>CM018049.1:1950000-2132500 GCA_008638375.1 Nyssa sinensis
TTCTTCTATTTCATGGAGTTTAAATCACGGTTTTGGCTCAAAAATGTTTCTAGTGTGTTTCTACACTTGTGTAGGTCATTTCTAACAACTCAAAACAAGTTTTTAAACATAAAGTTCATGGAACCCGATTATCCTCCCGAACCTGCAATTCAAATTTTCTCTATGGTTTCTACACCATTTAGCTTCATTCCTTTTGCAATAATTTCTATATTTCATGCTTGTTCAGACCCCACAATTATATCTAAGCTTTATGCTTTAAATCGAAATAATAGAACTGAAATCAATTACCTGGGTTTCGGATTTTGAGCTCACTGTGACTCTCCCACCTTTCTGTTTCTGAACCAATCTCTCTCCCTTCTTCTCCCCTTGAGTTCCTGACCCTTCTTTCCTTTTCTAACCTCTCATCTCTCAAACCATATACATATATATATATATATATACACAAAACACTCACCGCCTCTTCTCTCTCTACCTTATCTCTCTCTCTTCCCATCTCTTTCTTCATTCCCTTTAACCGATCCCCCAGTCGGTGGCCCTTGCCACTTGTAGCTGCGGTGGCAGCACACCCATGCACAAACAACACCTCACACATAGTTTTCTCTCTCTCTCTCCTCCTCACACGTTGCACCCTAACCCTCTCTTGCTGATTTCCCACTCGGTGGCTTTGCCACCTCCTCATCATGCAAGGCCCACATGACACACACTTTACATACCTATTATATATATATATATATATGCAACCGTATACACATATATACATATATAAATAATATTACATTGATACATTATGTATGTATAGATATTACATATACATTTCCATTTAATTTTGTGCATGCACGCATTACATACGAGATTCAAATGTTGGTTTATTCGGGTGTTTAAATATTCCGATTTAACTTTTAAAAAATTATGCGTCGACATTCACTTGCACGTTTTTCAGTAAACTCGGCTTCCGGTGCAACGGCACCCGGACACCCGTGACTGTTTGCCTCTCGTACCTATGCATCGTAATTAAACAATACAGTCTATTACACATCCACTTTTATTTATGTCATTTCACGGCTTATAATTCGGGATTACATTTTATAGCCCGGTCCAGCCCGGTGCACATGCTATATCCCGGGTCGGGATATTACAAAACTTTTCTTGTAATTATTCATTAAGTTTCCTACAAACTATCTCTCATTCAAGCCTCAGTTATTTATCCATAACATTTATCAAAATCTCTTCAAATATTTTCAGTGCCATTCCTCGAGAATCCTCATTGTTTATTTTTAAACATACTACTTTTCCCTAAAGGTCACTATTTACTTAATCATCTCAATTATTCAAGAATCACCTATTCCCATCATAATATATAGTATTCTCCCCAATGTATTCATCAATAATAATCTCTCGATGGTATTGAAACAGTTAACATGTAACCTAAGGGTTCTGTTTCTAAGTTCAACCTAGCAGTAAATACGGGAACTATAAATCAGATATTTAACCAATATATTGGCAGATTGTAAGCAACTGGAAAATACCTACGATTACTGGTACAGTAGCCCGATCATTTCCCGGTGGTGTTTTTGAGACATTATCCTTGGTGGACTCTTAGGCAGTTGGGGTATTTAATTATGCCTCTATTGTCACTGAATCCCATTGATGGGTTCACCCCAACTGCCGTTGACTTGAAAGATGGAAACACCCATAGCAGCCCCCAAAATTCTTGCAATCACCACGCATTAACAATGTGATTCATTTGCTGATTCATCCCACTTACAAGTCTGATTTCTTAACGCACCCAACCAGTCCCTAAACAGGTCATAGATGTAATATCCCGACCCGGGATACAGGGTCATATGGCACGCACTACGAGGTAAAGAAAAAAAAAAAGAAGATTGTGTAAAATCTCAAGACTCGAGAAAATAATTAATTAATTAATTAATTAATTATATGAAATAAATATTTTAAATTTTAATTTAACATATTAAAACACACATTACATGGAAGGCATATATATATATATATATATATTCATGTAATCAAGCATGTATGCATGTATGTACATAGATACATTAAATATATTTATATATATATATATATATACATGTGTAAAGTGTGAACAGTGTACAAGGTGTGTGTGTGTCGGCAGTGTGTGTCTCATGGGTGTGTGTGGGAGTGTATTAGTGTGTGTTATATTATATATATATAACACAAATATCATCAAAATTTAATGTAAAGCAAAAATTGGGAAGAACAAAATTGATGAGATGTGAAGGCTAGTGTAGGGCTACGAAATTAGGAAAGAGAGAGAGAGGTCGGTTTCTCTCTTTAAAAGCAAAGCATGTAAAGCATGCTTGCTTCATATGAAAGAAATCAAAAGAGGAAGAAACTGAGAAGTTGAGGAAGAGATTCAGAGCAAGAAGGAAGGAAGAAATCGACTCAAAAAGGTGAACCCATGAAAACTCTTCAATTTCTCTCTCTAGAAATATGCATGAATAGAAACTGTTTGAAGCTTAGTTGTGCATGTATAATGTTAGAAATGTGTTTTAGAGTTGATTTAGCATGAAATCAGGCTATGAAAACAAACAAAAACATGAGACCCATGAACAAACCTCCATTAAAGACCCTGCTTGCAGCAGGTCTGATTTCATCATAACCAAACCTTGTTTGGTTTAGTGAGACAAAAACTAGATCCTACAAGCATGTTAAAAACATAGAGCCGCGATAAAAAAACTCAAGAAAAGCCCTCCAAATATCAAGTTATAATTTCGGGTTTCCAAAACAAATCTCACAAACTTGCTTCTAAACCTACCTTTATGAACGAAAACAAAATCCCCATGAATAGGGGCTCAAAACAAGTTAAACCCCATGAAAAATGATCAAGAAATGAGCATGAGCCTGTGGGTTTACAGGTTGGATTATCACATCCTAAACCGAACACATGAACGAGTTTTTAAGCCAAAAATGAATGCCAAACTAATTGGTGACACTCTAGAAGTGATTTACAATGAAAACAGTGAGGATCCATGGATCCAAACTGCACGAAATTAAAGAAAATGAAATTCGAAACCGAGGGCAACATAGGGGTCGAAGTGGGGAAGAAGACAGTGAGTTAACTCGTTTTAAAATTTACCGAGTTTACTCGGACACGTGTCAGGACGAGATTAAGTCCACCGCTTTAGTGGAACGATAGCGTTTCATATATGTTTTTAATTTTTAAAAATGTTAGGGCTGACGTCATCATGACGTCAGCATCACATGGCAAACCGACTAAACCGGTTGGTTTACAAAAGGACCGGACCGGTTCACTTGAATTTAAACCGAACCCACTGGTTTTCTGATTTATTTAAAATTAAATAAACCAAATCTTTTGTTAATTACGGTTTGACCCCAAAATTTCTAAGAAATTCCACTGTGGCCCAACTGATGAGAATTTTATGCAATTAAGCCCCTGGAAAAATGATTAAATAATTAAATTAATTATTTAATAAATAAAGCAAAATGACTACTTTGCCCCTGGGTCATATATAAAGCAAATGAAGTTCAAATTAAACATATGAATAGTGTATTTTTACTATTTTAGATATTCTGAGACTAATGGTAGGGTCCGTTTTGCGAGACGAGACCCCAAAAAATAAAGACACGTAAAGGGGTAAATGACCAAAATACCCCGTGACCAAAAATAACAAGCTATTAGTGTATTCTTACTATCGCAGACCTTCTGAGTCCAATGGTGAGGTTCATGACACGAGATGGGGTCCTGAAAATAAAGACACGTAAAGGGGTAAAATGACCAAAATACCCCTGGTACCCCTAAAGTCAAAATGAAACCAGAGAAGGTCTAAATTGACTTTCTTTGACATCCCAGACTCAATAATGGAGTCCAAATTACGAAATGAAGTACAGAAAAATGACACACGTAAAACGGTAAATGACCATTTTAGTCTTTTTACATATAACAGTCCGAATTAAATGTTAGGAAAGCCTAAACTGACTTTCTTCAACGTTTCGGACTTAATGGTAGAGTCTATTCGACCAAAAGAAATGTCTAAAATAAAAAGACATAAAATTTGTTGAATAGCATCTGTCAGATGACTATAAATTAAAGTAATGCCAAAGTACTAATCTAAGGCGTATACGAGGAAATGAATTACGAAAAGACACGACACATAAATATGTGAAGTAAATAAATTTAAATTAAAGTTAATGGAGCTACCAGAAGAGTATAAATTGAAATGAATTTAATTTCTAACACATTAAATTGTGTCATAGGTTAAGAGTACGAGTTAAGATAAGTACATATGAAATTATGAAATCGTTTTAGGATCTAATACGATTTAAGCATAAGTTAAGGAATATCGAGATGATATTACAATGAATGTGAAGTTAATGAGATGTTTATGAATTGTTCTTAGGAACTATAAGGAAAGTGGGAAAGTGCATTATTAGCACTAACCCTAAAGGACCAAGGTGAGTAACCCTGCATTCAAAGTGGAGATTTAACTCCATAGATTTCAAAGAAGTTTTGAGTTCAAGTCATGAAAAGTATTTGAATATCGAATTCAGTTTTCATACGCCTTCTGTTTTAAATTACTCTGTTCAGATAACAGATTTACTTACAGTTTCCTTTAAATATGCCTTAGCTTGTTTGAGTTTTTAAATTGCAAAATCTCTAAGATATATTCTGAATTCGTATATTCTGAGAATTGAAAGTTCTATTATAAAGCTATATACTTTGTGTTTGAATACTCTTAAATAGTATTTATGAGAAGAAGTCATGAGATAAAAGTAGTTTCTTGAAATACAAGATAACTGTGCATAAGCACGAGACAGGGTATTGGGGTTCGCAAAGGACTCCATTATCCTATGGAGCCGACAAGCTTTTGGGTTCTACGGAATTCAATGGATTATCAAATGCCTGGTAGCAGAATCTAATCCCACAGGCAAAGAGATATCTCGACAAGAGTAAAATAGGAGTCTGGTTCGAAACAGATTCCAAGAGTTAAAGTGAGAAGAAGAGATATTTGAAAACGAAAGTAGATTTTAATCCTCATTTTCATATTTACATGTTTGAGTTTTTATATACTCTATTTGAAGAAGAACACATTTTTAGCTTGAACACTTTAATGTTTCAAAGCTATGAGTTTTATGGAATGCATATATTTTGTATTCAGAGTTACAAGTTTTATATGAAAAAGCATATGTTAGCTTGAATATTTTAAATGTTTCAAAGCTATGAGTTTTATGGAATGCATATATTTTGTATTCAGAGTTACAAGTTTTATACGAAAAAGCATATGTTAACTTGAATATTTTAAATGTTTCAAAGCTATGAGTTTTATGAATGCATATATTCTGTGTTCAAAAGATACGAACAATTGACAGTGATTGATTTATAAACCTTTATGAGCTAAAACCACTGTTAATTGAAAACCCCATGACGAATACTGGAATTGCTCACAAGCTTAGATTAGCTTACCCAGACTTTGTTCGGATCCCCCTTCAGGTGACTGACAGTAGTCTTGATGTGAAAAGGTTGATGTTAGAGCTTACCCATTTTGCGAAGAGTGTAAGTAGCTATTGCAAGACTAACAGTCTTTTTGGAAAGACTTATAAAGTTTTAAGTTAATCACTTTTGTATTAGTGAGATGGTACACTATTATGTATAAGCCCCACGGGGCAACTGAACATGTATTGTTTATAAGTCTTTAACTTTTAGTTATACTCTAAATGTTAAATCATGTATGCTACGTAAAGAGTGGCAGTACCAGACGGATGTGTGTAATTTAAAAATAAGAAAAGCAAGGAAAAAGTTTTCACGCTTCCGCAAAACACGTGTCGCACATTTATTCGATACCGCTGCTTATGTGAGCCTTTGCCCTAAGGTCCCCAGGCCTGAGGGTGGCGGTCGGGATGCGAGATCCGCACAGGGTGGGTTTCGGGTCATGACAATAGAGGCCTCCCTTGTTCTGGACAATGACAACATGTGGAAGAAACTTGGAGGGGATAAGATAAGGACTACACCAGAGAATAAGATGTCGTTGTTATATCTACATAGGCGATCCCAAGGGTTGCGCGGCAATGACCGAACACAATGGGTGGACCACAACAGTTATGTCATCCCCTATTCATCGTCGAACAACGACAGCAACCACGGCAGCGAGCACGCTCCTCCTTACTTCGCCCATGTAGTCTTCTCCGATTCAATCCAACTAGAGACTATTGGTAGTGATAGATCTCACTAGAGTAGTTGATCTGATCGGAACAGATAGTAGGCTGGGCAAGAAATTTTGTCGTTGATTTGGGCTATGTTAATGTTGTCAATGGTGCAGAACTGGTGGAGGTGAGGTGTTGTTTCGGCAAAGGTTGAGATTATGGGGTAACTGAAACCTAGTGATGGTAGTGGGGGCAACAGTAGAATCAAACAGTAGTTTTGAAGACCCTTCGGATGAGTATTGAGAGTGCTCCCCATTCTCTCTCTCCTCCTTTTGTTTTTGATTTTCCATAACAGCCTAGATGTATATATTTATACCATGCACCTATATAAATATTTTTATTTTATTATTTTATTTTATTTTCCCTTTTTTTTTCTTTTTATTCTATTAATTTTATTTTCTTTATTTTAAATTTTATTTTTGATTTTGGTATTCATTCATGGCTTGCTCAGCATCGCTCGAGCATTATATGTACCTTCAAAACTATTACGATTCCAAAATCGTCCATTTCATTCAATATCATGACATAAAGCCCTATCGCCTAAGGTTTACATGGTTCGCCCGGTTACAATTTGGGTCAGGGTATTACAAGAAACAGAAGCTGAAGGAAGTTTTTATATTCAGAAGTAAGAAATAGAAGAAGAAAGAAGGAGAAACAAGAAGAAAAGATGAGAAAAATTTACTGTATTTCAAGTTTTAAATTTTTTGGGTTTTTCATAAACTTGCTTTAAGCTTTGAACAAATTATATAGTTAAATTCTATGAGAAAAATGGAACACATAGGAAGAAACCACATGAAAAATGGTTGAGAAATGAAGAAGAAATTGGGTTTATCGGAAAGTTGATGTAATACCCTGACCCGGGTCAGCACGTATACCAAGGTAGACCGGATCGGGCAGTGTGCTATAAATTGTGAACCGAGCTGTTTAAGCCCTATGTCATTTCACCAAATGCATTACATGATTTTGGAATGTAAATAATGTCAGTTATATATAGCCAGTGCCGGGCAATACTCGAGCAACCTAGAACTATGCCTCGTAATACGTGTACGCATGCCAATACATGCAAGAATATGTACGTACACATGAATAGGCCTCGAAAAATAAATGTACGTATACGACATTAAAAACTAGTATATATGTGTATAATTGAGTATATATACATATATAAGATATGTATAAAGTATGTATTATACATGTGTGTATACATGTGATAAAAATGAAAAGAAAGGAAAAAGAGAGAAACCATGCCAAGGGCATGCATGCAAGAGTGTGTGTGGGTTGGCAGTAATGTGTGTGACTCACTGTGTTTGAATGTGTGTGTACTTGAGTGTGTGTTAGTGTGTGTGTATATTATATACATATAATATACAAATATCTTAGGTAAATTGAATGCAAAGCTGCATTCTTAGAAAAGAGAGAGAGAATATTAAATGGGGTAGAAGGAGGAAGTCAAGGAAAGGGGTTGAGGGAGGAAGAGAGAGTAAAGAGAGAGAGTGGGCGATGGAGGTTATATATATATATATATGTGGGTTGCGTAAAGAGGAAGACAGAAGAGAAAACAGTGATTTGGAGAAGTTGTGAAGGATTGGAGAGACTCAGAAGTGAAGCCAAGAAGGAAACAGAAGAGGAAGAGGGGATTACTCCAAGAAAAATACAGAAATTAGGAAAGTTGAGTTAAGTGTTGTTTTTAAATTAGAATGCATGCTAGTTGTTTTAAAGTATAGGGCCATAAAGAGCATGAATTAAGGAACAAAATGAAAAAAGAATCAATGAAAATGGATCAAAGATGAGAGAATTAGAGGCATTTACAGGTTAGGAGAATAAAATTGATTTTGTAATTTTTGGGCAGTAAACTTGGTTCTTATGATGAGGAATTAATCCTTTAAGGTGTAGAAAACTATTAGGAGAAAGCTAAGGTCAAAACAATGAGCAAACCCGCACGAAATGAAAAATTTGTAGGTCACCGGAGTTTCGGGTTTACCATATTTGTTGGGAATTATTGATCCAAATAAAAAACTAAATTTAGATTTGTAATCTCCATGAAAAAATGTAGAAAACTGCATTGAGCTAGGTCGAAAAACTCACCGAAAAATATTGGCCATCGCCAGAGAAGATGACTGTTCACGCTGAAACCCTACCAGAGACTCACCAGAAAAACGGGGAAGAAAACTGTTTGTTTTAGGGTTTGGGTTTGGGTCATGGGCCGGATCCAGGTCGGGACCCAACCGAAATAAAAACGGGTAAGCCAAAACGACACAGTTTTACTAAAGTTTAAAAGATTTTAAAATTAAATTGGGAATGTTTGGAAACATGGATAAGAAATTGAAATTGAGGCTGAAATCGGAATAGGGATATCCTATCCCCGTTCCATACATATCCACTGTTTGGCTATCCTTAAATTGGATAGGATTTTCTGAAATTGCAACTGAACCCAGAACTTACGAAAATTGAAATTAGACCCTCAACTTTTAATTATTATGATTTGACCCCCTAGAATAAAATATTAATTTAATTAATTAATTTAAAATAATAAAAAATTACGAAAATGCCACTGAGTCAAAAAGTAGTCAAACGAACTCCGATTAAAATAAAAGAATAGTGAATTTTTATTATTTCGAGCATTCAGGACTCAACCGTGGAGTCTGATTTGTGAAAAGAGGTCTCAAAAAGTGAGAACCCGTGAAAGTGTAAATGACTATTTTACCCTTTATAGTAACGATGTCCAAATTAAACATATAAATAGTGTATTTTAACTATCTTAGACATTCTAAGACCAATGGTGAGGTCTGTTTAGCAAGATGAGGTTCCAAAAAATAAAAGACCCGTAAAAGTGCAAAATGATCGTTTTGCCCTTTTTAGTACCGAAGTCCGAATTGAATTCCGCGAAAGCCTAAACCTACTTTGTTCGACATTCCGGATTCAATAGTAGAGTTTATTCTAGTAAAAGAGATATAAATAATAAAGAGACATAAAATTTGATGAATAGCATGAGTTATATAGATATATATAGACTGAGATGAGTTTCCTGAATCATAGGAAATACCGAGATACGAGAAGAAGGCGGTTTTAACCTTCTAGACAGATACAAAAAGAGGTAAGTAAAATCCGATCTCTACATGTGTTACATTCCAAGCCATGTCATAGTTCTTGTATATATATTGCCTATTGTACTCTATACATACACACTAGTATTTATTTAGCCACATTGATATTGCTCTATCAAGTGGGAGACAGTTATTGATTTCTATATACATCTTGATCATGATTGTACACTTGTGCATAGATTTCCTTATGTACACTTGTGCCTAGGGCCGTGAGGGCCAGACAGTTTTATTCGAAGTAGTCTAGTAACCGTAGCCTCGAAAACTACTGTTATGTCAGATTGCCTAGAACCAGTTGTGATTCCACTATACTCTTCGTGGAAGATAGCATGATCCTGATATATTATTAGTGCCAGATTTGTGCTCAGTCACATCTCCATTTTTGCTATTTATGACCTTCGGGTCTAGGTTCCAAGTGGAACATTTACCCGTTGCTATGCGAGGCATGGGACATGGAGTTACATTATACACAGAGTAGTATTATTCAAAGAGTCTGAGTGGAACTGAATACGAGCTTAGGGAGATTTCCGGGCCCCACGAGAGCATCTCAGTTTTAGTTGATATCACTATCCTTTATTGTTGATATTCATAGCTTGATCATGTTATATTGTTATTGAATGATCATGAGATTTTACAGCTTTCAGTACAGTGCTTACATTCCATACTTGATATAGCTCATGACTGTAGCGATACGATATTGTTGGCATAGCAGTTTCATTTCCTTATCATTTGACTTCTATCATTTGATATTGAGTTATATATTCATTGACTGGCTAGCATTCTTTATACCCTCATACACATGGCAGAGTAAAGGACTACTTATTGAGTTTTCATAGCTCATCAGATATTACACAAAATTTGACTTGCAGGCACAGATATCGAGGACAGACAGTAGAGCCCGATAGCTAGGAAGTGGACATTTACTTCGAAGTTACAGTGTAATACTTAGTACAGACAGTCTTATAGCTCTCCCATGTTATCCACGTCTTGGGGATGAACAGTTGTATTAAGAAATTTTGTATTTCGCATTTTGTAAACATTTTATAAATCACATGCAACGTTTATTTATTTATTTCTGCATTTTAGTTGTTGCATGTTAGTAGCACTGATTATGTTGCAAGTTGAGACCCTTGGTTCGACAAGCAGCGTCGGATCGGGTGCGCGACATGATATCCGCATAAGGTGGGGTCTCGGGTCGTGACAGTTGATGATTAAGAAGTTTGGAATTTGAAGGTTTTTTATGTTTAAATTGCTATCTAAAGGTCTTAAATCACATTTTACGATGATTAGAAGTGAATTTAGGCTTCAAAAGGAAGAAAAAATAAAGAAAAAAGATAGAAAAATATAGTAGTTTGGCCACCGTTGCCGGAGAAGGTGACCGGACCTGCACTATTCATACCAGAAAAATGTGAGGGGAAGAAGAGGGAAGGGGTCAGTCATGGGTCGGGTCAGACCCGTCTTATAATATCCCGACTTGGAATATGGCACGTAAACTGAGGTAGACCAGGTCGAGTAGTGTAATACCCAGTTGTAACCCGAGCTGTTAAGCTCTATATCATGATATCATATAGACTAAACGATTTTGGAATGGAACGGTTTCAATTGTACAATCAGTGCCAAGCGACGCCCGAGCAACCCAAGGCCGAGCATCGTAATGCATGTAAGTACGCAGATGCATGCATGTGTACATATACATATATGTATAGGCCATTAAATATAAGTGTATGTATGTGTACTTAGAATTTAGTATATATGTGTATATATAAATATATATATATATATGTGTGTGTGTATTAGTGTGAGTATATGTGTGTAAGTATAACTATATGTATAATTATATATATATATATAAATATAAAAACATAAAATGCAGATATGCAGTGTGGTATATATATATATATATATAATACATGCAAGAAAAGAGAAAAGAAAAATCAAGTGGGCTTTCGACAGCCCACTATGTGAAATGAGTGTGTGTAGTATGTGTTATATATTATATTGTACATTTATACAAACATCTCATGTTAATTAGAGAAAGAAAAGAAAAAAGTAAAAGACAAGAAAAGATAAAGAAAAGGCAGTCAAATAAATCGGCTAAAAGGGGGGGGAAAGAAAGAGAAAGAGAGGGGCGGCCAACTTACTGTAAGTGTATATATATATATATACACATGCACCAAGCATGTATTTAGAAGGAAAAGATAGAAGCTGAGAGGTCTCTGAGTATTCAAAAGGAGAAAACAGAAGAGAAAAGAAGAAAGAGCAGCAAAGAAAAATGTGAGAAAACTCTATAATTTTCAAGTTTCGATTGCTGGGTTTTTGTAGAATTGCTTAAAGCTTAGAAAGAATTGCATGGTTAAATTATATACAGAAAATGGTGAATTTAGGAAGAAATTGCAGCCCATTTGGTTAAGAAATGAGTGAGAAAAATCAATTTAAAGTTTAAAGGAAAATTCTGGGTCATTGAATTTATGATCAATCTAGCTTGTTTTATGAATGGGGAATTATTGCCCATAGGTGCAACAACTTTTAGGTAAAATTTGGCTAAAAATCCAGTTCGCCAGAAAATCTAGGCAGTGCGCCGGAGTTGGCTGCAACTCCATTTTTCGAGACCTTCCAGTGATGCAAATTGAATTTCGAGGGTAGATATGGAAAGCCCATGAGGAGTAAAAGAGGAACCCATCATTTTTGTCACATCCCGAACCCCACCCTACGCGGATGTCGAGAACGTGACTGCCAGTCGGTCGCGACGCAACCAACCAAAGGCAAATTCTAAACTTTCCGACGAATTGCACTCCAACTGTAGGGTCAGATGCAGCGGAATTTAAAACTTTTTCTTTGTGTCACGGGAATGCAACTCACTTATCCATCATAAGAATATGTATCACAGAGCAAGACTAAATCCAGTCAGTCAACAATTCTAATCTCAGAGCATATCTAAAATCAAGCATATAACAACAGAGCAGATCTAATATCTCTAGAGTACCATTAGTTCCATGAGCCATGTCTATCTAGTATATATCAGTCAAGTCAGTCATAACATACCACTCACCGGAATAACCAGGTTCAATCCACAATAAACCAGTCTCTACAATTCAGTGCCTGTCAGATCCTTACTTGCGATGCCACTTGGCCTATTCACGTCATGTCATAGTACCTTCTAATCCAATGGAGGTAATTCCTGAAAAATGTCAGAATAATGGGGTGAGCTTAAATAAGCCCAGTGAGTAACACAGATTCCCTATCATGGGTTTCAAAACCAGTTTTGTGCTTCCAAGGCACATGGATAATTTAGTCATTTCAAAAATAACTATTTTTATAAATCCATTTCATAAGCAGTCTAGTACAATAAAACAGAATCGAACAAACGATACAAACGGATCGGAACATGACATAACCAATCGGTCAAAACAATAACTATTGCTAATATATCGGTCAAGACACAGACTTTTCATTAACGGAACGAATCACAATCGGGACTGAGTGGGAACAATAAGTCAGTCAAGACAGGGGCATATTATCAATGGCTAGAACATAGCGGAGTTGGACAAGATCAATCAAGACAAGGCATACCAATAACAGGACGGAAACATAACGGAGCTAGACCATCTATCGATCAGGCCAGACATGTCATCAACGGACGGAATATAACGGAATCGAACGGAACAATACATCAGTCAAGCAGAGGCATATCGCGAACGGATAAAATTATAACGGAACTAAACGGAAACAATACACTAATCAAGACACAGGCAAATCATGAACAAGACACAACATAACGGAACTGGGTAAAAACAACATAACAATCAAGTCAGGGACACATCACTGTCGGAACTAATCATAACTGGACTGAACAATGTTTCAATCAAGACAGACGTATCATCAACGGACAGTACACAACGGAACTGGACCATATATCAATCAAGGCGGACTTAACATCATTAACGGACGGAACATGTCAGAACCGTACGGAACATATCAATCGAGGCAGACATATCATTAACGGACAGCACATAACCGAACTGAACGGAATTCCTAATTCGAAGGACACAAGCACATCACGTGGAATGTGGTACAAAGGGCGTACATTAAGTACATACATTTAAACAATATAGCATTCAGACAGTATACTATACAAAGCGGTACGATACAACAAAATGTTGTTCTTTGCCTATATCACATGGTTCATTTAATCGTTTCAGAAATAATGGTTCAATATATCCATTTTATCTCAACAGTTCAAAACGGGCAAAACAGTACGGGATGCTAGCACAGGGATCAGGAATATAGTCAATTATTTAAAAAGACTAAAACCATGTCATAAGTGATATAGTACGAAAAGGCATGCATTTAAATAATTGCACGTAAATAATTGCATTCAAAACAGATCAGTAAATCAAGGGACAGTATCAAAACAGTGTCAGAAGTTACTCACAAACTTTACACTTATTTCCTTGCATAAATAATCCGATAACCTCCAGGTACGTCAGGCATCTCCATGTATATCCTGAATAATAATCATCAATCACAGACAGATCAGAACTCATCCATTCAGGTCTCATTCGTCATCTTAGGTATCTATCGGATTACCTAAGATAGCCTAGTAGCCTATCGCCCTTCCATTGGGTCTCACCCGAGGCTATTTCATTCTTTAATTAGGCTTAGCCGTTATTAGGATTATATCCTAAGTCATTTAGCCTTCAATTGTTATCAGTCAGGCACTCATTCAACCTTAGGGGCAAAATGGTAACTTTACCATTCTTGTCCCGGACCCTGTCGCGGTCTTCGGAATAGTCTTTATATCTTAAGTACAAAGTTCTACGTCCTTTGGACTCCAATCGGTATCAGTTAGGTTCTCATTTTAACCATAGGGGCAAAATGGTAATTTTGCCATTCTTATCCCGGACCCTGTTATGGTCCTCAGAATATCCCATATATCGTATATATGAAGTTTTAAGTCTTTTAGACTTTAATCGGTATCAGTTGGGTACTTATTTAGTCTTAGGGGCAAAATGGTAATTTTGTCATTTTTGCCCCGGACCCTATCATGGTCCTCAGAACGTCCCATATATCTCATGTATAAATTTGTAAGTCCCTTGGACTTCATTTGGTATCTGCTTTAGATCGTCGGGACACATCGGTCATTTCTCGTTTTACGCGTTGACTGTCTCGGAGTCTTATTTAGCCCTTCAGTGTTCATAATTATCCCTATGATAATTTATCAGATCAGTTGACCTTTATTCGACCTCTACTTTGCACTTACAATGCTCATGGGTATTTTGGTCATTTTACGTTTTGTGTAATTCTGACCCCGATTCGTCATCTAATCGAGTATACAGTCTCACCAGTGTCTGGGCTCCTACCGGTATAAGTTTCGTCCCAATCGGACTTTGTTTAGGTCTCGTACGGTATCAGGGGTAATTTGGTAATTTCATGTGTCGTATTTTTCGGCACGTCAGTTCATAAAATGGACCTCACCATTGGGTCCAAAGCGTCCAACATAGTGAAATTGGACTGTCTGTTATGTTTAATCGGCCCTGGGTATCATTAAGGGCAATTCGGTCATTTACACCTACGTGTCTGTATTTTTCGGGACCTCGGTTCATTAAACGGACCTCACCGTTGAGTTCAGAATGCCCGAGGTAGTCAAAATAGGCTATCTGATATTTTTATTTGGGTCTGGGTACCATCAGGGGCAGTTCGGTCATTTATCACTTACGGGTCTGTATTTTTCGGGACTGTATTTCCAAAATCGGACTGTACCATTGAGTCCAGAATGCTTGAAAAAGTGAAAATACACTATTTATTTAATTTATTTGGACTCCGTTTGACATATTTAACATCTAGGGGTAAAATTGTAATTTTACCTAATTAATAAAATAATTAAATAATTATTTTATTATTTAATTAATTTGGCAGGGGCTTAAATGTACAATTTTCCCAAAATTTGGGCCACTGTATAATTTTTCAAAACTGTTGGGGCAGATCCGAAATTTTTAGAACTTTTGGGGGTTAAATGTAAATTCAGAAAATAGGGGTTCAAACCCCTTGGGTTTTAGGTTCAAGAACTGAACCGGTCCAATTACACTGTGAACCAACCGGTTCACTAACCCTTCAGAAAACCAGAATTAAATATTCCAATTAACCTCAATTGGCCCCCTATCCGTGTTCAGGATTAGCCCAATTCCGAATTTTAATTTGTTAACACTGCATCCAAACAGGCATAATTCAATTCAGTTAAGCCCAAAACGGTGTAGCTTCAATTAAACAGTGGCACAGTCTTGCGTTGCCACGTGTATGAGTGGACTCGGCCCAACTCAAACGAGTTGGCGAGTCAACTCTATCTTCTCCAACGCGCAGGGCACCGTTGCCCTAAGTGCAGGTTCGGTTTTTCTCCATTTTCGTGCCATTTCAAGCACGGCTTTCAACTGATTTTGGTTCCTAAAAGCTTTCTGGAAGTGAAACCAACATTTTGGAAACGATTTAGGGCTTCGAATCCATGCATGGAGTTCTGTTTAGCCGATTATTGCGCAGAATTTCAGTTCGGTCGTGGGGCCTTATTCTCAACCAAATCTCACACGGTTTGGTTCTTTGTGACCCTTAGAACAGGGGCTTCAATTCCCCATTTACAAATTTCAGTTTAGGTGTTCATTTCAGATTTTGGGTTACATGGCCGAGACCCATAGGTTCGGTTTTGAGGGTCTAGACCTAGGTTTCTAGGTCGCGGATCCGTGGTTTTGACACCTTAGGAAGGTCTAGTTCATGTTTAGACCATCAAAATTCAGTTTTATGGAGGTCAAATCAGACCTGCTACAGGGAAGCTCCATCCATGGCGGTTGGGTCTCGGTTTTATGTTTTCTATGCCTATTCGACCCTCTCAGTGGTTCTATAACCATCCCAAGCCTCACAGTAACATCTATATACAGTTTTTATGGTCTAAAAATTATCGAAACAGCACCAATAAATCAAAACAGAAAATTTGGTAACTTTAGTGTTTACCTTTTTAGACAGTGGCTTCCTCCTCAATGGCTCGGTTCAGGCTTGGTGGGGGGGTGTTTGCTCAGATCCAGTAGTGCCCCTCAGTTCCTTTTTCTTTGGTGCATCTCCTTGAAGACACACACACATTGCATGCACATACACTTGCATGGCAAGCTCACTTTGGCAGCCCTCACTAACCTCCACTGAGCACACACACACAAGCAGTTGGCTTCTCATTTCTTTCCTCCCCATCCGAGACACACAAGGCCTCCTTGTAACCCACTTATTATGTATGATATATCTATATATATATATATGCACACACCTATACAAATATATCTCTAGGTATATATATATATATAAGAGATTCAGTGGGTTTAGGGCTGATGTGGGCTGAGGGAAACCATCATGTGGGGTTTGCATGTAACCTCATTGGTCCAATTTGAGGTGGGGCTTGGTTAACTCAGGGATATATAGAATTAAGCTGTATATATATGCACAAAGGTGTGGGTAGCCCAACTGGTAACTTTTTTTGGATAAAATTCTTTCCCTCCATAGGTCAAGGGTTCAATTCCCTTGACCACCAATTTGGCCATTTTTCACCATTTTGGGCTAAGGCCCTGTTTGGCTACACATTAATTCAGTTTTTGATGTTTGCCACATAACTTTCATTCCGTAGCTCCTTTTTCGATGCGGTTTGTTCCGAGAGTTTCATATTTCAGTTATCTACAGTGTCAGAGGTTCCGTGTCATTTATTAGTCATTCGGGATTTCTGTGGTTAATTAATTCGAATTCCGTTAGTGTTAAATTGACATTATTTCACCTAATTAATTGGTAATTAGGTTCGGGTATTGTACCCTATTCTCGAACATGTTTTAATTGTTTTATCAGGTCTATCTTGACCGTTGGGAGATTAGGGTTAATTCCCTTGATTATTCTCTGAGCCGGTATTAATTAATAATTAATATTTAATTATACAGGATCGGGGTGTTACAATTTTGAAATTGGAAAATCGTCAAAAAACAGCCGTCGTAGCCGGGGAAGATGACCGGTGCATGGCTGATACATACTGTGCTTGTTACACGCATGGCGCTGGTGGGGTTTTGGGTTGGAGTCGACCCGCCCAACCCAATGTGGGTTATACCTAATATGGTGCAGCTTTGGGTGAG
Organism: Nyssa sinensis; assembly: GCA_008638375.1. Lineage (NCBI taxonomy): Eukaryota > Viridiplantae > Streptophyta > Magnoliopsida > Cornales > Nyssaceae > Nyssa > Nyssa sinensis. Next base: position 1,967,450 of record CM018049.1, read on the forward strand.
TTTTTAAAAGGTTTTAAAAATGTGATTTGGGGCTGTTTGGATGCAAGTATAAGAAATTGAAATTAAATTGAAATGAGAATAAGGATAGCTTATCCAAGGTTAGGCTTAATCCATTGTTCGGCTACTCCAAATTGGAATAGGACTTCCTAAAATAATAATTTGACCGGGAACTTATAATTATTACAAATTGACCCCAAGTGAATAAATCTTATTTGATTAAATAAATTATTTAAAAAGGGAAATTACTAAAATACCCCTATGTCAAAAGTAGTCAAGCGGACTTCGATTAAAGTAAAAGAATAGTGAATTTTTATTATTTAGAGCATTATGGACTCAACCGTGGAGTCTGATTAGTGAAAAGAGGTCTCGAGAAGTAAGAACCCGTAAAAGTGCAAAATAACCATTTTACCATTTTTATTACAGAAGTCCGAATTGAATTCTGTGAAAGCCTAAACTGACTTTCTTTGACATTCCAAACTCAATAGTAGAGTATAAATTAGTGAAAGAGATACTTAATGTCACGACCCAAAACCCACCCTATGCGGATCTCGTGTCGCGGGGCCGACCCGAAGGCCGTCCCTACTTTTTCCATTCCTGTATCATAGTACTAATATGCAAAGTACTAAAAATTCTTAAACAATAACAGCGGAAGTCTTATCAGTAATAGTACATCAGCGGAAGTCTTTCAATACACAATGTTAGCGGAAGTCTTTACAATACATAATATGGTTCTACATAAACAAAATAAGAACCAAACGTAACCAGCACCCGAGGGTGGTGAATACATGGGAGAACTAAGACATAGACTGATACAGTTCCTCAAAAATGTCCTCCTACGCTCTCAGACTCCTACTGGGGTCTTGCAGCGTCATCACCTGAAATAGGGGTAAATGGGGGGAATGAGCTACGAGAGCTCAGCAAGTAAAAACAGATCTCCGACACTGGTATCGATAAGATACAATTCCATGAATAAGATTATGATAGCCAATCATAAGAAAAGAGATGCTGTAATAGCCAATGAGAACAGTTGCCATGAAAGCCAATGAATAATAAGTCACAATGTTCAATTAGGAGTAATGGATACACCATCAACATGAATCTCTCAACAACAATACAACAACAAGAAGTACTGCCACAATAAACCAATCATAATCAATTCAATGAAGAGTGTCCTCTCAATTTAAGATAAGTCACAAGGAATAGTGTTATTCAATAACGTAATCATACCAATTCTTAGGAGATGCATTTACTCTGTTCTCAGGTAAAATGCCAATGTAAATGTAAATGAAATGCCAATGGAAATGCAATGAAAATGCCAATGTTTATGCCAGTCAATTGCCGGTGGAAAGCCTTCGAGGAATTCATTCCTGCCACCTGTCCATTTATGTACTTGACCCTTAGGTCTCCAGTTAATACAGAAAGCATCGGATGGATATTATGACTGAGCACAAATCCCGTATTCATAACATATCATGATTATTCATAATTCCATAGAAGTATAAAATGGAATATCATATATTCAGTAAAGATATAGCAGTAAGCCTTTCCAAGCATGGTTCACAATAAAGACATAGCAGACAATAAAGACCTAGCAGTAAGCCTTTCAAGGCATGGTTCACGTGATAACAACGACATAGCAGTCAATCAATGTCCACAAGATAGAACAATATCGCATTGTGGATAACAATAACGTGAAGTACTTTCAAGAGTACAAGTTTGGCAGTAAAGAGAATAACTTGGCTTGGAAACACCATATGGAAGAGAAAGGGAATTTACTTACTTCTATCGTGATTCTACCTCAGAAATCCGTGAGTATACCCTTGCCTTTCGAGTTCCCTATATATTAGTGAATACGTTTCAGAATAAATGCTATTCATCAAATTTTATGCCTTTCTATCATAATTATTTCAAATACTATTTTAGACTTTACCATTGAGTCCAGAACGCCGAAGAAAGTCGGTTTAGGCTTTCGCGGAATTCCATTTGGACCTTTGTACTAAAAAGGGCAAAATGGTCATTTTGTACTTTTACGGTATTTTATACTTCGGGGTCTCATCTCGTAAAACGGACCCCACCATTGGACTCAGAACGTCCGAAATAATAGGTTTTGACTATTCATTTGTATCGTTTGAACTTCGTTTGACCCAATTTTGAAATAGGGGCATTATTGAAAAAATTAATATTTAATTAATTTTATACTTGGGCAACAGTGAAATTTCTTAAAATATTTGGGGCCGGTTCATAAATTCCAGAAGCTGCGGTCTGAACCAGTTGGTTCAGACCCCAACACCCTAAACCGGTCAGCCCTTCTCCCGAACCAAACGGTTCTGTTTCATTCAAGAACCGGAATACAATAAACCCCATTCCTATTCTATCCCAGTTCCGGTTAACCTCAAACCCCAATTTTATTTATTATCCCAGTTACCAAACAGCCCTAAATCCATTTAAACCAAAAACCCAAAACGACACAGTTTGGCTCCGTTTTTATTTTCGGTCGGGTACCGACCCGGATCCAACCCGGACCCGTTCCTTTTAACCCGATATGGACCCACGACAATCCGGTCACCCTCCTCATCACTCCGGTGGGAAAACAGTAGGGTTCCGTCACCATCTCCGGTGACGGCAACCTGTCCCGATCGGTTTTCTCTCTCTTTTTAAATGCCAATCTCTTCCTTTCTTCCCCACGACCTCATTCCTATCCTCCATTTCCCTCAAGACCTCCCCATTCTTCTCGAATATGAAGGTTAATAGCTCCGGCCGGTTTTCCGGTGAGCTGGTTTTTTGAGATTTCATGCTCATCTCTTTACTGTTTTGGTCCCAAACTAGTTCAAATGTGTTTCTGCACTTAATACAAACATTCTCTTATCGTTTAAACCAAGTTTTAAGGCATAAAACCCTATGACCCGATTTATCCATGAAACCTGCAACTATAAATTTCTCTCTCGGTTCTACACCTTTTGACCTAATTCTTTTTACAAAATAACCTATAGATCATGCAGATTTGAACCCTAGTATTTAAACAACCTATCATACGTTTAAAATTGAAAACTGAATCAAACCCACTTACTTGCAAAATTTTGATTTCTTCCTGTTTCTCCTTCTTCCCTCTTCTGGTTTCACTTGGTTCACTTCTATCCCTTCTCCATAAGTTATTTCCAACCTTAGACAGTGTTCACGGCCCTCCAAGCTCTCTGTTTTCCTTTCCTTTAATGTAACACACAATATACATATATAGATATATATATATATATGCCTTACACGACACACCACCGCCCCTCTCAGTCTTCTCTCTTGATTCTCCCCCCTTCTAGAGCCCCTTTTCTTGACCAAGAGCTCTGATTTTTCCCTCTCCCAAATGCAACTTGCATTAAAGTGGTGTAGGATATTTTTGTATATGTAATATATATAATATATATAATATATATATCACACACTACACACACATCACTTAACCGACACACACACACACAGCACTGATATGTGGTTGCTTGGAAGCTTCCCTTCTCTTTTTCTTTATTTTTATTTTAATCACTTGTATTTATGTACATAATACATTTACATTATACACATATATACATATAAAATACATAGTTTTATACATATATTTATAACCGTATAAATACGTATAATTGTATTTTTAGTCGCGTATACATACACTAATATTTCGTGAACTATGCATGTGTACATACGTATGCATGCATGGGTTGCATGCATGCACGCTTTTCGAGGTAAGGTTCTGAGTTGCTCGGGTACTACCCGACACTGGCTATATTACTGATACTATTCTGTACATACAATAAAACAATTTAGAGCTCTAAACAGCCAATATTACACTATTCAATCAACTTGCCTCGGTATACGTGTCGTATCCCGGGTCGGGTTATCACACTTAAAGTAACAAGGCATAAAATTTGATGAATAGCATTAAAACTGAGAAGTAGTTACTGATATATAGGGAAGTTGAAAGGAAAGGAAAAAATCACTGGATACTAATCTAGGAACGCGTTTTTAAGGTAAGTAAAACCTATTCTCTTCCATGTGGTATTTCCAAGCCAGGTTTATTCCATTACTGCCAAACTTGTACTCTTAAACGTACCAGATATTATTGTTTTTTACAATGTGATATTGTTCTATCTTATGGACATTGATTGACTGCTATATCATTATTATCATGTTATACCATGTCGTGAAAGACCTATTGTTATGTCTTTACTGAATATATGATATTCCATTTTTATGCTCTTATGGAATCACGAATAAATCATGATATGTTTATGTATACCGGATTTGTGCTCAGTCACAATATCCATATGATGCTTTCTGATCTATTGGAGACCTACGGGTCAAGTCCATAAATGGACACATGGCAATTCATTAGAGTTTTGTTTGATTGAAGTTTCCATTGGGAGGTATGCCGTGCCCCAAAAGACCGAGGGCGTGCAGAACCCTAAAACAGTGTAAATGCATCTCTTATATGATTCATATGACTACGATTGTTGAATGACACTATTCCCTATACTTTACCTTATATTGAGACAACATTTGTAGAGATTCAAAAAAATGAGGGAAAATTTTTCATTTTTGCCGGTAGGACATTTTTGCATGCACGGTTTTGTCGGTGAAGCACGGTTTTGTTAGTAAAGCATCTACATGCATTATTTCACCGTTTGACATGTTTAGAAGCATATTTGGAGTGTGTCGTAGAAGAGAAATATGCTTAGAATATTGAAATGTACCTTCTGTACGAAATTTAAGCCAAAATGGAAACAGTTTCCAGAATTGGACCAAAAGGGCATCCGGGTGGCCCGGGTGGAAACGGCCAAACCCGGCCTCAGGAGAAAATTTATTTTTTGAAAATTTTCATTTAAAATAATTTTATGAACATTGGTTAAAACAAAATTTCAAATTGAAGCGTTTCGGGACGGGTTGTAGAGTAACGGGGCCCCCGGGCTCATTAAGGGCAAAATGGTCATTTACTCCTTGGCCCTTTGCCCCTACACTATAAATGCAACCCTTAGAAGGAATTAGAAACAGAATTCATTCTGTTTTTTTAGAGCAGTGGTCGTCCATAGAGAGAAAAGGAGAAAAAGCCCTAGTTTCTTCAAGCTTCAAGCCTCCGAAACACGCACTTCGAGTGGAATTTTCGCCGAGCTTCCTTCTGAGAAATTGTTCCTCTCATCGAGACCTGTAACATCACAGAACAGTTCGGCCATCCAGCAACACAGCCTCCGCAGTTTGTGAAAAATTGATTTAGGTATGATGTGGTACTAAGCTAGCAATAGGTTTAAGTTTTCTTGTATTTTTTCTTGTTGATGGATTGTTTAGGATGTATATTTGAGGTTAGGAAACCACCTAGAAGGTAGTTCCTTTGAAAAGTCTAGAGTTGGTAGTTTAGGGATATATGTGTTCTTGATGTTGTTGGATGCTTTGTTGCCTTGATTTGGGTGTGTTTCATTGGTAGGAATGTATTGTTACATTTTTTGAACCTATATGCATGTTGACACACCTTGTGGTTTGGGCCATGTGATGAATTGGTGCCTTAGTGCTTTATGGAATTTTTATGTTCTTTGTGAATCATTGGGATTGTGAGATTGTGGTTTAAGTATGTGTTGATGTGTTTAGTCATGATAATATATATATATATATGATGAGTATGGTGTTTTGCTAATATTAGAAATGAAGTTAAGTTAGGAATATTTTGTGAATGATTGGAATGATTTATGTGTTTATTCGGAATGTGTTTACTTGATGATTTGGAGTTGGTTGTTCACATGCTCATACGCTACTTGTACTTTATGAAAATTTAGTGAATGATGAATGTGAATCATGACATGTGTTTAAGTTGATTATATGAGATATGCTTGCATGTGGAATCAGCTGGTGATTTATGTATTATTGTCTCGAGCATGCTATATTGTGGAAACCATGTTTCATTGAGATTGCATTGGCATATTGGCATATGGTGAATCCTTTGAGAACATGGCATGGGTAGAGCACGTGGTGCTATGCATTATGAGGGTGTAGATCCTGTGGTGAAAAACCCAAAATTGGCCATTACATTGGTACTCCGTTGCCATCGGGGAGTACCCGTAAACGAGACATGGGTGTGGCATAGAGTTGTGCATGGGTGCGTCATGCATACCACTCATATATTACTGCGATGCTTTGAATGACATTTAGATATATATGTACACTTGCACATGCCACGCCCTTAAACTTGTTCCTAGTCTAAGTATTATGTTATACCAGCTGTTGAGCTGACCCATTCATGGGATATCATTTTTCAGATGAGGCCTCGGGCAATTGAGACTTGTTTAAGTCTTCAAGGATGGGAAGAAATAGATCATGTTGAAGATTTGGCCCTTAGGGCATATTATGAATGTATGGGCATAAGCCCAATTTATTGTGTCTTGGACTTGAACAAATTGTAAACTTTAGGCCTTGGGCCATTTTAAATTGTATGGGTTGTAACCCAAAAGAATGCATGATATTTATGGTTTAAATGCATACTAAATGGATATATTGGAAATAGTGGGTGTATGCTTAGTTTGATGGATTTGCGGCCACCGAGTGAGGGTGGATTGGTAATGAAATCATACTTTTGATCTTGTGAAAATTAGGTGGAAAACACTTTAAAAAAATAAAGCACTAGAAAAGTGTGTAAAACACCCTTGAAATGAGTGAGAAAAATGCTTAAAATGGGGGCTTAGAAACTAGGGACAAGTAGGTTGAAACTGGGTGGGAAAAGGGCTTGAAAGACTTAGTGAAAAATTTGGGGTTAAAATGGCTTGAAAAATTAGAAGAAATGTCAAACGGCATACTATATGCCTAAATTTCGATTTTACAAAATCATTTCGGCAGATCAGCCCACTTCGTGGGGCTATAACTGTTATAACATGGAAAATTTTTTTTTTTTTTTTATTCCTTGTAAATATAATTTATTATTATTATCACTATTACTATTATTATTATTATTATTATTATTATTATTATTATGATGGATGTGTGTGTATGTGTATATATATATATGTATATATAATTTAAATTATATGTTGTGTATATGTGTATACATGTGAGTGTGTGTATAAAATGTGTAAATGTATAAGTGTATATAAATATATACATGTGTATAAAACAGTGGGTGTGGTGTGTGTGTGTGCCGTGTGTGTGTGTGCATGAGTTTGAGTGTAACACACTCAAACAAGCGTGGGTTGAGGTTGTGTGTGTGAGTGGAAATCAGGGAGTGGGAGGTGCAGGTTTGGCCAGAGGGTAGTTGGTCTTGGAGAGAGAGAGAGAGAGAGAGAGAGAGAGAGAGAGAGAGAGAGAAATGATAAGGAGAGAGAGAGTGATTTGTGTGTGTATAGGTGTGGTCTCGGGTGGGAAGAGAAGAGAAGGAAAGAAAGAGAAAGAAGAGAGAAACAGAGAGAGAGAGAGAGAGAGAGTTCTGGACTGTGAAGAAGGAGAGGAAGCTCGAGGAGAAACCAGAAAGGTGGAAGAGGGCACGGCTAGAGAGAGAAACAACCGAAAATTTTGGTAAGTGGGTGTTTAGTTTTAAATTTCAAAATGCATGATTCGTTTGATTTAGATTATAGGGTTTTATAAGGCATGATTTTAGCTTTCAAACGCAACAAGAATGATAGAAAACGGTTGAAAGATGAGGGAGAAAAAGGGATGTGCAGGTCACGGCCATGGGGGGGAAATCTAGGCTTTTCATTGTGATTGGGAGCTTCAAAACAGTGTTAAAAAGTTCCAAAAATGCTTTAGAATGATTTGGGATTGAAAGAGGCTTCGAAAACACCAAGAAAATCAAATTTTAAAAATCTGATTTTCTGAAATTCCGGCCACCGGCGCCGGAGAGGGCGATCGGAGCCTCGCCGGAAAATCGGGGAAGAAAAACTGTCCGGGCTGGGTCTGGACTCGGGTCGGGCCAAGGCCGACCCGCCCCTGCCACGTGTCGGCCCACTGTTTTAAATTAAAAACCTAATTTGGCCGTTTGGTTGCAAGGATAAGAAATTAAGGAATTGAAATTAAATTGAAACAGGGATATCCTATCCCTGTTCTAGGATTGGCCCCTGTTTGGTTAACCTGATTGAGAATAGCAAATTAAACTAATTTCAATTTGAACCTTGAACCTTTTGGAATTTGAACCTTAACCCTGAACTTTCGAAAATTACAAATTGACCCCCCAACTGTTAGAAATTTCACTTTTACCCACCTGATTAAATTATTAATAAAATATTAATTAAATTAATTAATTAATTATTTAATTTAATTAATTAAATATTCAAAAATATCCCGGAGTCCAAATGGGACAAGTCATTAGTGTATTTTGACTATCTCGACCCTTCTGAGACCAATGGTGAGGTCCGTTTTACGAGACGGGGTCCCTAAAAATTAAAAGAACCGCAGTAACCTTTAAAATTACCAAAATGCCCTAGATTGAAACACAGTCAAACGAACTCCGAATTAGGTAAACAAATAGTGAAATTTTATTATCTCGAACATTCCGGACTCAACCATGGAGTCCGATTTGTGAAAAGAGATCACGAAATGTAAGGACACGTGTAAAGTGCAAAATGACTGTTTTGCCCTTTTGAACCACGGTGTCCGAATTGAGTTCTACGAGAACCTAGATTTACTTTCTTCAACGTCCTAGAATCAATGGTAGAGTTTAATTTAGTAGAATAGAAACCTATAAATTTAAAGACATAAAATTTGATGAATAGCATAAATTCAATTAACAATAGACTGAGTTGTAATTTCTACTTTTAAGGACACTGACAGGACAGGAGAGGGCGATCTGATCTCCTGCATTTTCATCCGCCGGTTCAGTTACATATAGTGCACGATCTTCTTGGGTTGATACCAACCCATCAGGTATGGTGTTTTGCTAGTGTTAGAAATGAAGTTAAGTTAGGAATATTTGTGAATGACTGGAATGCTGTATGTGTTTATCTGTAATGTATTTACCTGTTTATTTGGAATTGGTTGTTCACATGTTATGTGTTACTTGCAAGTTAATAAAGTGAAGAACATGAATCATGATGTACGAACATATGAGATATGCATGTATATGAAACTGACTAGTGATTTATTTCTTATTGTCCAAGCATGTTATATTATTGAGATTCATGTTCATTGAGATTCATGTTCATTGAGATTGCATTGGCATATTGGCATATGATGAATTCCTTGAGAACATTGGCGTGGGTAAGCACGTGGTGCTTTGCATTATGAGGGTGTAGATCCTGTGGTGAAAAACCCAAAATTGGCCATTGCATTGGTACTTCGAGCCATCGGGGAGTACCCATAAACGAGACATGGGTGTGGCATAGAGTTGTGCATGGGTGTGTCACGCATACTATTCATATATATTACTGCGATGCTTGAATGTCATTTAGAAATAAATGTACACTTTGCACATGCCACGCCTTAGCTTTATTTCTGGCATTAGCATTTCATCATACCAGCAGTTGTGCTGACCCATTCGTGGGCAACATTTTCAGATGAGGATCCTCCAGCCACGTGAGACTCAGTGATGCCCTGATAGGGCGAAGCACGTGATACATTTGTGATCCATGAGACTTGTATTTTGTTATGTAAGGGCTTAAGCCCGAATGACTGATGAACAATGTATTCGATGTTATTTTATGTATGGATGATGATGGACACACGTTTAGTGAATTTAATTACTTTTGTCCTTTTATTTATTTTACTTTCTGTCTTGTCAGTCGCGCCTCGGGTGCGGTCAGAATTCGGGGCGTGACAACGTGGTATCAGAGCATAGGTTCGAATACCTAGAAACTGTGGGGTGTTGTTTAACACCATGAGACCCTAGAGAAGAGAATGAGACTTAGTGTGAACTGTTAGCAGAATGTGATAGGATCTTATGTGCTATATGATTATGTGTCCTAATGCATGCCTTATTGTGATTACGTGAAGAAGTGATACTAAAATTTTCTCTTGGACTTGTAGATATGCCTCCTAGACGAGCTCCTACGAGAGGCAGACCACCCAGAGGGGGTAGGGGTAGGGGTGCGCCTCGAGGTGCTGCCCAGCCTCGTCGTGGCAGATCCAGAGCTGCTGCCCCTATTCCTGATGTGGTTGAGGAGGTAGTTGCCCCAGCTGACGTTCCCGAGCATAGTACAGTTGAGGAGGATATTGCTCCAGCCCCTGTGGAGGAGGTGGGGCAGACTATTGGCGCCAGAGATTTGGCGACCATTATACAGGAGTGCTTCCGTGCTATGCAGGAGGCCAAGACCACTGATGCTGAGGCCAGGGCTGCTGATGCCGAGGCCAGGGCTGCCGGTGCCGCGGCCAGAGCGGCCGGTGGGGAGACCAGAGACACCTTCGTCATGAAGGCGTTTCAGCGGATGAGGCCACCGTCATTTGCAAGACAGCCTAATCCTTTGGTGGCCGAGGAGTGGCTGGACCAGATTGTGAGGATCCTGGACTCACTAGGGATTGTTGAGCCACACCTGAGGATCCGATGTGCCACCTTCCAGTTTACAGGGCTAGCGAGCCAGTGGTGGAAGGTATCTGCCGGCAGGATTAGCAGGTTCGGAGAGGGGTGGGATGCATTTGTGGCCATGTTCAACGACCACTACTTTCCAGCGACTGCTAGGGTCGGGTTCAGGAGAGAGTTTGAGACCCTACTTCAGAGGGACATGATCGTGACGCAGTATGAGTCCCAGTTTACCGCATTGGGCAGGTTTGCCCCGCACATTATTGGGGTAGAGGAGCTGAGAGTTTATCATTTTCTAGAGGGGCTGAAGACCTCTATCAGGGATAGACTGGCGGGTCACATCATTGACACTTACGAGGAGGCTGTGATCAGGGCCACAAGGGTAGAGAGGGAGTTGGCAGCTCTCAGAGGGATCAGGGAGTCCCGGACTCAGACCAGGCCAGCCACAGCACTAGCACTTACACCAGCTCAGCCTACTATGACCGTCCCAGCTCATTCTGGTAGGAGGCCGCCGAAGAGGTTCCGAGGCAGTACCTCTTCTCCATCTACATCCCAGAGGCCTACGCAGCTTTTAGCTCCCCAGCCCACTGTGTCTATTACTCCTCGAGGAGGGGCACCACAGCTGACCATCACATGCTACCAGTGTGGACAGCCTGGCCACAGGATGGTTGATTGCCCACAGAGAGATCCTAGTCAGGGGTCAGAGACAGGACCGAGCCAGCTACCACTTCCATCCCAGTCTCAGAGTCAGGCCTGGAGGGCCACACCAGTGTGCTATACTTGTCATCAACCGGGCCATGTCAAGGCCCACTGTCCTCAGGGGCAGACTTCCCAGAGTGCATCGAGGTCCCACTATTTCCAGCCCACCCAAGTGCCTTTACCCCAGACACAGTCAGGCTATAGACCCCCAGCACCTTACTATCAGCCAGCATCTTCGGCATTGAGTGTTAGAGCTCCAGCCCCGAGAGAGGGAGGACAGCAGGGGCAGAGAGGGGGAGGCAGACAGGGCCAGACCGTACAGGGCAGGGTGTACGCAGTTACTACCCCAGAGGCTTCTACTGCTGGGCCATCAGTAGTACGAGGTACCTTTCTTATGTTTAGTTCATGGGCTAGCGTGTTGATAGACTCTGGTGCATCACATTCTTTTATATCCACTGCATTTGCCATGTCTTTGGGGTTGACTATAGATCGGATGGATCCACCGCTACGTGTTGATACCCCTGTTGGGGGTAGTGTGACATTGATCAGGATCTGTAGGGGTTGTTCACTTGAGATAGCTGACCATACTCTCTGCTTTGATTTTATTGTGCTTGATATGACTAGCTTTGACGTTATCTTGGGTATGGATTGGCTGTTTACTTTCCGGACTAGCATCGATTGTTTCAGGGGGAGAGTTACAGTGTGTACCCCTGAGGGGGATTGTTTTTATTTCACGGGAGATCGTGGAGACTTCTTGGTACCACCCTTGTATGACACTAGGAGTTGGGGAGCCCATAGCTATATGTTGGCTAGTATGATTGCAGGGGATAGTGAGGCTATAGGGGTTGTGTTACCACCAGTGGTAGAGGAGTTTCCTGACGTATTTCCCGACAGCTTGACTAGTTTACCCCCGAGGCGGGAGGTGGAGTTTACCATTGAGCTTATCCCCGGTACTGTACCCATATCTATCCCACCATACCGCATGGCTCCAGCAGAGTTGAGAGAGCTGAGGGAGCAGCTGACTGACCTTCAGGGTAAGGGGTTCATCCGTCCTAGCACTTCTCCTTGGGGTGCCTCAGCACTCTTTGCGAAGAAGAAGGATGGGACGTTGCGGTTATGTGTGGACTACTGGAGGCTGAACCGGGTGACTATTAAAAACAAGTACCCGTTACCCAGGATCGATGACTTATTTGATCAGTTGAGAGGTTCGAGATGTTTCTCGAAGATTGATCTTCGATCTAGGTATCATCAGTTGAGAGTGCGAGAGGAGGACATAGCGAAGACAACCTTCCGCACTCGCTATGGCCACTTTGAGTTCGTGGTGATGCCATTTGGTGTGACGAATGCCCCAGCGGCATTCATGGATTTGATGCACCGTGTCTTTGGCCAGTGCATAGATCAGTTCGTGGTGGTGTTTGTGGACGACATTTTGATTTACTCACCTTCCGAGGATGAGCATGCTTTCCACCTATGGACTGTGTTACAGATCTTGAGAGAGCATAGGCTGTTTGCCAAGCTCTCCAAGTGCGAGTTCTGGCTCCAGGAGGTACAGTTCTTGGGCCACGTGGTATCTGGGAGTGGAGTGTCTGTTGACCCTTCTAAGGTCGACTCTGTTATGAGCTGGGAGAGGCCGAGGAATGTATTTGAGATACGGAGTTTCTTGGGGTTAGCAGGGTACTACCGCCGTTTTGTGGAGGGATTTTCTCGCCTTGCCGCACCGATGACCCGGCTGACGTGCAAGAGCGTCAGATTTCAGTGGATCGACGACTGTGAGCAGTCATTTCAGGAGCTGAAGAGGAGATTGACTTCAGCTCCCGTCCTGATTATCCCCGAGGGAGGCCTGGGCTATACAGTGTACTGTGATGCTTCCCGAGAGGGACTGGGTTGTGTATTGATGCAGGAAGGCCGGGTAGTAGCTTATGGTTCTCGCCAGTTGAAGAGCCATGAGAAGAACTACCCCACCCACGATCTAGAGTTGGCTGCCGTCATCTTTGCTCTTAAGAGCTGGCGACACTATTTATATGGGGTGAGATTTGAGGTGTTCTCGGACTACAAGAGCCTCAGGTATATCTTTACACAGAAGGATCTGAACCTTCGACAGAGGAGATGGATGGAGTATCTAGAGGATTACGACTTTGACCTTCAGTACCATCTTGGGAAGGCCAACGTCGTAGCTGATGCACTTAGTCGGAGGCCGAGGAGCACCTTAGCCAGCCTAGCCATCAGAGAGTGGGAGATGATGGGAGCTATTGGGGAGTTTGACTTAGAGCTTACCGAGTTTGAGGGACACGCCACCCTATTCAGCTTGTGTGTTCAGCCTACCCTTCTGACCCGAGTTATAGAGGCACAGTTGCTAGATACTAAGGCTGAGCAGATTAGGGCACGGATTGCTAGCCCTGAGGGATTTGAGGGATGGACAGTCCATTCTGACCTTGGTTTGAGATACAGAGGTAGAGTCTTCGTTCCCGAGTCTCTTAGGACTGATGTCCTTAGGGATTTCCACCATTCACGCTTAGCGGTGCACCTAGGGGGCACCAAGATGTATCATGATCTGCGCCGACAGTATTGGTGGACTGGGATGAAGACAGATGTGGCACAGTTTGTGGCTAGGTGTCTCACGTGCCAGCAGGTGAAGGCTGAGCACCAGAGGCCTGGGGGTTTGTTACAGCCATTACCTGTCGCCGAGTGGAAGTGGGAGCATGTTACCATGGATTTCGTGATGGGTCTCCCGAAGTCACCTAGGGGCTATGATGCGATTTGGGTTATTGTGGATAGGCTGATGAAGTCCGCCCATTTCTTACCGATCAAAGTGACTGACTCATCAGACGCGCTCAGCAGGTTGTACATTCGAGAGATAGTACGACTACATGAGGGTCCCGGTATCCATAGTTTCTGACAAAGACCCACGTTTCACTGCACGGTTCTGGTAGAGCTTCCAGACAGCCTTGGGGACCCAACTGCAGTTTAGTACTGCCTTCCACCCACAGACAGATGGCCAGTCAGAGCGCACTATTCAGATCTTGGAGGATATGCTCAGGGCCTGTGTCATGGACTTTAGGGGTAGCTGGGAGGATCACCTTGCCTTGGTCGGGTTTGCCTACAACAACAGCTACCAGTCCAGCATAGAGATGGCACCATTTGAGGCATTATATGGTAGGCCGTGCCGTTCCCCGGTATGTTGGACTGAGGTGAGAGAGACAGCTGCCTTAGGACCTGATATTGTTCGTGAGACCACGGACAAGATACAGGTGATCAGACATGTCACATCCCGAACCCCTCCCTACGCGGATGTCGAGGACGTGACTGCCAGTCGGTCACGACGCGACAAACCAAAGGCAAATTCTGAACTTTTCGACGAATTGCACTCCAACTGTAGGGTCAGATGCAGCGAAATTTAAAACTTTTTCTTTGTGTCACGGGAATGCAACTCACTTATCCACCATAAAGGTATGTACCACAGAGCAAGTCTAAATCCAAAATAGTTAACAGTTCTAAGTTCAGAGCATATCTAAAATCAAGCACATAACAACAGAGCAGATCTAATATCTCTAGAGTACCATTAGTTCCATGAGCCATGTCTATCTAGTATATATCAGTCAAGTCAGTCATAACATACCACTCACCGGAATAACCAGGTTCAATCCATAATAAACCAGTCTCTACAATTCAGTGCCGTCAGATCCTTACTTGAGATGCCACTTGGCCTATTCACGTCATGTCATAGTACCTTCTAATCCAATGGAGGTAATTCCTGAAAAATGTCAGAATAATGGGGTGAGCTTAAATAAGCCCAGTGAGTAACACAGATTCCCTATCATGGGTCTCAAAACCAGTTTTGCGCTTCCAAGGCACATGGGTAATTTAGTCATTTCAAAAATAACTATTTTTATAAATCCATTTCATAAGCAGTCTAGTACAATAAAACAGAATCGAACAAACAATACAAACGGATCGGAACATGACATAACCAATCGGTCAAAACAATAACTAATGCTAATATATCGGTCAAGACACAGACTTTTCATTAACGGAACGAATCACAATCGGGACTGAGTGGGAACAATAAGTCAGTCAAAACAGGGGCATATTAATAACAGGACGGAAACATAACGGAACTAGACCATTTATCAATCAGGCCAGACATATCATCAACGGATAGAATATAACGGAATCGAACGGAAACAATACATCAGTCAAGCAAAGGCATATCGCGAACGGATAAAATAATAACGGAACTAAACGGAAACAATACACTAATCAGGACACAGGCAAATCATGAACAAGACACAACATAACGGAACTGGGTAGAAACAATATAACAATCAAGTCAGGGACACATCACTGTCGGAACTAATCATAACTGGGCTGAACAATGTTTCAATCAAGACAGACGTATCATCAACGGACAGTACACAACGAAACTGGACCATATATCAATCAAGGCGGACTTAACATCATTAACGGACGAAACATGTCAGAACCAGACGGAACATATCAATCGAGGCAGACATATCATTAACGGACAGCACATAACCGAACTGAACGGAATTCCTAATTCGAAGGACACAAGCACATCACGTGGAATGTGGTACAAAGGGCGTACATTAAGTACATACATTTAAACAATATAGCATTCAGACAGTATACTATACAAAGCGGTACGATACAACAAAATGTTGTTCTTTGCCTATATCACATGGTTTATTTAATCGTTTTGGAAATAATGGTTCAATATATCCATTTTATCTCAACAGTTCAAAACGGCAAAACAGTACGGGATGCTAGCACAGGGATCAGGAATATAGTCAATTATTTAAAAAGACTAAAACCATGTCATAAGTGATATAGTACGAAAAGCATGCATTTAAATAATTGCACTTAAATAATTGCATTCAAAACAGATCAGTAAATCAAGGGACAGTATCAAAACAGTGTCAGAAGTTATTCACAAACTTTACGCTTATTTCCTTGCATAAATAATCCGATAACCTCCAGGTACGTCAGGCATCTCCATGTATATCCTGAATAATAATCATCAATCACAGACAGATCAGAACTCATCCATTCAGGTCTCATTTGTCATCTTAGGTATCTATCGGATTACCTAAGATAGCCTAGTAGCCTATCGCCCTTCCATTGGGTCTCACCCGAGGCTATTTCATTCTTTAATTAGGCTTAGTAGTTATTAGGATTATATCCTAAGTCATTTAGACTTCAATTATTATCAGTCAGGCACTCATTCTACCTTAGGGGTAAAATGGTAATTTTACTATTTTTGTCCTGGACCCGTCGTGATCTTCGGAATAGTCTTTATATCTTAAGTACAAAGTTCTATGTCCTTTGGACTCCAATCGGTATCAGTTAGGTTCTCATTTTAACCATAGGGGCAAAATGGTAATTTTGCCATTCTTATCCCGGACCCTGTTCTGGTCCTCAGAATATCCCATATATCATATATATGAAGTTTTAAGTCTTTTAGACTTTAATCGGTATCAGTTGGGTACTTATTTAGTCTTAGGGGCAAAATAGTAATTTTATCATTTTTGCCCCGGACCCTATCATGGTCCTCAGAACGTCCTATATATCTCATGTATAAATTTGTAAGTCCCTTAGACTTCATTTGGTATCTGTTTTAGATCGTCGGGACACATCGGTCATTTCTCGTTTTACGCGTTGACTGTCTCGAAGTCTTATTTAGCTCTTCAGTGTTCATAATTATCCCTATGATAATTTATCAGATCAGTTTGATCTTTATTCGACCTCTACTTTGCACTTACAATGTTCAGGGGTATTTTGGTCATTTTACGTTTTGTGTAATTCTGACCCCGATTCGTCATCTAATCAAGTATACAGTCTCACCAGTGTCTGGGCTCCTACCGGTATCAGTTTCGTCCTAATCGGACTTTGTTTAGGTCTCGTACGGTATCAGGGGTAATTTGGTAATTTCATGTGTCGTATTTTTCGGCAAGTCAGTTCATAAAATGGACCTCACCATTGGGTCCAGAGCGTCCAACATAGTGAAATTGGACTGTCTGTTATGTTTAATCGGCCTTGGGTATCATTAAGGGCAATCCGGTCATTTACACTTTATGTGTCTGTATTTTCGGGACCTCAATTCATTAAACGGACCTCACCGATGAGTTCAGAATGCCCGAGATAGTCAAAATAGGCTATCTGATTTTTTTATTTGGGTTTGGGTGCCATCAAGGGCAGTTCGGTCATTTATCACTTACGGGTCTGTATTTTTCGGGACTGTATTTCCAAAATCGGACTGTACCATTGAGTCCAGAATGCTTGAAATAGTGAAAATACACTATTTATTTAATTTATTTGGACTCCGTTTGACAAATTAATGTCCAGGGGTAAAATTATAATTTTTACCTATTTAATAAAATAATTAAATAATTATTTTATTATTTAATTAATTTATTCAGGGCTTAAATGAAGAAATTTTCCGAAATGTGGGCCACTGTGACATTTCCCAAAACAGTTGGGGTTGACTCGTAATTTCTGAAAACATTAGGGTTAAAAGTATAATTACATAATTTAGGGGTTTAAACCCTTTGGTTTTAGGGTTCACTGGCTGAACCGGTCCAATTACACTGTGAACCAACCGGTTCACTAACCCCCAGAAAACCGGAATTAAATATTCCAATTAACCTCAATTTGCCTTTAATCCTCGGATAGCTTATCCCCAAAACCTGATTTTAATTTATTAGTCCCGCATCCAAACAGACAGAATTTGATTTTAAACAAATCAGTTTAGCCCCAGAACGGTGTCGTTCCATTAAAACAGTGGCACGCTCATGCGTTGCCACGTGTATGAGTCGACTCGGCCTAACTCGAATGAGTTGGCGAGTCAACTCTATCTTCTCCAACGCGCAGGGCACCGTTGCCCTAAGTGCAGGTTCGGTTTTTCTCCATTTTCGTGCCATTTCAAGCACGGATTTCGGCCTGTTTTGGTTTCAAACATCTTCTGGATGTCATGCCAACTCTTTGGCATCGATTTCACGGTTCGAATCAATCCCAATAGCTTGATATATGGAGGAATAGCCGAAAAGATAATTTGGCTATTAAACCCTCGTTTCTCCACCATTTTCCATGGTTTTTGTTTCTTTGTGACCGTATCTCCATGGGGGTCAATATCCCATTCCAAAAACATGATTTAGAATTCTGATTTGGGAGTTGGGTTTCATGGCCGAAACCTGCAACTCCATGTTCGAGGGCCTTCCCGTGTGAGTTTGGGTCGAGTACCTAGGTATTTAGGATCCTCTTGAGGTCTAGAACAGGTCTGGGCAAGCCAAAATGGGTTTGGCTAGAGTCGAATCAGACCTGCTGTATGGGAGGTCATCAATGGCAGTTTCTAATGGAGGGTGTGTTTCGAGCCTTCTAGGCTCTCTCAAACTATTTAAATCCGTCCCTAGGTGTCACAGTAGCTTATGCATGCAATTTATATGGCCTCAATTGACTGAAACAGTAAGCAAAACTTAAGAGGAAAAAAATTCAGAATTTTGGTGTTTATACCTTAGGGTCGACCACTGTTCATGTTCCCATGCTTCATGGTTCAGTCCTTGGGCCCCTCAGAGCTTCAACCATGTCTCAATTCCCTTTTGGTGCATCTCCAATGAAGACACACACACCATGGACACATGTGTATACACATGCAAGGCCTTCAATTTCTCTACAGCCCTTTCTCTCTTTGGACTCTCTTATCCGAGCATACAACACCCATCCTTCCTTTCTGATTTTGGACCCCTTCCTTTTTCCCTTCCACAAATGATAATATATATATATATATATATATATTATTACATATTCCATATATATACATCTCTTATATGTATATAGATGTATATACATCAGAGAACAGTGGAATCTTAGGGCTGAGGTGGGCTGAGGGGGCAATCATGTGGGGTTTGCATGCAACCTCATTGGTCCAATTGGGTGGCAAGTTGGGGCAATTCAGTGTTATATACCATTAAGTTGTGTATATGGGCACAAAGGTGCTGGTGGCCACTTGGTTTAATTTTTGGATGGAATTCATTCTCTCTATAGGTCAAGGGTTCAATTCCCCTTGACCACCAATTTGGCCATTTTTCACCATTTTGGGCTAAGGCCCTGTTTGGCTGCGCATTAATTCAGTTTCTGATGTTTGCCTCATAACTTTCATTCCGTAACTCCTTTTTCGATGCGGTTTGTTCCGAGAGTTTCATATTTCAGTTATCTACAGTGTCAGAGGTTCCGTGTCATTTATTAGTCATTCGGGATTTCCGTGGTTAATTAATTCGAATTCCGTCAATGTTAAATTGACATTATTTCACCTAATTAATTGGTAATTAGGTTCGGGTATTGTACCCTATTCTCGAATATGTTTTAATTGTTTTATCGGTCTATCTTGACCGTCAGGAGATTAGGGTTAATTCCATTAATTATTCCCTAAGCCGGTACTAATTAATAATTAATTATTTAATTATTAATTATACAGAGTCGGGGTGTTACAAGACAGCGGCTGTTGACAGCTCAGAGCCGCCAGAGGAGTTATGCAGATAGGAGGCGGCGGCCCTTGGCATTTGAGGTGGGGGACCATGTGTTCCTCAAGGTATCTCCCAGACGAGGTTTGAGGAGATTTGGGCGTGGTGGGAAGCTATCGCCACGATTTATAGGCCCCTTTGAGATTCTTGGGAGAGTTGGTGAGGTGGCTTATAAGCTAGCCTTACCACCACAGCTATCTGGAGTTCATGGACGTCTTCCATGTATCTATGCTGAGGAAGTACCATCCCGACCCCTCACATGTACTTGACTGGGTAGATCTTCAGTTAGAGGGGGACGCTTCCTATGACCAGAGACCCGTAGAGATATTGGACTCGAGGAACCAGGTTTTGCGAGGCAGGACCATCCCTTTGGTCAAGGTTCGTTGGAACCATCATGGGGTTGAGGAGGCTACTTGGGAGCGTGAGGCCGAGGTTCGAGTTAGGTACCCTGAGTTGTTTGATCAGTGATGTATTTTCTTTTGTTTTATGTTATTTTAAATTTCGGGACGAAATTTTTGTAAGGAGGGAAGGATGTTATAACATGGAAATTTTTTTTTTTTTTTTTATTCCTTGTAAATATAATTTATTATTATTATCATTATTACTATTATTATTATTATTATTATTATTATTATTATGATGGATGTGTGTGTATGTGTATATATATATGTATATATAATTTAAATTATATGTTGTGTATATGTGTATACATGTGAGTGTGTGTATAAAATGTGTAAATGTATAAGTGTATATAAATATATACATGTGTATAAAACAGTGGGTGTGGTGTGTGTGTGTGCCGTGTGTGTGTGTGCATGAGTTTGAGTGTAACACACTCAAACAAGCATGGGTTGAGGTTGTGTGTGTGAGTGGAAATCAGGGAGTGGGAGGTGCAGGTTTGGCCAGAGGGTAGTTGGTCTTGGAGAGAGAGAGAGAGAGAGAGAGAGAGAGAGAGAGAGAGAGAGATGATAAGGAGAGAGAGAGTGATTTGTGTGTGTATAGGTGTGGTCTCGGGTGGGAAGAGAAGAGAAGGAAAGAAAGAGAAAGAAGAGAGAAACAGAGAGAGAGAGAGAGTTCTGGACTGTGAAGAAGGAGAGGAAGCTCGAGGAGAAACCAGAAAGGTGGAAGAGGGCACGGCTAGAGAGAGAAACAACCAAAAATTTTGGTAAGTGGGTGTTCAGTTTTAAATTTCAAAATGCATGATTCGTTTGATTTAGATTATAGGGTTTTATAAGGCATGATTTTAGCTTTCAAACACAACAAGAATGATAGAAAATGGTTGAAAGATGAGGGAGAAAAAGGGATGTGCAGGTCACGGCCATGGGGGGGAAATCTAGGCTTTTCATTGTGATTGGGAGCTTCAAAACAGTGTTAAAAAATTCCAAAAATGCTTTAGAATGATTTGGGATTGAAAGAGGCTTCGAAAACACCAAGAAAATCAAATTTTAAAAATCTGATTTTCTGAAATTCCGGCCACCGGCGCCGGAGAAGGCGACCGGAGCCTCGCCGGAAAATCGGGGAAGAAGAACTGTCCGGGCCGGGTCTCGGGTCGGGTCTGGACTCGGGTCGGGCCAAGGCCGACCCGCCCCTGCCACATGTCGGCCCACTGTTTTAAATTAAAAACCTAATTTGGCCGTTTGGTTGCAAGGATAAGAAATTAAGGAATTGAAATTAAATTGAAACAGGGATATCCTATCCCTGTTCTAGGATTGGCCCCTGTTTGGTTAACCTGATTGAGAATAGCAAATTAAACTAATTTCAATTTGAACCTTGAACCTTTTGGAATTTGAACCTTAACCCTGAACTTTCAGAAATTACAAATTGACCCCCCAACTGCTAGAAATTTCACTTTTACCCACCTGATTAAATTATTAATAAAATATTAATTAAATTAATTAATTAATTATTTAATTTAATTAATTAAATATTCAAAAATATCCCGGAGTCCAAATGGGACAAGTCATTAGTGTATTTTGACTATCTCGACCCTTCTTAGACCAATGGTGAGGTCCGTTTTACGAGACGGGGTCCCGAAAATTAAAAGAACCGCAGTAACCTTTAAAATTACCAAATGCCCTAGATTGAAACACAGTCAAACGAACTCCGAATTAGGTAAACAAATAGTGAAATTTTATTATCTCGAACATTCCGGACTCAACCATGGAGTCCGATTTGTGAAAAGAGATCACGAAATGTAAGGACACGTGTAAAGTGCAAAATGACTGTTTTGCCCTTTTGAACCACGGTGTCCGAATTGAGTTCTACGAGAACCTAGATTTAATTTCTTCAACGTCCTAGAATCAATGGTAGAGTTTAATTTAGCAGAATAGAAACCTATAAATTTAAAGACATAAAATTTGATGAATAGCATAAATTCAATTAACAATAGACTGAGTTGTAATTTCTACTTTTAGGGACACTGACAGGACAGGAGGGGGCGATCTGATCTCCTGCATTTTCATCCGCCGGTTCAGTTACATATAGTGCACGATCTTCTAGGGTTGATACCAACCCATCAGGTATGGTGTTTTTCTAGTGTTAGAAATGAAGTTAAGTTAGGAATATTTGTGAATGACTGGATTGCTGTATGTGTTTATCTGTAATGTGTTTACCTGTTTATTTGGAATTGGTTGTTCACATGTTATGTGTTACTTGCAAGTTAATAAAGTGAAGAACATGAATCATGATGTACGAACATATGAGATATGCATGTATATGAAACTGACTAGTGATTTATTTCTTATTGTCCGAGCATGTTATATTATTGAGATTCATGTTCATTGAGATTGCATTGGCATATTGGCATATGATGAATTCCTTGAAAACATGGCGTGGGTAAGCACGTGGTGCTTTGCATTATGAGGGTGTAGATCCTGTGGTGAAAAACCCAAAATTGGCCATTGCATTGGTACTTCGAGCCATCGGGGAGTACCCGTAAACGAGACATGGGTGTGGCATAGAGTTGTGCATGGGTGTGTCACGCATACTATTCATATATATTACTGCGATGCTTGAATGTCATTTAGAAATAAATGTACACTTTGCACATGCCACGCCTTAGCTTTATTTCTGGCATTAGCATTTCATCATACCAGCAGTTGTGCTGACCCATTCCTGGGCAACATTTTCAGATGAGGATCCTCCAGCCACGTGAGACTCAGTGATGCCCTGATAGGGCGAAGCACGTGATACATTTGTGATCCATGAGACTTGTATTTTTTTATGTAAGGGCTTAAGCCCGAATGACTGATGAACAATGTATTCGATGTTATTTTATGTATGGATGATGATGGACGCATATTTAGTGAATTTAATTACTTTTGTCCTTTTATTTATTTTACTTTCTGTCTTGTTAGTCGCGCCTCGGGTTCGGTCAGAATTCGGGGCGTGACAATAACTTTTTGGTCATTTTGAATTAATTAAAGTGTCTTACATTTCTAGATAGGTCTATCTCTTAAATTTCTTTTTATATATCACGGACGTTGAAAGCTTTTAAAATGAGAAAGTTATATTGATTTTGCTTCAAGTGTGCAAAATCTGACCTATGGGTAGTGTTTTCACTATAACTTGGGTTCTACGTGGACTTTTTGAGTGATTCAAAATGGTATAGAAACTAGACTCAATAAGGAAGATTTTGGCACAGATTTCATTACGTTTGGATATGTAGATTGAGAGAAAAATTGATTTGAATCAGGGGGTTCGGAGCAGCATTTTCTGAAGTGGAATTTTGCTCCAGGTGAACAGTAACCTTCAAGGTTACTGTTCACTTTTAGCTACTGGTTTCTCACGTTACTGTTCATCCGAAATTAATTTTTTTTTTTTTTTGATTGTTTCAAACTTTCCGATTTTCGTATAAATTCATTTTAAATCTGAATTGAGTGATTCAAAAGTCAAAACTGATTGCCTCAACGAGTACTATTGTTTAATAATATTTATACTTTAAGACTCCAAATGTGTTTGGGTGAAATTGGGACCGTTTTGGGAATCATTTTCAAATGTGACTTAAACCATTTTAAATATTAATTGGGCGAGATGCTTGAGCAACATTAGGGGACCTTTTTGAGTTAAGTTAAATGACAAGTGTAGACTTTAAATCTTGGGGGAAAATTGAGGAATGAAGAGGGATATTTCAATCAAACTTATTTATTTATTTCTTTTAGTTTTCGTTCCCTCGCGCCCCGAGTTGGCAAAAATTTAGGGGCGTGGCAACATTCCTTATTGTATTGATTGTGATCGATTTATTATGGCAGTATATTCATGTTGATACATTGTTATTGAGAGTTCTATGTTGATGTTATATCCATTACTCCTGATTGTATATTGTGACCCCCACTGTTCATTGGCCATTATGGCAATTATTCTCATTGGCTATCACAGCATCTTATTTCTTATGATTGGCTATCATATTCTTTTTCAGGAATTCATATTCTTTTATGATCACCGATACCAGTGTCGGAGATAGGAATTTACTTGTTGAGCTTTTGTAGCTCATTCCATCTGACTTACCATTTTTCAGGTAATGACGCTGCAAGACCCTAGTACCCTAGTAGGAGTCTGAGAGTGTAGGAGGAAATTTTGAGGAAATGTACGAGTCTATGATGTAGTTCTCCCATGTATTCACCACCCATAGGTGCTGGTTATGTTTAGTTCTTAAATTGACAATTGTAGAACCATATGATATATTACAGACTTCCGCTGATTATTGTATTGATAAGACTTCCACTGATTATTGTTTTAAATTTTAGTACATTGCATATTAGTACTATGATACAGAAATGGAAAAAGTAAGGATGGCCTTAGGGTTGGCCTTGCGACACGAGATCCGCATAGGGTGGGTTTCAGGTCATGACATGCCCAAAGCACAGTGATGGGTTGTTAGGCGCTGCACCGTTTGGAAGTCCTCACTATTTTGATAACTATAGGAAATTAAGAAAAAATTGGAAGAAGTTGTGGCTGGCTGGAATCGAGCACTGGAGCTCGTGGAAATAGGAGGATGCACTCACCACTATGCCATGCCAACCACATGTGACTAAAGGGGCAAATTATATATATTTATTATATAATTAAGAAGTTAATTAATTAGATTAATTAACTATTAAAATAGGATTTCAATGTCCAAATTAAACGAGAAAATAGTGTAATTTTATCATCTTGGGCCTTCTGGACCCAATGGTGAGGTCCGTTTTACTAGACTAAATTCTAAAAATAAATAAAGACACGTCAAAGTATTAAATGACCATTTTGCCCCTAGTGGCCTTAAAGCCAAATGGAAGTTCAAAAGGGTTTAAGTTGACTTTCTCTGACATTCTAGACTCAATAGTGAGGTTTATATTATGAAAACAAGTACGAAAAAATATGTGAAGTTATGAAAGCAACCTTAAGAATTAATGAAGCTACCAAAAGAGTATACTTAAAAAGTATAAGCCTAAAATGGAAATTAGGATTTAACACGAACTAAGAATAAGTTAAGAGCATCAATACGTGATATTTGAAGTAAATGTGAAGTTAATAGATTCTTTAAAAATGTTCTTAGGAACTACAGGGGAAAAGGGACAGCGCACTAGTAGCACTTACCCTAAGGACAAAGGTGAGTAATCTTCTATTTGAAGTAGAGATTTAACTCCACGGATTTGAAGAAGTTTTAAAGTTCAAAATATCTGAAGCATTTGAATTTCAAATTCAGTATTTACATGATTCTTGTTTTAAATTATTTCTGTTCCTTATAAAACCTTATTGTGACATGCTTAGTGAATGGTTTCTCCTACAGTTTCTCTTTAAAATATGTTTCAGCATGTCTAAGTTTAAAATGCCAAATCTTGTAAAATATTCTGAATTTGCATATTCCAAGTATTTGAAGATTCCATCATGAAGTCATGGAAGTCATGTTTTAGATGTTTTGAAAACATTTATTTGAAGAAGTCATATTTTAAATGCTCATGGAAAGCATCCATTTGAAGAAGTCATGTGTTAAATACTTTTAAATGCAACTACAGGGAGGCCATGTTTTAATGCTTTTAAATAGCATCTACTTGTAAATGTTTTATACCTCTTGTTACCACTGATAATGCAAGATAAAACGTGCATAAGCATTAAGACTGATTTTGGGTTCTTTGGAACTCAATTAACATGAAGAATCCCAAGTAGCAAGATCTAATCCCCCAGGCATGAGATTTCTCCACAGGAAGTAAGACTGGAATCTGGTTCGAAACAGATTTCCACCTAATCAAAGTGAAAAGATGAGACATTTAGAAATGGTAGCAAGTTTATCCCTCCATTCCTAAATGTACTATATATGTTGATTTTATGAACTAAAGTTTTCATGTTTTCATAAGAAATAGCAAAAGGTTTTCCAAACCCCTTTCACATGAAGAAGTATTTGCTTTAAAGGAAATGACCCGGTTTTAAAATAAAAAGGTCGTACCCTCATGTTTACAAGAAGAAAGATTTTTATTCATCCTATTGAGAAGCAAAAGATTTAAACTCTTTTGGTCACATTGGCCACCATATACATGTTTACAAGTTTACATTGCATATTGCATATCTCACTCGAGTGCTTTAAACTGCCTCGTGTTATATGTTTCAAAGATTCTTACACTTTGTATACAGTGAAATATCTGTTTTACTCGAATGCTTTAAATTGCTTCGTGTTACGTGTTTTGAAGCTTCCTATACTCCATTTGAAGAAGTATATGTCACACCCCAAATTTCCAATTGAAACCCGAGGCACGGCTGAAGCGAAATAAAGGAAGAAAATAAATAGACGAATAAATAACTAAATAACAATTTAAATAATTTAGATACAAGCCTACATACATTCCTGTTTTATAAAATTTCGGCAGAACCTCCTTTGTTTTTCGAGCCTTTTTCCCCTTGATAATCACAATACATCATATATATACAAACACATCACAATCCATCCTCACTTGATGGCCACAATCTCATCAAAGTTAAATATACATCGCCTAATTATACAACCGAAGACGATTTAATAGATACATACATTCACTTCTTTCAGTATACATATATGTCATTGGGCTTAAGCCCGTACATCACAAAACACGCCCCAAGGCCAAATATCCATCTACAGTCAAGTCTCCTCCACTCAGCTAGACTTCCACAAATCTCCGATGTTGGGAGTGTCATCTGAAATATGGTTCCCACGAATGGGTTAGCTCAACTGCTGGTATGGTACAATACTAATGCAAGGAACAAAATTAAGACGTGGCATGTGCAAGTGTACATGTATGTCTACATGGCTCCCTAATCATTCATATGATGTGATGGCAATTTATATAATGTATCCATACAAAATCAATATCACATTCATAAATTTCTACAATGCGATGTCAATATGCGTGACGCACACATGCAACTCTATGTCACCCATGTCTCACTTCACGGTCCTGCCCCCGTCAGCCTGTGGGTACTGATGTTGGCCAGAATTTGGGTTTTTCACCACAAGACCTATGCCCTCATAATGCATAGCACCTCGTGCTGACCCACACTATGCTTTCAAGGAATCACACTATGCCAATATTACATGATTTCATCATGCAATAGTACAGTTCAAATGAAACATCACTTTCATAAGCATATGCAACATGCTTTAAATAATGCATCACAATTAAGATCAACAAATAGCATTTAAATCACAAGGTTTCATCCACAAATCTATGTGTCGTGCTTGATCAATCTCAACGCTTACGCAAATCCACATGTCATAATATCAACAATCCTTCTAAAACATAAATCACATATGATGACAACTCAAGAAGTAAATCATAACTCCCAAATAATCATAAAGAACACGTAAGCATATAAACAATCAACTCAAAGTGTCTCAAAGCAATAACTCCTATGTGATTTTCTATCATCAGATAAGCACAAGAATCATTCAATCAATATGCACATCAATCCTAATTTAATCCTATTCCTTACTTAGCAAAGTACCATACCTGATCGGGTTATCTCAACCCTAAGAAGTCATGTCCACTACTCAGTCAACCAGCTGGTGAATAACTCAGTCCTCGTACTGTATCTGTCCAAGAGATTCCCTTCAGTGTTCCTTTTAATAAATCAAGAAAGTCAGATGTCATTCTCTTTCCTTTTTGACGTCCCTCCATATGACGCTTATCTCCATTTCCTCTATTTTTCACCAAACACAACAGATAGTGACAGTAGCATACTGATCAGTATTGCAGCTGTTCAAGCTGTTGCTACTGATTTTAGGAGACCTAACTTTACTATATCCAATTCTTGCACCCACTCTCTCAATAGTTAAACTAAAAAAAATACTGCAGAATATGCAATTATCATTGGCAATGTGTCCCAATTAACCTTGTTGTCATCAGGCTTTAGATAATAATAAGTAGACCCCAAGCTAGCTGTTATTTCTGCTTAGAAAATCGCCCCAACCCCAAGTTTCTCTTCTCAACTTATAGCGAAGAAATTGCCTTGGAGGCAGAGAACAAAACCCAGAACACCAACAATCAAAAAGGAAAAGTTTATGATCACATTCAATGCACTAAGAAATTTTCACAAGTCGCAACATCCAAATATGTCCACCGAACTCCATGTTCCTACTTAAACCCACATCCACAAGTCAGTGAAATTAAACCTTAAAACCATCCAACACTCACTACATCAGCTTCATCTATCAGCGGATTTTCCCCGTGCATGATCTCTATTTCCATTGCAATGAAACAGATTCAGTAGCACCAACAGAATCAAGTGAGTTCCATTATACGTCATTCTGCTATCTGGCCTGCTCCTCCATATCTGTGCTTGTCATTGCAGTGATCATTGCCGACCATGGCTGCTATATTGACATTGGTAGTTGTCAATTACTAGCCAAAGATCATCGCAACACTGTCTACCATCCTCTGTTGAATCAACCCATGACCACCGGACTAGCCAACCCTGAAGCAGGAACTCAATTCAGGCCACGATCTAGTGATATGGCTGAAGTCGACACGTCCCAACAGTAAACACGCAACTCTCTGCTCTGGCAAACAAGTCTGTCCCCAAATAGCTTCAGACTTAGCTTGAGAAGGAACACAAACATAACCCAAACGCCAAGCATGTCATAGACCTTCAGGCCTGCCGTAACCCCAGCCGCGACTATCGTCAGCCGCTGCTGTAATTTCCCCTGTTTTCTTATCAATCGAAAATGACAGCAACAGCAGCACCAAAACCACATATAATTCCTAAATTCAGGTATAACCTTTACTGCTTCAAATCTGAAATTAATATGGATTTAACCCATCAAATTGCTGCTGGAGCGTTGCTGCACTTCCATCCCTCTTGCCTCACCTTGCTGCAATTTCCCCCCCAACGTTACACAAACTTACACACATCGATCACCTTCAACTCGGACGCTATTGGATTAGCCGCAACGATCCCAACCTCCAATTCCAACCCAGCGACCAAGCACTGCCCAGAGGTTGCCTTCTTTATCCACAACTCATTACCGCTGCAGCCGTCATTGACAAACCATACTAAGGCCATTGTCGATCTATTCTTGTTGTCACTCCAAGAATCATCGTCGTGCCCCTATCATTTTCAGTAGCTTATCAATCATCGTAATTGTACATCATTACAAGGGCATCGAGCTCTCTCTGTCTTTTTCTCTCTTCGGTCTCTCATTTACTCTCTTATCAAATTTCCTGAGCAAACACCATCTCTTTCTTTCTGGAGATCGGCTCACTGACAGAGCATTGCCCCTCTTATTTTCTCTCTCTAATTTCTCTTGCTGTACACCAGTCCTGTACACACATATATATGCAAAATTTTCCTGCAGCGCTATCTCTCTCTCGGCTGTAACCCACACCACCTTTTCTAACTTTTCCATTTTTTTTTCCTTTCTTACTTTTCTTGTCTCACTTTGAGATTTGATATATATATCATATAATAATATATAAGACACACAAACACACCACACGTACACCATGCAGCCACTTTATTTGACTTTTCATTTCTTCCTTTTTCTTTTGTTTTCTTATCTTTCTTGTTTGCTGCTTCACTTATATACATTATAATATATATTATATAAACATCACACACCCACATCTCATGCCACACACCAATACACACAGACACCATTATCACAATTGCCCCTCTTGAGTGTTGTACACTCAATCAGTGCACACACACACATCACACCCGGCAGTACACACACATCCACTGTTGCCCCTTTTTATTTCTTTCATTTCATTTTTTTTTCTAAATTAATTAAAAATTAAAGACATTCAAATGGTGCTCATTTAAAAAAAAATTCTTTCCAAAAATTCAGATCTCTACAGTATATGTTTAGCTTCAATACCTTGAATGTTTCAAAGCTATCT
Organism: Nyssa sinensis; assembly: GCA_008638375.1. Classification (NCBI taxonomy): domain Eukaryota; kingdom Viridiplantae; phylum Streptophyta; class Magnoliopsida; order Cornales; family Nyssaceae; genus Nyssa; species Nyssa sinensis. The sequence continues at coordinate 1,997,488 of CM018049.1, forward strand.
GTTTAAAAGAATTCCTATATTCTTACTTGAAGTATGTGAACAATTGGTAGTGAATGTTTTATAAACTCTTTCATACTAACCACTGCCAATTGAAAACGCATGACAAATGCTGGAATTACTCACAAGTTTAGTTTAGCTTACCTGGATTTATCCAACCCACATACAGGTATCTGAAGGCACCCATGACTCTTTTTGGTGATAAAGATGGTTAGAGCTTTGCCCATTTTGAGGAAGGGCGTAGGAAGCTCCTTACAGGATTAGCAATTTTTGGGAAGCACTAAGGACTTATAGTTAGTCACCTTTGTTATAGAAGATATTTAAATGTTATGTAACTAAGTCTTGAGGGACAACTGAACATGTATTGTTTATAAAGTCTTAAATTTTTTTATTATGCTCTGAATGTATAGTCCTATGTACCGTTCTGAAGAGCGGCAGTACCGGGCAGATGTGCGAGAAATTTAAAAGAAGAAAAGAAAAAAAAATTTCACGCTTCCGCAAATACAGGCCGCACTGCCGTTCGATAGCATTGTTTATATGAGCCTCGCCTGACGGTCTCTAGGCCAAAGGGTGGCGGTCGCGAATCAAGATCCGCACAAGGTGGGTTTCGGGTCGTGATAGAGTGGTATCAGAGCTAAGGTTGGGAAATAGTTAAGATCAACTAATACCATAGAGTGATATCAAAGCTCTAGGTTGACTTAAACAAACTTAGTGACACTAGAAGAATTAGAAACAGAACTATGAGTTAGGTAGGTTCTAGGCTACCTAAGATATTGAAGGATAGCAAATGAGCTATTAAGAGAAACCTAGGTGAAGTACATCATTTGATTTGAAGATGGGTATGAGACCCGCATTACATGAAGTAGATATGTGAAGTACGTGATTTGATTTGAAGGTGGGGTATGGGACCCGCATTACATGAAAAAAATATTAGAAGGATACGATTCGATGTGAAGGCGGGGTATGAGATCCACACTTGAGTAAAGTAACTGATTCGAAGTACGTGTTTGATAGGAAGGTGGGGTATGGGACCCGTAGTTAAATAAAGGTAGTAAAATGAAGATGAGAAGTAAATGTGGGCTATAGAACCCACCACGAGAATTAAAAGAGGATAAATGAAAATTTTAAAATCCTTAAATTATAAGGTAAGTAAGTATAACCTTAAGTGTTATAGTATATATTAATAGCCAAGAAAGGAAGGGAGTAGGGTCTTTTATAGACTGAGAACTGCTTGAGTTTTGAGGACAAAACTCTAATAAGGAGGGGAAAATGTAATACCCCAACCCAAATTTCCCAGGAAATTTGGCTCGTGTTACAAGTTTTGAATTTATAGTTAATTAAGGCAATGAAAAGAACCCAATTATACAGGAATCTGTGTATACGTAAATATATGTATATGCACACATGTATATATATTCACAAAATATATATAATATTCATAAATATATAAATACAGAAATATACATAAATAGACGTATATATATATAATTAGTATATATATATATATATTATAATATGTATGTATGTAAGAATATACATATATATATATATGGAAAAATAATTGTAAAATGAAATATAAAAGAAAGTAGAAGAAGGTGTGAAGGGTGAGGGAGGATTGTCGGCTATGTGTGTGTGATTAGGTGTGTGTTAGCGTGTGTGTTTCAATATAAAATGTATATAACACAAAATATCACCAAAACATTTAATGTAAAGCTGAAAGAGATGAAAAATGAAAAAGAAACATGCACTAAACATCCATTTGAAGGAGAAATAGAAGTTGAAGGAAGTTTTTGTATTTAGAAGTAAGAAACAAAAGAAGAAAGAAAGGGAAACAAGAAGAAAAGGTGAGAAAAATTTATTGTATTTCAAGTTTTAAATTTTTTGGGTTTTTCATAAACTTGCTTTAAGCTTTGAACAAATTATATAGTTAAATTCTATGAGAAAAATGGAACACATAGGAAGAAACCGCATGAAAAATGGTTGAGAAATGAAGAAGATATTGGGGTTATCGGAAAGTTGATGATTAAGAAATTTGGAATTTGAAGGTGTTTTTGATGTTTAAATTGCTATCTAAAGGTCTTAAATCACATTTTAGGATGATTAGAAGTGAATTTAGGCTTCAAAAGGAAGAAAAAATGAAGAAAAAAGATAGGAAAATATAGTAGTCCGGTCACCGTCACAGGAGAAGGTGACTGGACCTGCACTGTTCATACCAGAAAAACATGAGGGGAAGAAGAAGGAAGGGGTCAGTCATGGGTCGAGTCAGACCTGCTCAAAGCGCAGTGATGGGTGTTAGGCGCTGCATCATTTGGAATTCCTCACTGTTTTGATAAATGTAGGAAATTAAGAAAAAATTGGAAGAAGTTGCGGCTGGCTGGAATCGAGCACTGGAGCTCATGGAAATGGGGGGGGGCGCACTCACCACTGTGCCATGCCAACCACATGTGAGTAAAGGGGCAAATTATGTATGTTTATTATATAATTAAGAAGTTAATTAATTAGATTAATTAACTATTAAAATAGGATTTCGATGTCCAAATTAAACAAGAAAATAGTGTAATTTTATTATCTTGGGCCTTCTGAACCCAATGGTGAGGTCCATTTTATGAGCCAAAACTCTGAAAAAAATAAAGACATGTAAAAGTGTAAAATGACCATTTTGACCCTAATGCCCCTAAAGCCAAATGGAAGATCGAGAGGGTCTAAGTTGACTTTCTCCGACGTTCTGGACAAAATAGTAAGGTTCATATTATAAAAACAAGTACAGAAAAACATGTGAAGTTATGAAAGCAACCTTAAGAATTAATAAAACTACCAGAAGAGTATACTTAAAAAGTATAAGCCTAAGATGGAAATTAGGATTTAACACAAACTAAGAATAAGTTAAGAGAATCAATATGTGATATTTGAAATAAATGTGAAGTTAATAGATTCTTTATAATTATTCTTAGGAACTACAGGAGAAAAGGGAAAGCGCACTAATAGCACTGACCCTAAGGACAAAGGTGAGTACCATGTATTTGAAGTGGAGATTTAACTCCACAGATTTGAAGAAGTTTTAGAGTTCAAAATATCTGAAACATTTGAATTTCAAATTTAGGATTTACATGATTCTTGTTTTAAAGTATTTATGTTCCCTATAAAACCCTATTGTGACATGCTCAGTGAATGGTTTCTACTACAGTTTTTCTTTAAAATATGTTTTAGCATGTCTAAGTTTAAAATGTCAAATCTTGTAAAATATTCTGAATTTGCATATTTCAAGTATTTGAATATTCCATCATGAAGTCATGAACGTCATGTTTTAAATGTCTTGAAAACATTTATTTGAAGAAGTTATATTTTAAATGCTCATGGAAAGCATCCATTTGAAGAAGTCATGTGTTAAATACTTTTAAATGTAACTACAGGGAGGCCATGTTTTAATGCTTTTAAATAACATCTACTTGTAAATGTTTTATACCTCCCGTTGCCATTGGTAATGTAAGATAAAACGTGCATAAGCACTAAGACTGATTTTGGGTTCTTCGGAACTCAATTGACATGAAGAATCCCATGTAGCAGGATCTAATCCCCCAAGCATGAGATTTCTCCACAGGAAGTAAGATTGGAATCTGGTTCGAAACAGATTTCCACCTAATCATAGTGAAAAGATGAGACGTTTAGAAATGGTAGCAGGTTTATCCCTCCATTCCTAAATGTACTATATATGTTGATTTTATGAACTAAAGTTTTCATGTTTTCATAAGAAATAGGAAAAGGTTTTTCAAACCCCTTTCACATGAAGAAGTATTTGTTTTAAAGGAAATGACTAGGTTTTAAAATAAAGGGTTGTACCCTCATGTTTAAAAAAAGAAAGATTTTTATTCATACTATTGAGAAGCAAAAGATTTAAACTCTTTTGGTCACATTGGCCACCATAAACATGTTTACAAGTTTACATTGCATATTGCATATCCCACTCGAGTGCTTTAAATGCCCCGTGTTATATGTTTAGAATATTTTTACACTTTGTATACGTGAAATATCTATTTTACTCGAATGCTTTAAATTGCTTTGTGTTACGTGCTTTGAAGCTTCCTATACTCTATTTGAAGAAGTACATGTTTAGCTTGAATACCTTGAATGTTTCAAAGCTATCTGTTTAAAAGAATTCTTATATTCTTATTAGAAGTATGTGAACAGTTGGTAGTGAATGTTTTATAAACTCTTTCATACTAACCATTACCAATTGAAAACCCATGACAAATACTGGAATTACTCACAAGCTTAGTTTAACTTACTCGAATTTATTCGACCCACGTATAGGTATCTAAAGGGACCATGACTCTTTTTAGTGATAAACTCTCCCATTTTGAGGAAGAGCGTAGAAAGCTCCTTACAGGATTAGCAGTTTTTGGGAAGCAATAAGGACTTATAGTTAGTCACTTTTGTTATAGAAGATATTTTAATGTTATGTAACTAAGTCCTAAGGGACAACTGAACATGTATTATTTATAAAGTCTTAAAGTTTTTTTATTATGCTCTGAATGTATAATCAAGTGCACCGTTCTGAAGAGCGGCAGTACCGGGCTGATGTGCAAGAAATTTAAAAGAAGAAAAGAAAAAGTTTTTCACACTTCCGCAAACACAGGCCGCAACACCGTCCGATACCGTCACTTATGCGAGCCTCGCCCGATGGCCCTTGGCCCAAAGGGTGGCGGTCGCGATTCGAGATCCGCATAGGATGGGTTTTGGGTCGTGACATTTTGTTTTGGTCCTCAAGGATGAATCTAATATATTATTAAGAGCTCTTTATGGTATTTAGGACAACCTAATGAAAGCGGTATGTTGGATATACATCTGTATGGGTAGATAGACCCATTATGTTATCTATAAAATGACATCCTTTGTGTATTCTTCTGTCATCATATATTTTATTATTTGTTGAACAATTTTTGTTTTCTTATGGCAGCTCTGTTTTATAACTTTTTATTACCTCTGATTTAGTCTACTCCAATCTCTTATTTGTATTTGTTATGATTTAATTTGTATATGTTCTGATCTGATATGTATCTAATTGATCTTATCTATATCTATCCTAGTCTCTGTAATGACATGAAATTTTTTTTTTATTATTATTTGTTTTTAACATTTTCATTGTTGTTGTTATTATTATTATTATTATTAATTAAAATGTGTATATTATTATTATGGAAATGCATGGTGTATGTATGTGTAGCATGCATATATGTGTGGAATAAATATGTATGTGTAGAATGATGTATGTACATGTGTATGTGGATATGTATATGTATATATATAAAACAGTGCACCGTGTGTGTGTATGTGTGGTGTCGGTGGAGTGTGTGTGTGTGATGAGTGATATATATATATATATAGGTGGATATAGGGCAGATTTGCATTAAATGCAAAAGCTGCATTGGGGGAAAAACAGGGTGGCTGAGCAGGGGGAGAGAAGTCAAGGAAAGGGGCTGGTGGTGAGAGACGTGAGGGAGTTGGTGAGTTGTGTATATGTGTTGGTCTCGGTTGGGAGAAGAGAAGGAAAAGAGAAACAAAAAACGAGAGAGAGAGAGAGAGAGAGAGAGAGAGTTCTGGGAAGAAGAGTCTCGGAGCTTGATTCAGGCTAGGAACTAGAGGGTGAAAGAGGTGCACGGCTAGAGAGAGAAACCCAACAAAAAACCGTAAGTGACCCATTTCTGTTTTAATTTTTTTTAAAGCATGATAATTGATTTGATGCATATGATCTTAAAGAGCATGTTATAAGGAAAATAATGCAAAAAGAATGAGATAAAACGATCGAGAAACTAGGGAGAAAACTCGAGTTGCAGGTTTCGGTTATGGGAGTTGGGTCTTGACATTTTATGTGTAAAACTTGGTTTAAATGGCGGGGAACGAACCCTAGGAGGTGCAGAAACCATTTGGGATTAAAATGGGGGTTGAACCGTGACCAAAGAGTCACGAAAATGAAAGAGAAGGGTCGGCCGAAGAGTTGACCGAAATCTTTGAGCCCTATTTCGTGAAGATCTAGTGGCTTAGATCCAAAACCGACTTTGGATATGAAATCTACGTGAAAAACCGAAGAGAACCACGTTTTTAAAACTATGAAAAAGTCACCGGAAAAATGTCGCCGGCGCCGGAGAAGGCGCCGGAACCCTACTGGCGTCTCGCCGGAAAAACGGGGAAGAAGCGGGGGTGGCCGGGTAGGGTCCAGGTCCGGTTCGGGTTCGGGTCGGGCTTAGGCGATCCGCCCCTGCCACGTGTCGCCCTGTGGTTTTAAATTAAAATGAGAATGGGTCTGTTTGGTTACAGGTTTAAGAAATTAAAAATTTAAATTGAAACAGGAACAGGGATATCCTATCCCTGTTCTGGACTAATCCCTGTTTGGGTAACCGAATTGAGAATAAGGAAATTGGAAATTACAAATTGACCCTTGAACTTTTGAAAATTAAACTTGACCCCAGAACTTTAGGAAATCTGATTTTGACCCACAGAACTTTGATTAATTACGTTTTGACCCCTCATGAATAAAATATTAATTAAATTAATTAGTTAATTAAATTAATTTAATTATTTAAATATTCTAAAACAATCCAGAGTCCAAATGGGACAAGTCATTAGTGTATTTTGACTATCTCGACCATTCTGAAACCAATGGTGAGGTCCGTTTTATGAGACGGGGTCCCAAAAAATAAAAGACCCGTAGTAACCTTTAAAATTATCAAAATGCCCCTGAATTGAAGTACACTCAAACGAACTCCGAATTAAGTAAAAAAATAGTGAAACTTTATTATCTCGAGCATTCTGGACTCAATCGTGGAGTCCGATTTATGAAAAGAGGTCACAAAATGTAAGGACCCGTGAAAAGTGCAAAATGACTGTTTTGCCCTTTTGAACCCAGATGTCCGAATTGAGTTCTACGAAAACCTAAACTTATTTTCTTCGACGTCCTAGACTCAATGGCAGAGTTTAATTTAGCAGAATAGAAACCTATGAATTAAAAGACATAAAATTTGATGAATAGCATAAATTCAACTGACAATAGACTGAGTTGTAATTTATGCTTTTAGGGACACTGACAGGACAGGAGAGGGCAATCTGACCTCCTGCATTTTCATTGACCAGTTTAGTTACGTATCGTGCACGATCTTCTTAGGTTGAGACCAACCCGTCAGATATGGTGTTTTGCTAACGTTAGAAATGAAGTTAAGTTAGGAATGTTCTGTGAATGACTGGAATGACTTATGTGTTTATTTGGAATGTGTTTACTTGATGACTTGGAGTTGGTTGTTCACATGCTTACATGTTACTTGTACTTTATGAAAATTTAGTGAATGATGAACGTGAATCATGACATGTGTTTAGGTTGATTATATGAGATATGCTTGCATGTGGAATCAGCTGGTGATTTATGTATTAGTGTCTCGAGCATGCTATATTGTGGAAACCATGTTTCATTGAGATTGCATTGGCATATTGGCATATGGTGAATCCTTTGAGAACATGGCATGAGTTGAGCACGTGGTGCTTTGCATTATGAGGGTGTAGATCCTGTGATGAAAAACCTAAAATTGGCCATTGCATTGGTACTCCGTGCCATAGGGGAGTACCCGTAAACGAGACATGGGTGTGGCATAGAGTTGTGCATAGATGTGTCATGCATACCACTCATATATTACTGCGATGCTTTGAATGACATTTAGATATAAATGTACACTTTGCACATGCCACGCCTTAGCTTTATTTCTTGCATTAGCACTTCATCATACCAGCAGTTGAGCTGACCCATTCGTGGGCAACATTTTTCAGATGAGGATACTCCTGCCACTTGAGACTCTATGATACCTCGATAGGGTGAAGCATTTGGTATATTTTTGGTCCATGGGACTTACATTTTGTAATATAAGGGCTTAAGCCCGAATGACCTATGAACAAAGCAGTTGTGAGATGTACTTTATGTTATTTTATGCATTGATGGGATTGGGTGCTTGTTTAGTGGATTTATTTACATTTGTCCTTTTATTTATTTTATTTTCTGTCTCGTCAGTCGCGCCTCGAGTTTGTAGAAATTCGAGGCATGACAACGTGGTATCAGAGCATAGGTTTGAATACCTAGAGACTGTGGGGTGTTGTTTAACACCATGAGACCCTAGAGAAGAGAATGAGACCTAGTGTGAACTGTTAGTAGCACGCGATAGGATTTCGTGTGATTTATGATTTCATACACTTGAAGCATGACTTGTTGTGATTACGTGTTGATTGATGATATGTTATGATGCATGATTATGTGATTTAATGTGGTAAGATGCATGACATGTATATTGTGTGAGAATTTGTTAAGTGTACATTATGACATGCTATACGTACTCCCTAGTCGCTGATAAGAACATGACTGAGCTTTTATCTAAAAATTTTATATACACATTTTGCATTGGTGTGCATGAGTATGCACTATACTTGATTTCCCGGTAGATAGGGAGCATGCAAATTTTTTTTTTTGTGGTAGTGGTTGACTAAGATTAGAAACTCGTGTCTATGTGATAGACCGTATACTTTATGGGATAGACAGTGTGCCTAGTTATTTGAGGTGTAGGTTGTTCACTTAGTTATCTACACCGTAGACATTATGCCTAGTTACTTAGGAGACAGGTTGTGAACCTGGTTGTTTACCTGGTTGACCGTTGTTTGTGGATTCTGTATGAGTGTGCTAGGTTAGTAACCAATTTTCAGGGATTATAGTACTATGACTATGATATTTATACAGACTGGATTGGTCTCAAGTCTTGAGTTACAGTTGATGGATGACACCCCATCAGCCAGTAATAAAAGGAGCTGTGATCCATGAAGGGTTATCACCTAGCTATAAAAGTAAGAGAGAATAAAAGACACTTCAAACCTTAAAATGCTAGAATAAGGATTTGGACTTGTGGAGCTTTTGTGTATAGATGGATACTTAGAGTGTTTATCTTTAGATTTTTAAAGATGTTCTTGTGTTGAACCCTAGTTATGGAGAGATGTATTGTTTTGGATAGTATTCACTGGGAGTTGAACATTTGTAAGTTAATTGAACACTAGCAAGGTTTATGTATGCGTGTATTACATTGTTTAGATAAAATCCTTCTTAGTAGAGGGCTATGTTAGAACTCGGTGTAAATTGTTTAGTGTAACCAATGGGTAGTGGTGATTGACATTAGTTATGTAGGTATTGATTAGGCAAGTGTGTCATGACATATTGTGGTTGCTACTTCGGAATTGTGAAGTATTGACAAGTACCTACTTAATGTTCTTTTAACACATGTGTCTAATGAAAAAAAAAAATGGGGTATTAATTTTTCTTCTCTTTGAACTTGTAGACATGTCACCGAGACAAGCTACTCCCAGACTTATACCACCTAGACACGATGAGCCTAGGACCACTGCATCACTGTGGCATAGTTGGCCCCGAGCTGCTGCTTCTGTAGATGGTACAGTTGAGAAGGCCGTCACTTTTACACCTACTTCAGTGGAGGTGGGGCAGACTAGTGGTCCTAGGGACATAGCGAGCATTATGCAGGAATGCCTTCACACTTTACAGGAGGTAGTGACGAGAGTTGTCAGGGCTGAGAGAGAGTTGGCTGAGCTTAGAGGAGTTAGAGAGCCCCGGATCCAAAGCGAGGCGACTCTAGCACAGATCCCTAGGTCTACCCCGATATACACTAGTGAGAGACCATCGAAGAGGTCTTGAGCTTGTGCTTCTTCTGCACAGATGTCTATACCCGCCCAGACTCGCACTGGTAGGAGACCATTGAAGAGGTTCCGGACTGGTGCTTCTTCCACATCCACATCCACATCCCAAGGGACCATTATTTGTTTCTATTGTAGACAACCTGGCCACAAGATGGTCACTTGTCCTTTGAGGGACCCCAGCTTGAGACAGAGGATTGGGGTTAGTCAGGAGTCATTTCCATCACCAGTACAGAGTCAAGGACGGGGGACTCCACGACTGTGTTTTGTATGCCACCAGGCTGGCCATGTTATGGCCAATTGTCCTCGGAGGCCGATTTCCCAGGACTTAGAGGAGCCACATTACTATCCGTATACCCAAGTGCCTCTGCCACGGCCACTATTGGGTCAAGGACCTCCGGCACCGTATTTTCAGCATGCACTTACAGCATTGAGTGTCAAGACTCTCAGTCAGAGGGGTGGTAGGCAGGACCAGACCACTCAGAGTGGCGTTATGCAGTAGCCAGCCTAGAGTCACCTATTCCTTTGGACCTTCTAAGCCTTGAGGTACATTTTTTTGTGTTTAGTTTATGGACTAGCATCTTGATAGACCATAGTGCATCTCATTCATTCATATTTACTATGTTGACATGACGTTAGGGGTAGTGTGATGCTGACGAGAATCTGTAGAGATTACTCGATAGAGGTAGCTGACCACATGCCTTATTTGGATTCTTCATCTTATTTGATGCGTCTAGTATTGGTATTATGTTGGAGATAGATCGGTTATTTACACTTTAGACGAGTATAGGCTGCTACAGGGGAAGAGAGACAGTGTGTACTCCTGAGGGAGATGTTTTCTTTATTTCATGGGGTGTCCGTAGATCCTTTTTAGATTGACTTTATTGTGGGTTAAGAGGGGTTACACTTTAAGTTGAATTGGGTTGGTTTGGATTACATGATTAGAGGAGTGCTTGTTACCTTAGTTTGTGAAATTGTACAATGTATGGTATGCTTGGTTATTGATGATCTGGGATTCAATGCTTGCCTTTATACAGTATAACGAATGAGATTAAATAGTAGACTGTATGCTTGTGGTCTGTGAGATAGGCTATGAGCCTGAACATCCGTAAGGTTGGGAATATGCCTGGTTACCTGTACAACGGATTATGTACTTATTTATGTATATGTGTATTCCTGGAATGAAATTTTATATTGGGTGCTGATGTGGTAAGCTACGTGTTAGCTATTGAATGTTATATGTTTACTCTATGTAAGCATACTAGTTTAGTGACCGTTATAGTGTTGCGATTATGATTTTTTTTTTTTTTGTATACAGACTGGTTGTTATTAATGCATGTATAAGAGAATGCTTAAACGTGTTTATATGTGTACGTTGATACATGTGTGTGAAAATTGATATATGTTCGTAGGAGAAATTGGTGAAGAGTATCACTAATGTTTTATTCTTCTGAACCTTGGTATGTTGACTTAAGTTTCATGATTAGAGTACATAAACTACACTGTCTGCATTTGTATACCCAGTCAACATATGCGTACGTGAAATGGATAGGCTAGTCCTCATCAGTACATGACACTTAGTCTCGGTTATATATAGACTAAGGAGGGAGATGATAGCTTTACTTTTAGATTGTACCGTGGATATCTTGTGGGTAATTAGGGTACTTAGAAATATTGGATGATAGATTACATTGTGGTACAGATGATGTGTATTTATGCCATTGGGATAAATCACTAGGTGATTTCATGGATAAATTTGAGGTGGGTTAGATGACATCGCATGTGTGAGAGACCTTGGGGTATCTTTGTGAATAGTGAGAAGTTTCCTTTACTTTTTATTGTGTTGAATTATTGAGGAGAGTCGTGATGCTTAGATGGAATTTGAAAGGAATTGGCGTTGATGAGCCAATGTGTTTTGAGGATTTCATTATGTGTTGTGCCATGTGGAGTGAATCGTTACAGATGGGATTAGCACCAGACCCTAGCAGAGAGTGTGGAGATGTCTGCACGCTGCTACACGCCTACCAGTGAAGCGAAGCCTACAGGGGAGATGGTAATGGGAGGAGGTAATGCATTCCACATCGCCTGGCTGAGGGAGAGGTGAGTGATCCATAGGTAAGGCTGCACGTCTACATGTTACAATACGTTTTGCATCGATCTTTTTTTTACTATGTCGAGAGATTGTACGACTACATGGGGTTCCAGTATCCATTGTTTCAGGCAGGGACCCACGTTTCACTGCCCGGTTTTGGCAAAGCCCCAGACGGCCTTAGGGACTCAGCTAAGTTAGTACTACCTTTCATCCCCAGACTGATGGTCAGTCAGGGTGTACCATTCAGATCCTAGAGGACATGCTTAGAGACTGCGTTATGGACTTTAGGGGTAGCTAAGAGGATCACCTTGCTTTGGTAGAGTTTGCCTACAACCGTAGCTAACAGTCTAGTATTGAGATGGCACCGTCCGAAGCGTTGTATGGTAGGCCGTGTCGTTCACCGGTGTGTTGGACTGGGGTAGGGGAGACAATTGTTTGGGAACCCGATATAGTCCGTGAGACCACAGACAAGATACAAGTGATCAGGCAGCGCTTGTTGACAGCCCAGAGTCGCTAGAGGAGTTATCCAGATAGGAGGCGGCGGCCCTTGTCATTTGAGGTGAGGGACCATGTGTTCCTCAAGGTATCTCCCAGACGAGGTTTGAGGAGATTTGGGCGCGGTGGGAAGCTGTCGCCACGATTTATAGGCCCCTTTGAGATTCTTGGGAGAGTTGGTGAGGTGGCTTGTAAGCTAGCATTACCACCGCAGCTATTAGGAGTCCATGACGTCTTCCATGTATCTATGTTGAGGAAGTACGAGCCTGACCCCTCACATGTACTTGACTGGGTAGATCTTCAGTTAGAGGGGGACGCTTCTTATGACTAGAGGCCCGTGGAGATATTGGACTCGAGGGACCAGGTTTTGCGAGGCAGGACCATCCCTTTGGTCAAGGTTCGTTGGAACCATCATGGGGCTGAGGAGGCTACTTGAGAGCGTGAGGCTGTCTCTATAATATGTGGGGCAAACCTCCCCAATGTAGTAAAACGGGACTCATATTGAGTCACTGTCATATCTAGCTAAAGGAGAGTCATGAACTCGTCCATATAGCCTATCCGTGCAGTTTTGGGAAAATAATGGCCATTGACCATGGCCACAAATGCATCCCACCCTTCCCCGAATTTGTTTATCCTCCCAACAGCTCCTCTCCACCACTAGCTAGCCAACTCGATGAATTGGAAGGTGGCATACCTGATCCTCAAGTGTGGTTCTATAATCCTCTGCGAGTCTAGTATCCTGGTAATCTGCTCTAGCCACTCCTTGGCTACTAGGGGGTTAGGCTGCCCTACAAAGGTAGGAGGTCTCATCCTCTAAAACACCTTCATCACGAAGGTATCCCTAGTCTCGCCACCTGTAGTCATGGCCTCCTATATAGTGCGAAAGCACTCTTGTAAAATCGTTACCATATCGCTGGCGCCGATGGTCTACTTTACCTCCTCTACCGGGGCAAGTGTAGGAGCAACGGCCTCTTCTGCTGCGTTGTCAGCAAAAACAGCAGCTCTGGTGTAACACCCCGACATTGTTTAATTAATAATTAGTTTGCTAATTATTAATGAGCACAAATTTAAAGAATTATTAAGGAAATTAATCATAATCTCTCAGCGTTCACGATAGACCAATAAAATGATTAAACATGTCTGGAGAGGAGGGTGCAACACCCGGACCTAATTATCAATTAATTAGGTGAAATGATGTTGTTTTAACACTGACGAAACTCGAATTAGCTAACTACGAAAACCCCAAGTAAATAATAAACGACACGGGGCCCTTGACATTGAAGATAACTAAAATAAGAAATGACCGAAAGAAACCGTTTCAGAAAAAGAGCAATAAAAAAGAAATTACAGAGGAAATAACTAAAATAGAATTCTGCGCAGCCAAACAGGGCATAAGCCCAAAATGTGGAAAAAGGGGCAAAAGTGAGGCCAAAGGGACTTGAACCCTTGACCTAAATGAGCAAGCACATGGCACCCAAAAAGTTACCAAGTTGGCTGCCAACATCTTTGTGCCTATATATACAACAAAATTGTATATATACATGAAATAACAAGGCTCCACCTCCCAAATGGGCCAATGAGATTTCATACAGCCCACCTATAATATAAAATATGTTTATGTATATATAATAGGAGGCTAAAATTCTAATTGGACCACCACCCCCACCAATGGGAATACATGCAACAATTAAAAATATAAAATAAAATGTACATGTGTATATGTGTACTTATATATATGCACTTTGCATATTGTGTGGGGCTAGAAGAAATCAGAACTACATGGGTTTTGCACTCAAACTGTGTGGGTTACCTTGTGGGTGAGAGATCTAGAGAGAAATCAAGTGCGTGTAAACAAGTGTGTGCACATGCATGTGTGTGTGACCATTGAAGGTGCACAAGAAGGAGGTGTGACTGCATTTGGAAAGGCCCAAAGATCATAACTGAGCCATGAATGAGGGAGCAGTGGTCGACTAGAAGGTATAAATACCAAAACCCAGAATTTTTCCTCGCCCATTTTGCTTACTGTTTCAGTCTTTTAAGACCTATTAACTGCATGCATGAGCTACTGTGACATCGAGGGACCGTTATAAATTAATTGGGAGAGGCCAAGAGGCTCGGAACAGCCCTAGAACACCAAACCGCCATTGATGACCACCTTCAAACTAGGTCTGATTCGACCCAAGCTAAACTGAGTTTGGCTTGCTCAGACTTGACCTAGGTGATGTAAGGACCACAATGCAACAAAAATTAGATGAAATGGCCCTAAGACCATAGACAACCGTCGAGTTGCAGGTCACGGGTCTGATTTGGGGTGTCTTAAATCGAACCTCAATCTCAGTTCTTTGAATGAAATAATGATCCCTAAAATTGTACGATTGCAACATGCCAAGACTTAGTCGAAATGGCCCAGAAAACAAGCTCGAATGGAGCTTGTTGCAGACCACGATAATGGAGTTGAACTGAACTCCATCCGTAGATTCGAGCCACAAAATGAATGCTAAACTGATCCTTAGGCTCCCAGAAATGATTTGGGATGGAAAGCAGAGAAAATCAATGGTTGAAAAGCCACGAAATTGAGAAACTTTGATAGCTGCAACTAGGGCAACAGTAACCCAACGATAGGGAAGAAGGTGAATAGTGACTGGGTCGGTTCCGGGTTCGGGTCGGAACCCGACCCGTCACACAAATGGTTTAAGTGAGACGGCACCATTTTGGTTTAAATGTTTTAAAATTGAAACTAAAATCAGTTTGTTTGGTAACACGGATTGTAAATTAAAATTGGAATTCAAGTCTCTCCAAACCGTGAATAAGGGGGCCAATTGGGAATAGCAGGGATATTGTATTCCGATTTTCTGAAGGAAATTGAATCGGCTGGTTCACTGTGTTTGAGGATCGGTCTAGGGTTGTGTTTAAAAAACCAACTGGTCTAGGGGCATAATTGAAAGAAATTAAACCGGAACTTTACTTATTTATACTTTGACCCCCAATAGTTCTGAATATTTATATTCTAGCCCAGCTTCTGAAAAACTTGTGCATATAAGCCCCTAAAAAATAAATAAATAATAAAATAATTATTTTATTAATTAGGTAAAATTACTATTTTACCCTTGGACATTAAAGAGGTCAAACGAGGTCCAAATTAAATAAGTAAATAGTGCATTTTTACTATCTCGGGCATTCTGGACTCAATGGTGAGTCCGATTTGGGAAATTAAGTCCTAAAAAATACAGACATAAATTGTAAATGACTAAATTGCCCTTAATGATACCCAAGGCTAATTAAACATAAAAGATAGTCTATTTTAACTATGTCAGACGCTCTGGACCCAATGGTGAGGTCCATGAAATCTAAATAAATCTCGAACAATACAGTTCGATGAACCAGGATAATTCCAAATACGTCCTGATGATCAGTTATGTAATCAGATGGACTCTGATGACTGTAAAATTTTGAACTTTAATATTTTGGGACAATCCAGATCCAATGACGGGATCCATTCTGTGAAACGAGGTCCCGAATCTATAGACACGTGAAACATCAAAATGATAATTTTACCCTTAGTATTCCAAAAGCCAGATGAATGTCAAAGGGGGCCATAGTCTGACTATTCTGGGCACTTTGGACTCAATGGTGGAGTTTGCACTAGTAAACGAAGTACCGAAAAACGTGACACGTGAAAGTGTGAAATTACTGAAATGCCCCTAGTATAGTGCAAAACCCACATGAAGTCCAAATAGGACGAAATTGATACCGATGGAAGCCCGGATACTCGTGAAACTGTACACATGATTAAATGATGAATCGGGGTCAAAATCTCATGAAACGTTAAATGACCAAAATGCCCTTGAGCATGGTAAATGCAAAGTAGATGTCAAATAAAGGCCAATCTGATTTGATAAATTATCGTAAGCATAATTATAGAAATCGAAGGGCTAAATAAGACTCCGGAACAACCAACGTATAAAATGAGAAATGACTGATGTGTCCCGATGATCAAAAGCAGATACCAAATGAAGTCCAAAGGACTTAAGAATCTATATATGAGATATATGGAACATTCTAAGGACCACGATAGGGTTCAGGACAATAATGGTGAAATTACCATTTTGCCTCTAAGGTTAAATAAGTACTTAACTGATTACAATTTGAGTCCAAAAGACTTAGAACTTTATATTTAAGATATGTGGACTATTCTGAGGACCACGACAGGGTCCGGGACAAGAATGGTGAAATTACCATTTTGTCCCTAAGGTTAAATAAGTACTTAACTGATAACGATTTAAGTCTAAAAGGCTTAGAACCTTATATATATGATATATGGGATATTCTGAGGACCGCGACAAAGTCCGGGACAAGAATGGAAAAAGTACCATTTTGCCCCTAAGGTTAAATAGGTACTTAACTGATAACGATTGAAGTCTGAATGACTTAGATTATAATCCTGATAACTGCTAAGCCTAAGTAAAGAATGAAATAGCCTCGAATGAAACCCAATGAAAGGACAATAGGCTACTAGGCTATCTTAGGTAATCCGATAGACGCCTAAGATGATGAATAAGACATAGATGGATGAATTCTGATTTGTCTATGATTAATGATGATTGTTCAGGATATGCAAGGAGGTACCTGACGTATTTGGAGGGTATCAGATTATTTGTACAAGGAGATAAGCGAACAGTTTGTGAGTAACTTGGAACTTCTGACTTGGTGTATAAGTTACACTGTCTAGATACTGTATTTTGATGCACTGTACTATTTTGTATGCTATACTGTTTAAATGCAAATACTTAAATGCATGCCTTTTTCGTACTATATCACACATGATATGATTTTAGTCTTCTTGATTTATTGACTATATTCCTTATTGACTTGCTAGCATACTGTGTTGTTCTGTTTGTTTTGACCGGTTTATTCCATTTAGTTCAGTCTTGTTTTATTATACTTAAACTGTATTTCAAGTGAATTTATAAAACTGTTATTCTAAAGTGACTGAACTATACCTATGCTTTATATGCAAGAACGGGTTTTGAAACCCATGACAAGGAACTTGTGTTACTCACTGGGCTTATTTAAGCTCACCCTATTATCCTAACAGTTTTTAGGACTTATCTCCATTGGACTAGAAGGCACTATGACAGGATGTGGACAGGCCGAGTGGCATTCCAAGTAAAGGATCTGATGGCACTGATTTGTGGAGACGTGGACTCTTGTGGATTGAATCTAGTTATTCGGGTGAGTGACATTGATACGATTGATTTCATTGATATGCATTAGATATATTGGGACATGGCTCACGGTAATGGTACTCTAGAGAGATTAGATATGCTCTGTGTTATATGTTTGATTATAGACGTACTCTGTGATTAGAATTATTAGCTATCTGGTTTTAGACTTGGTCTGTGGTACGTACCTCTATGGTATTTATAAAGGAGTTGCATTCCTGAGATTAAAAAGGTTTCAAATTCCACAGCTCTGACACTATATTCGGAATGCAATTCGTCGATAAGTTTAGAAGATTGCCTTTGGTTGGTCGCATTGTCGGTCGGCAAACCGACAAGGTGGCTAACTGGCATCACGTCGAGTTAATAGTTGTTTGGTTTTAGACTTGCTCTGTGATACGTACCCCTATGGTATTTATAAATGAGTTGCATTCCTGAGATGAAAAAGGTTTTACATTCTACTGCTCTGACCCTACATTTGGAGTGCAATTCGTCGGTAAGTTCAGAAATTTGCCTTTGGTTGGTCGCGTTGTCGGTCGGCAAACTCGCAAGGCGGCTAACTGGCATCAGGTCCTCGACATCCGCGTAGGGTGGGGTTCGGGATGTGACATTTGGGCCTAGCACACCTAGGTGGTACAATGGCTCTAGGCCTACCGCACCTAGGTGGTGTACGTCTCGGAGGAGCTTTCCTCGATGGCATGTGTCTACAAGTCCAAGAAAAAAAAAATTAATACCCTTTCTGACATTAGACATAGGTATTGAAAGAATATTAAGCATGTACATCTCAACAATTTACACCTTACAAGCAACAATTATAATATGTCATAACATACACCTAGTAAGCTCTTACACATTACACAATGCTTACTAAAAGAATCAAATCATGTGTCATGGCCCCATTATGTTCAACAACACCCCACGGTCCTTAAGTATTCGAACCTAGGCTCTAATACCACGTTGTCACGCCCCAAATTTTCATAAACCCGTGGAGTGAGTGAAATGAATTAAGAAAAATAAATAATAGGCAATTAAATAGATTTAGTTGATTACTCATTTGTTTCTCCATATTTTCCCAAAATTTAGAATGAAAACTTGCCACTAGACTTACCCAAAATGGTTTTCCAATGCCAATCAAATATCTCCCCCAACCAATATTCAAAATTAGTCTAAGTCATGTTCAAGAATGGCCTCCAAGATAACCCCAAAATGTCTCAAAATATGCCTTGGAATAATGGCCCAAATGGCCTCAAATGCCCTAAGACATAGGTCAAAAAGTCTACCAAAATTTGTCTAAGGAAGTGGCCAAACATGGCCCACGAGAGTGGCTAAACATGGCCTAATAGGGTGGCCAAACATGCTCTAAGGATTGGCCAAACATGGCCCAATAGGGTGACCAAACATGGCTTAAAAGGGTGGCCAAACATGGCCTAAAAGGATGGCCAAGGGCTAGTGTTAGAGGGTGTCAAGCTAGGCACGCTGATTTTTCCATTTTCTGATTTTTTTTCTAAAGTGTTGAAAATTGATTTTTCCAATTTTTAACCTACTTGCTCAAGGTTTTTAACCCTTACTTTTTGACACTTTTCCCACTTATTCATGGGCATTTTACACACCTAATGGCTCTTTTTAACTCAAAAATTTTTTGACATGGTCTCCTTTGTCTTATAAGCATTTTTCACCTAAAGTTTTACAACAATTCATATATACAAGGATATATACATTCCACCCTCACTCGATGGCCACAAATTCATAGAAATTAAACATACACTTATTGATCTCAACATATACATGTGATGCACATTAAACAAAAGCATCCCATTTTTCATTTGCATATTAAACCCTTACATTACAAAATGGCCCAAGGCCTATAATGTAATGACCGGGACCTCGATGGCAAGATATTGTTCGCTTTGGGCCAGGCCCGCACTGTTTTGTTCTTGGGCTTACCCCCAAAACGCGTCTTGCCATATGGGGGTACGTCCGCACATATGAATACCACCGCTTTCCCTTCCCCAGGCGATGTGGGATGAGTTTACCCTCCCATCCACCCTCACAAGAACTCACCGTCCTCGGTGAGGGCCCATCTAGCACACTTCGACTAGGGCGTGCTCTGATACCACTGTAACGACCCGAACCTCGATGGCAAGATATTGTCTGCTTTGGGCCAGGCCGGCACGGTTTTGTTCTTGGGCTTACGCCCAAAACACGTCTTGCCATATGGAGGTACGTCTGCACATATGAATACCCCCGCTTTCCCTTCCCCAGGCGATGTGGGATGAGTTTACCCTCCCATCCACCCTCACAGGAACTCACCGTCCTCGATGAGGGCCCATCTAGCACACTTCCGGTTGGGGAAGGGAAAGCGGGGGTATTCATATGTGCGGACGTACCCCCATATGGCAAAACGCGTTTTGGGCGTAAGCCCAAGAACAAAACCGTGCGGGCCTGGCCCAAAGCGGACAATATCTTGCCATCGAGGTCCGGGTCATTGCATATAATCCACCATTTTCTAAATTTAACATAAGTTATTTGGGCTTATGCCCATACATTCAAACAAATGTGGCCCTTAGGCCAAATATGCTTTAAATTCTACTTTCTCCTTCGTGCTCTAATGACTTCGTCAAGTCTCAAGTACCGGGAGCCTCATCTATAATATTTAATCCCATGAAGGGTAAGCACGATGGCTTGTATGACATAATGCCAATGTAAAGAACAAAGTTAAGGCATGGCATGTGCAAGTGTACATTTATAAGTTATAAACCCTTCTCAACTCATAAATGCAATGCAATGGCAAGATGCATGACACACACATGCAACTCTATGTCCAACCCACTCCTCGCTTCACAGTCCACCCCCATCAGCCCGTGAGTACTGTCATTGGCTAGATTTTGGGTTTTTCACCACAATATCTACACCCTCATAATGCATAGCACCAAAGTGCTCAACCTATGTCATGTTTCCAAAAAATTTAAGTATGCCAAAATGCCTTGATTTTTCTTTGCAAGTTCAATGAGACATTTTATCAAATAGATGGAATCATGCATCATACATAAAGTAAACTATAACTTCCAAATCACAAAACTTTGTCTGCATGAACATAAGCTGCAATACAATGAATTAAACATATATTCATGTTACATGTTTATCACTTTGACAAATTCTCAAAGAACTCACAAGTACACAAACTACCAACTCTAGGTTTTCAAAGTAACTATATACTAAGTAACTTTCTAATAGCAAGTAAGCATATAAATCAAACAATCAACTCAGAAAAATGCAAAGAAACTTAACCTTATTCCTTACTTAGCAAAATATCATACCAAAAAATGTTTTTCTCAACCCTAGGGAGTTTTACTCTCTGTGTAGCTGAACCAATTGGTAAGAATGTAGCCCTTGACGTGGGGGACAACTTCCTAGAAGGAAGCCTTGTGAAAATCCAAGCCTAAAGATGAGTTTTTGAGGGTTAAAAATTGGAAAACCCTAGGTCTTCTTCATCTTTTTCTCCATGCACGACCTGCTGCTATATTCTCATACCAATTCTGAGAAATTTATATCCAAGTGTTGTATTTATACTCACTGGCTAAGAGGGTAAAAAGACCCTTTTGCCCTTAATGAGTTCGGGACCCCGTTACACTACAACCCGTCCTGAAACGCCTCAATTTGACATGCTGCTTTAGCCAAAGTTATTAAAATTATTTTAAATGATATTTTTCTGAAAAATTTATTTTCGCCAATTGGAGGTTGCGGCCGCGCCCACCCGGGCCACTCGGAATGTCCTTTTCGGGTCTATTTTTCAAACTATCTCCGATTAGGCTCTAATTCTCACAAGAGGTGTATTTTAACATTATAAGCATATTTCAATTCTATGAAATACTCAAATTATGCTCTAAACATGACTTACACCTAAATGATGCATGTATAGCGCCCTACCAGCAAACAGTGCATAAATAGTGCCCTACTGGCAAAAATGAAAAATTTATCCTGATTTTTCAGATCTTTACTGGTCCAAATAAACTATTATATTTTAATTCTACATTTAATTAAGTACCAAATAAAAGAATTCAATATTATTTTTTCATAAAATAATAAAGTTTTTAAATTTTGTATTCTTTTATTTTTTTTCAATATCATAAGATTTGTTTTTCAAAATATAATGACAAATTTTTTAAAAAAAAGAATAAAGCTACAAAGAATAATATATATATATATGTGTGTGTGTGTGTGTGTGTATGATATGCCAAAAAATATCCCACCACTATGGACGCGACAAGTGTACCCCCAATGTTAGATGCCTACAAGGAATATATCTTAAATGGCAAATCTTTTAGATAGGAAAAAAATCCTATCCCAATTAGGAGGATTATCACCTAATCCTTAACCTTGTCGAGCAAGTAAGGAATTCTATTCAATATGAGAAACTACCAAAACTAAGAATTCTCAACCCTATAAATAAAGGGGTCAGGTATACTCAAACACACGATCATTCTTTTTTACACATATACATTATATTTTACTTTCTCTTTACTAACTTGATCATCGGAGAGTCCCCCTTTTCTTTTTTGCAAGTCCTTCTCGCTGAATCATACGGCATGGACCATTTTTTGCAACAACAAGTTTGGTGTCGTCTATGGGAACGATAGTCAACATGTTTCATTTCATAAATTTTTATTTCTCTCTTACTAATCTTTCTTGCTAATAATTATTTAAATTCTCTCAAGTTCAATATAACTTCATAGATGCTAAACAAGATTGAACCAGATTGAATTCTTGTACATCAACATAGAGATCAAACTCTACAGAGTACTTACAAGATTATATATATATATATATCTGTATATATATAATCTCAAGATTTTTTATATACATATATGCATCAATCTTGAGATCATCTGAATAAAATATGTGATCCATGACCATTATTTCAATGTTGAATTTGAATGCTTCTATGAAAAGCCTACTCTGATTTCTCTCTATTCTCTCTCTCTCTCTCTCTCTGATTTCTCTCTTTATATATACACATAAAAATTTCCCAATTAATATATTCATCTTTCTGAAAGTACCCTACTCAACACACATATATACTTCTCTTTATATCTTGTTTGATATATATCGTCAATTGAGTTTTAGTGAGCAAAAAGAGTACTGGGCAAAAATGACGGAAGAATTTTTCCATTCGGTGTTGGAATCAAGCACCGGAGATGCATGCATGAGTCTTCTATGGACGCTAGGGCATGAAGAGATTTTGGAGGTTTTGTCAACACTATCAAGATACTTTGTAGACACGCTATAAACAATATCGTTAACAATTTGACTCACTGAGAAACCCTGGAAAACGTAATTATAAGGAAGAGAGAAGATGTTGAGAGTAGCAGGGAGAAGGCTCTCTTCTCTGTCATAGAGGTCAGCCCAGACATCATTTACCTTCGTTCCTGGGAATCTAGTCAATGGTGGTGATTCACCGTCCGATGGCCGCCCCAAATCCATCTGCCTATCTAACACAGTTTCTCTTGGTTTCATATTTCAGAATCAAATCAAAGTGGCTCGAGTTTTTTGACAAACAATCGATGTTGGGATGATTCCATAGGCACTATTTCACATGGGCGATCTGTATCTGAGAGGCATGGCATGGTTCATGTGTATATAGTGCTTCCAGGCCTACATAGCAACTCACAAACCCAAACCTTCAAATATATATATCTACTATTTGCCTAGAATGTCCGAAGCTCTGGGCATGCCTCTTGATGATATCATCAGGAATAACAAGAGATCTGAAGGTTCTAACAGTAATTTCAAGGGCAAAAGAAGAGGAGGCCGCCTAGGTTTTGATTATGGTTCACGTAGAGGTCCAGTTCATCAATTCACAAACTGCCCTCCGACCAGAATGACACTGTATTTAACCCCTCAGAGAAAGGCAACACCCATACCAGCATCACAATACAAAGCTGACTCTACAGCCTCACAGCGCCGCCCAGATCCAAGCATCAACGGCTACCAGTCAATCACCATCATCGTGAAACAAATACCAATGTGCCTCCCTCTACAATAACTAATCCATCCAAGGCATTGCCACAACCATGACCATTGCCAACACCATTGACGACAACACTGGTCACCACTGTTCAACCGATCACCACCCATAACTCAGGATCTACCGCGTAGCAATCTGTAATCACCAGCACCATCCCTATTTGAATCCGAAACCTGGGGTTCTAACCCTCGATCAACTCTCCTACTGCTAGTTATTTCACTAGAAGCTGGAGCACAAGCCCTTTTACTTCGATCTCAAAGAGAATCCTCGCAGCCGCTAACTTAAAGTCTTAGAGAAAACATTGGCCACCCAGTCCACCATTATCATCCCCTTCAATGGCATATCCTAGTTCTTGGATCTCTTCAATTACTACGTTAATTCTAATGAACATGATGTCTTTAGCAAGGAACTCCAGCTCGATGCCAAGGTGTTCTATTTTGACATTGGCGAGAATAGAAGGGGTCATTTTTTAAAGAAAACCAATTAGAACGAGAAGGACCCCACTTTCTCTCTCAGCTCGACTGTTCTCATTATCTCTTTCCTAATAGCTAGAATAGCAGCTGCACTTTCAGCATTTTGTTATGCAGAGCTTGCATGTCGTTGTCCATCTGCTAGGAGTGCTTATCCTTATTCATATATATATGTGTTGAAGAAGGGATCTGATATTGATGGGCACCATGATAGACTGAGTCTTAAAGATCCCTTATAAGTTCCAAATGGGCCAATCACAAGGTCAAGAGCTAAGAGGATCAAGGAATCAATACAAGGATTGGTGCAATCTACTTGGGCCAAGTTTGCAAATTCATCGAGCAAGACCCCAACATTCAAGATGGACTTGATAAAAGAAGAACCAGCTTTAATCCATGTGATACAAGCTAGGGAGGGGGGTGGCATAGCCTAGTGGTTTTGTGTAGACTTTTTAGTTCGTTAAGTATAGGCATGTGGGCCTATTTTATGTTTTATGGTTGTAGGCATTTAGGGCCTATTTAACTCATTTAGTGGATTTATTTTATTAGCTTTATTGGTAGTTTAGGATGTTTTGGGCCTGAAGATATTCAGCCCATGTCTTTTAATTGATGTAGTCCTTATTCGACCCTAGGGTTTCATGGAGGGTTTTAAAAGGATTTGTAGCCACATTTTGAAAAGGGGGGAATGAGAAGAAAGCTTTCTTTATAGAGAATTTTTTTCAGTTTTCTCTACGTGCTCTTGATTGAATTACGAACTTATCAAAGGCAAACCCTTTGTGGCGTTCTCATCAAATCTAGGTTCTTGAAACAAGTTTTCAACGGGTCTAGATCATCTTGACTTAATTCTTGGCTTTCTTGGGTAAGTTTCAATTTGATTATGGGTTCAAAGGATTTCGATCTCACGGGTTCACATCATTTGGTATTAGAGCTTAAACTCCAAATCAGGTCTGATTTATCCTTTTAAATTCTTGCTTTTGGTTTTTGTCTTAGGCATGTTCTAGGTTTTTCTATTATGATCTACGATTCCTTCGTCATTCTTGTTAATTTCGTGTGTTTGAATTTAAATCTGTGATTCTCACAATTGACTACTGTGTATTTGATTCAAGAATTCAGATCTGTGAATTTTTTAATTGATTACATGAATCTTTGCTTTAAATTCCAGATCTATAATTTTCATATCTATAATCTTTATTTTGATTCTTTCTATTTCAATTTTTCTTATTGTTGAAATCAGATTAATGTTTTTCAGAATTTGCAATTATTGTTGCTACTCGTGATCGAATTTGTATTAAAAAAAAAAAAAAGACAGCGTATTCAAGGGTTGCTATAAAAAAAAAAAAAAAATAGAGTACAAAAAAAAAAAACATTTCTGAAATGGCTTTTGATATACTTTGCAATCCAAAAATTGAAGTGCTTTGGTGTTGATTAATCCTTATCTTCAAACAGGTCAAATATATCATCTTTAGTATCTTTTTTTTTTTAACCACTAACATCTTTGTTTTGCAGGGCATTAAAATGTCTCATAAAAGTGACTCAACACCTAAGGAGGAGGCGGCTAACTCATTCTTTGTTTTGCAGGCCATGCAACAACAGTTTGAACAGTTGAATTTGGTGTTGGGGGGGATGAGGGATAAGATGGATCACAAGAGGTCATGATTAGAAATCTACAAGGTGGGCAAGAAAGGAAGAGATGTGAGCCTATCATTGAAAATGAGTATGAGAATGAAGAAGATGACGAGGTTGAGGAAGACATAGCATCTGAAGTTGGAATGGGTGGAATGGGCAGACCTAGAGGAGGTAGGCGTGGAAGAGGACATAGGAGAAATCTAAGGGGTCAAGATGGGGTGGATAGGAACCTTGGGAGCATCAAAGTGAAAATTTCATCTTTCCAAGGTAGGAATGACCTTGAAGCTTATTTAGAGTGGGAGAAGAAAATAAAGTTGATTTTTTATTGTATCAACTATTCAGAGGAGAAGATGGTGAAGCTGGTGGTAATTGAGTTCATTGATTATGCAATTATTTGGTGGGATCAATTGGTGACCAATAGGAGGAGGAATTATGAGAGACCTATAGAAACACGGGGTGAGTTGAAAGCTCTCATGAGGCAGAGATTTGTACCTGACAACTACTATAGAGACCTCTACCAAAAATTACAAAACCTTACAGAAGGGACTAGGAGTGTAGAGGATTACTATAAGGAGATGGAGGTGGCTATGATTCGGGCTAATGTAGAGGAGGATCGGGAGGCCACAATGGCCAGATTTTTAAGTGGTCTGAATAGAGACATAGCTAATGTAGTTGAGTTGTAGCATTATGTGGAGGTAAAAGGCATAGTGCACATGGCTATGAAGGTGGAGAGACAGTTAAAAAGAAAAGGGGTATCAAGGTATACTTCACTTTCTGACACTCCTTGGAAACCAAAGTGGGATAGAAATGATTGAGTTGTAGTAAAAGGGAAGGTCGAACCACCTAAGGGACAAGATGAAGGAACTAGCAAGAACAAACCGAAGGTAGATTTTCAACCTTCAAGGAATAGAGATGGTTATGGTTCAAGGCACATCGCATCTCAATGTCCAAACAAGCGGATGATGGTTATGCATGACAATAGGGAGGTGATGTCTGAAAGTGAGGATGATAGTGATGAGATGCTCGAGTTGGTTGATGCTAGTGATGATGATGGAGTGGAATACCCCGTAGAAGATAGGTCTCTTGTTACCAAGCGTGTTCTCAATACGCAAATTAAGGTAGATGATATGGAGCAGCAGATAAAGAACATATTTTATACTAGATGTTATGTAAACAACAAGGTGTGTAGTATGATTATAGATGGGGGAAGTTGCACCAATGTAGCTAGTACCACTCTAGTTGAAAAGTTGATCTTACCTTTACTGAAGCATTCTAGACCTTATAAGTTGCAGTGGTTGAATGAATGTGGGGAGGTCAAGGTCAATAAACAGGTTTTGGTGGCTTTTACCATTGGGATGTATAGTGATGAGGTGCTTTATGATGTAGTTCCTATGCATGCTGGCCATATTCTATTGGGGAAGCCGTGGCAGTATGATAGGAAGGTGATTCATGATGGGTTTAGGAACAGATACAGCTTCGTAAAGGATGGAAAAACAATCAAGCTTGCTCTTTTAACCCCAAAACAGGTATAGGAGCACCAACTAAAGCTAAAAAGTGAGATTGAGCAAAAAAGAACGGGTGAGGCCGAAACCTCAAGAAAAAGAAAGAGTGAAAAAAAAAAATAAAGAGGTGGCTAAGAATAAAGAAAAGAGAGTGGAGCCACGAGAGAAAAAAAAAAAAACCTGTAGAGAGAAGAAAAGAGACAAATGTGAGTTTTTATGTAAAGGAGAGAAGCTAAGAGGGCCTTCTTAGCCGATCAGCCTATGATTTTTTTTGTTTACAAAGAATCTTATTTTAATCTTGATGAAACTAACCAATCTCTTCCTAGTGTGGCTATTTCTTTGTTGCAGGAGTTTGAGGATGTATTTTCGAAGGAGATACCGAGTGGGTTACCGCCCATTAAAGGCATTGAACATCAAATTGATTTAGTACCTGGAGCTGTTATTCCAAACTGACCAGCCCATAGGACTAATCCGGAGGAGACAAAGGAACTTCAAAGGCAAATTGAAGATTTGATAAGCAAGGGGTCCATGAGAGAGAGAGAGAGAGAGCATGAGCCCATGTGCAGTACCAGTGCTACTAGTGCCAAAGAAGGATGGGACTTGGAGGATATGCGTTAATTGCAAAGCTGTCAACAATATTACAGTAAAGTATCGTCATCCCATTCCTAGATTAGATGATATGCTTGATGAATTGCATGACTCATGTATTTTCAGTAAAATAGATGTAATATCCCAAAATCCGACATGACTTAAACTACACCCCAATTTAAGTAAAATACATTATCTGACGTTAAGAAATTAAAATAGCTCAAATATAGTGAGCCATTAATGAATTAATTATTAGAAAGTATGAAAATTAATCTAGACCATTAAGAATAATATGGGCTCGGAAAATAGATGACTTAGTCAACAGAGTGCTTAGATTAATAAATGGATGCGAAAAATAATTATAAAATAATACGAAAATAAAATATGAATGGGCACCCAATATTGGAAAAATAAATAATTATGATGCCGAGTCTTGGCTTTAAGCCAAATTTACTATTATTTCATAAATTGATATTTTATGAAATAAAATTTAAAAACAGTAAAACATGAAATATATAATAAAATACCTACACATAAAATATATGGAAAGATATATATATATATATATAAAGAAAGAGAGAGAGAGAGAGACTAGAAGCTTCCGATGGAAGCAGGGAAAATTGGATAAAGGGGCAGCATTGAGAGGCAAGTGGAAGTCGGTGATGCTGGTGGGATCTGGAGAGTTCTAGGCTAGGCCACCCACAGACACACACACACACACACATATATATATATATATATATATATATCTGTAGAAAAAAATGGAAGGGGGAAAAAGAGAATTTCAGGATCTCTTGGCGGTGCAACAGATGTGTAGCGACGCAGGGGTGATTTCGGTGCAATAGGGTGGATTCTGTTCGGGTTTCTCCGTTTCTGCCGCTTCCAATTGAGAATAAGGGCTGGGGTTGCTGCTACAGGAGTTGCGGTGCAGGTGTTGGTGCAATAGTGCAGCGGTGCGACAGGGGTATGGTTTGGAATTGCGCATGGGTGTCGTGGTTAAAGGAAGGGTAGCAAGTAGAGCTGTTGTTGTAGCAGCGATTGCACCTGTTACGGCAGGTCGGTATGAATATGGGTGTGTGACGGTGTTGGTTGAATCGAGTGTATTGATGCTGTTGCGGCAGGGGGAAATTTATGGAGAGGAATATACATATGTATATATCTGTGTATGTTTGTTGGAGCAGAGGGGATTCTGATATGGCTTGGGACTGTGCGTGGGTGTTGCGGTTTTTGTGAGATGGCTGCTTCAATTAGTTCAGGCATTGGGTTTTGTGGGATGGTTCATGTGTGTATATTTATATATGTGTGTGGGTGTTAAACGAATCAAGAAATTTGTTTGTGGGTCAAATTGAGAGAGAAATCTGATACGTGATTGGGTTTGGGAGTGAGACGGCAGTAGCGGTGGAAGTCTTGTTCTAGTTCTGTATCACTGGCTTGCCAACTACGATCTCGTCTGGCCTTCTCTCTCTTGCTGATGAACCAAACCAGAGAACTTCCACAGAATAGCGAGATAGTGGCCACATATACTGATAGTTCTGATGTCTTTATTTGGGATAGTTGGTCAGGTTTTGCGGCTGGTGTTATGGGTTGCTGCTACGGTTTTAGGCATTTTGGGTCTCTTGGAGTATTTTGATAGTAATGATACTAAAATGGAAGAGCAACAAGTGAGGGTATATATGTGTAGGTATGGGTGCCACAAAACTGCTGGATCGGGTGATTTGTAGGTAGCAGTTTTATGGGATAAAAGAGAGAGAGGATGTTCGGGTTTGGGATTCCTTAATTTCCTGCAGCACTACCATATATCAGGCCATGCTTGTGGACTGAATTAGAAATCTTGAAGGGCCAACATCAGTGCATTTGTGCAACAACTCTTGAGGAGTATAGGAAATATGTGGAAAAGAAAAGAGCAGCAGAGCTGCTGTCCAGTGATGGAAGTTGGGGAAACCTGTAACTATTGAATGTTGTGATTTCTGTGATAAATTAGAGGAAGGGAAAGTTCTTCAATATCTGATGGATGGGATGATAAAAGGGCAGAATCTGTCAGGATCATCATCTGCTTGGGGGATAAGGACTGAAGAAGAGAGAGATCAGTAACTGGAATTCTGATTCCAGGGCTGCCAAATGAATCCAATGGTACCGACATCAGGTAATTACTTTCTCTTCATCTCTGCCTTTATGCTAATTCAATATTTATTACCAATAAGATGCTAAATTGCAACGTGCCATGATACTTGACAAATATGAACCTCTTTTATGGTTTTGTGGTTGCTAATTATCAAGTCAATAATAATAAATTTAGTTTTGTGCCTACCAAATTATAACGCTTTGCATAAGGATTAAATAAGTGCTTGATAAATAACGATAGAGTCCAAATGACTATATTATAACCCTGATAGCCTTAGATGAAACCTAATAAGAGGGTATTAGGCTACTAGGCTATCTTAGGTAATCCGATAGGCGCCTAAGATGATAAATAAGACATGAATGGCTAAATTCTAATATGTTTGTAGTTGATGATGATTATTCAGGATGATGATTATTTAGGATATGTAAGGACGTGCCTAAAGACGTATCTGGAGAATATCAGGATATCCGTGAAAGAGAGATAAACATATATTCAGGTGAGTAACTCGAACTCCTAACTTGGTGTATATTTTCTGTACTACCTAAACTTGTATACTGTACTGCTTTATATGCTGAACTGTTTTATACACTGTACTATTTTAATGCACATGTTTTAATACATACTCTTCTCATTGCATTATATGTGGCATGATCCTATCCTACTTCTTGATATCTCCTGTTCTGATTTTGTTGGAGTCTATTGTTCTAACTTGTCTACGCTATTGGAGTCTAATTTGTGTTTATCTTGTCATGTTGAGTCTTGGGCCCCTTGGGATTGAGTATATCAGTGGATGGATGGCTGGTTCTGTGGGACGCCCAGAACTCAGCATCCGCTCAATCCTGTCTGTTCCGCTCTGATACCTAACCCCAACCGGTAGTGTGCTGTGGGGACATAGGCCTCCATGTGTGGGGTGGGTGACTGACGGATTATCTTGTGTGGCATCCCATACTGCCTGGGGAAGGTTCAGGCACCTTGAGCTGTATCCATTCTATTTGAGTTGTATACGTTCTATTTGAGCTGTATTTGTTCCGCTCTGATACTGAACCTCAGCCGGAGGTGTGCGATATGAGGCCCTCCATGTGAGGGGGTGGATGGGAAGTAATGCCATCCCACATCGCCCGGGGAAGGTTCAGGCACTTTGAGCTGTATCCGTTCTATTTGAGTTGTATCTGTTCCGCTCTGATACCGACCTCAGCCGGAGGTGTGCGATATGAGGCCCTCCATGTGAGGGGTGGATGGGAAGTAATGCCATCCCATATCGCCTGGGGAAGGTTCAGGCACTTTGAGCTGTATCCGTTCTATTTGAGCTGTATTTGTTCTACTTGAGCTACATTGTTCTATCTGAGTTACATTTGAGCATGCATATGTATATATGAACTGGTTTTGAAACCCATGGCAGGAACCTATGTTACTCACTGAGCTTGTTTAAGCTCATTCCATTTATTTAACATTTTTCAGGATACATCTCCATTGGACTAGAAAGCACAAGGATATGTCACTAGTGGATTGAGAGACATTCCCAAGTGAGGATCTGATGGCAATAATATGTGGAGACTTGGGTTCTAATAGATTGATTCTGACTATTCAGGTGAGTATGATGATATAAATGACTTTATTCATATGTAAAAGATGTGTAGGGACATGGCTCATGGTAATGGTACTCTGGAGGAATTTGATATGCTCTGTGTTATATATCTGTTACAGTTGTGTTATGTGGTTAGAGTTATTAGCTGTTTGATTATAGATTTGTTCTGTGGTACATACTTACAAGGTATATAGTTGAGTTGCATTCCCGAGATAAAAAGGTTTTAATTTCCGCTGTTCTGACCCTACATTTGGAATGCAATTCATCGTGAGGTTCAAAAGATTGCCTTTGGTTGGTCGCATTGTCGGTCGGAGACTAGCAAGGCGGCTAACTGGCATCACATCTTCAGCATCCGCGTAGGGTGGGGTGCGAGATGTGACAATAGATCTTAAAAGTGGATACCATCAAATTAGAATGAAAGAAGGAAATGAATGAAAAACTACTTTTAAGACTAAATATGGACTTTATGAATGGTTGGTTATGCCATTTGGACTTACAAATGCACCTAGAGATTAATGAACCATATATTACGTGCATTCCTAGGCAAATTTATAGTCGTGTACTTTGATGATATCCTAGTGTACAGCAAGAACTTAGATGAACATATTGAGCATTTGAGATGTGTGTTCGATGTGTTAAGATATGAAAAGTTGTATCTTAATTTTAAGAAATGTACCTTTTGTATGGAAAAAATTATTTTCTTGGTTATGTTGTTAGTACAAAAGGTATTAAGGTAGATAAAGAAAAAGTCAAGGCCATCAAGGAGTGGCCAACGCCTAAAGGCATCATTGAGGTAAGAAGCTTTCATGGTTTAGCTAGTTTTTATAGGCTTTTTGTTAAGGATTTTAGCATCATTGCTACACCACTCACTGAAATAATTAAAAAGAATGCTGAATTTCATTAGGGGATTGATCAAGCGAATGCATTTGCTGATATTAAAGAACGATTATGTTCTGCACCTGTGTTAGCATTACCTGATTTTAACAAAACTTTTGAGATTGAATGTGATGCCTCAAGAATAGGAATTGGAGCCATTTTGATACAGGATAGGTGGCCTATAGCCTTCTCAGTTAGAAGCTAAATAGGGCGGCCCTGAATTACTCCACTTATGACAAAGAACTTTATGCTCTTGTTCGCACTCTAGAGACGTGGCAGCACTATCTTTGGCCTAAGGAGTTTGTAAACCACACCGATCATGAATCATTGAAGCATCTAAAGGGTCAAGGTAAATTAAATAAGAGACATGCTAGATGGATGGAATACATCGAGACCTTTCCTTATGTCATCTGTTACAAGCAAGGTAAAGAGAACATTGTTGCTAATACTTTATCATGGAGGTATGTACTTCTTACTTCTATGAGTGCTAAAATGCTTGGGTTTGAATATGTGAAAGACGTATATGCCAATGACGCTGATTTTTCTAATGTGTATATGGCATGTGATAAAGTGGCACTTGGTAAGTTTTACAAGCATAATGGTTATTTGTTTAAAGAAAGCAAATTGAGTGTGCCAAATTGTTCAATGCGTGAATTATTGGTGCGTGAGGCACATGGTGGGGGATTAATGAGGCACTTTGGTGTCAGGAAAACCTTAGAAATTTTACATTAACATTTCTTTTGGCCTAGGATGGGAAGAGACGTCACTCGAATATATGGTAAGTGCATCACATGTAAAAAAGGCCAAATCTAAGGTTTTACCACATGGGTTGTATACACCCTTACCCGTTCCTAGTGAGCCATGGGTAGACATATCTATGGACTTTGTTTTGGGGCTGCCTATGACAAAAAAGGGTAGAGATTCTATTTTTGTGGTAGTGGATAGATTTAGTAAAATGGCACATTTCATTTCATACCATAAAACAAATGATGCCACGAACATAGCTAATTTGTTTTTAAAGGAAATAGTGCGACTCCAAGGTGTACCTAGGAGTATTGTTTCTGATAGGGATGTTAAATTCCTTAGCTATTTTTGGAAGGTTTTGTGGGGAAAATTAGGTACCAAACTTTTATTTTCCACTACTTGTCATCGATAGACTGATGGACAGACTGAAGTAGTCAACAAGACTCTAACTCAACTCTTACGCACTGTCATTCAAAAAAATTTTAAAACTTAGGAGGACTGTTTGCCATTTATAGAGTTTGCATATAATAGAACTATGCATACTACTACTTCTTATTCTCCCTTTAAAATTGTTTATCATTTTAATCCACTTACTCATTTAGATTTGATGTCTTTACCTATTGATGACAAGAATAGTTTGGATGGACATAGGAAGGCCGAATTGGTGAAGTCAATTCATGAAAGGGTATGACTTTAAATTACGCAGAAGAATGAAAAGTTTGCTTTCCAAGCTAATAAAGGGCGACGGCGTGTCATCTTTGAACCCGGAGATTGGGTTTGGGTTCACATGCCCGAAAAAAGATTCCCAGCCCATAGAAGAACAAAATTGCATCCTCGAGGAGATGGACCTTTCCCAATCCTTGAGAAAATTAATGATAATGTTTATAAAGTGGATCTTCCAGGTGAGTATAATGTCTCTGCTACTTTCAATGTTTCTGATCTTTCTCCTTTTGATACAGGTGACAATTTGAGAATGAATCCTTTTGAAGATGGGGGAATGATGGGCACCATGGTGGACCGAGTCTTAAAGATCCCTTACAAGTTCCAGATGGACCAATCATAAGGTCAAGAGCTAAGAGGATCAAGGAAGCAATGCAAGGATTGGTGCAATCCACTTTAGCCGGGTTTGCAAATTCATCGAGCAAGACCCCAACATTCAAGATGGGCTTGAGAGAAGAAGAACCAACTTTAATCTATGTGATACAAGCTACAGAGGGGGGCGACATAGCCTAGTGGTTTTATGTAGACTTTTTATTTTGTTAAATATAGACGTGTGGGCCTATTTTATGTTTTTATGGTTGTAGGCGTTTGTGCTTATTTAACTCATTTAGTGGATTTCTTTTTATTAGCTTTAGTCAGTAGTTTAGGATGTTTTGGGCCTAAAGATTTTCAGTCCGTATCTTTAAATTAATGTAGGCCTTATTTGATCCTAAGGTTTCGTGGAGGGTTTTAAAAGGACTTGTAGCCGCATTTTGAAAAGGGGGGAACGTGAATAAATCTTTCTTCATAGAGAATTTATTTTCAGTTTTCTCTACGTGTTCTTGATTGAACTACGAACTTATCAAAGGCAAACCCTTTGTGGCGTTCTCATCAAATCTAGGTTCTTAAAACATGTTTTCAGCGGGTCTAGATCATCTTGACTTGATTCTTGGCTTTCTTGGGTAAGTTTCAATTTGATTGTGGGTTCAAGGGATTTCGATCTCACGGGTTTACATTAGATATGGCTTCGATCAATGACTTAAGAGTATTATGGTTACTGTCAATGTTGCTTGGTTGATTAGTTGGGCTCTAATACTGGATTATACAGTTAGAGGCTCAGTTGTTGCTCTTGGCATTTCCCCAAATTTGGCCTTATTTTTTGGAGGTAAGGACAAGCTACCTGCTTTCTTAGCTCATCACAGCATTCTTGGCTTTGTAGTTGACCCATGTGCAGCAATTTTGGTCTTTATTGTAACTGGGCTTTTGTGCATTAGGATCAAGGAGAGTTCATTGGCACAAGCCATTGTCACAACTGTGAACATTGGTGCTATGATTTTTGTTATAATAGCTAGTGGATATCTAGGTTTCAAGACTAGATGGGTATTTTTTGTTTAGAGTAAATGGAATGTTTGTTGGGTCTGCAACAGTTTTCTTTTCATACATTGGTTTTGATTTAGTTACCAGTACAGCTGAGGAGGTGAAGAATCATCAGCGAGATTTGCCACTTGGCATGGGGATTTCGTTGTCTATATGTTGCATTCTGTATATGATGGTGTCTGATGTTATTGTTGGCTTAGTACCATATTATACATTAGATCCAGATACTCCAATCCCCTCAGCTTTTGCTAGCCACAGGATGGAATAGGCAGCATACATAATTACGGCTGGAGCAGTTACTACTTATTGTGCAACCTTGTTAGGTTTAGTTCTTCCCCAAAAAATCATGTCTTGATTTATTTCCTTGATTGGAAAGCATTTACGAGGATACACAGTCATAGACAAGAAATAGAACCTGTTAAATAATTTCATCCCTGCACTTCGGTCTGGAGAGTGGTCTGACATTGGAGGTTGTTCTTGTATAAAGGATACTCATAGTTAGAGATAGGCAGCCCCACCATGGCTTCTTGCAACTTGCAAGATGATCGCCGCCGCCAAGGCCACCCAAACAGACACCGGAGAAGACAGTCACAGAGCTGAATCTTTGACCAAAAGGTATAAGATCAATTTTTTGATATCATCAGCGACTGCCACTATGACCAAGACAACGACGACGATCATGACAGTAGGGAGGTCAGGTTAATGACAACAGCATTTACAGTAGGGGCAACGGTAAAGCACTGATCGTGGCGTTCAGTGAGGGGATCGATCTCACTGGCAAGGATGGCAGAGGAAACCAGTACATCAACTGATGCTGCTACTAAGACAACTATAAAATCCAAAAAAAAATCTGTGGCCATCCGTTCTTCATTGGATCCCTACCTCCACTGATCACATCATTGCCACCGAGTAGCGCCTTCTTCAATCTCTCATCGGGACTCTCTATAATTAAGAACAAGTTAATATAGGGTCTGGCCCACCAGATTCAAAAGACAAGTGGTTTCGATTTGTGAGTAATGAGCCAAAGTTTATCAATACGATTACTTTCAACAGCAAAGAAGATTCTTCCACTCTTGTAATGGTTCATGGTTACAATGCTTCTTAAGGTTTCTTCTTCAAAAATTTTGATGCTCTTACAAAGCATTTCAGGGTCATCGCTATTGATCAACTTGGTTGGGGTGGATCTAGCAGACCTGACTTCACATGCAAAAGCACTGAAGAAATTGAGGCGTGGTTTATTGATTCTTTTGAGGAATGGCGTAAAGGCCAAAACCTTAGCAACTTTATTTTGCTTGGACATTCTTTTGGAGGTTATGTTGCAACTATGTATGCTATGAAGCATCCTGAGCATTTCAAACACTTGATTTTAGTGGGACCTGCTAGGTTTTTCACCAGAATCAGATGGCAAGTCTAAAGCCTTTACCCAGTTCAGAGCATCATGGAAAGGAATTGTCTTGAACCATTTATGGGAGTCTAATTTTACTCCTCAGAAGATCATCAGCGCACAGTTGTGCCTCTAGTGATGTTCCATGGCCTGATGGTTTCTTCTTCTTCGCCTTCCTCTAAAAGAAAGAAATAGAAGCCTAATCATCAACAATCGTATGCAAAGAAATGGTCTCTGGTCATCAAATTCAAATCCAATGATTTCCACTCACCCTATGATTTTATCAATGGGTTTGAAAGAACAGATTCAAGGATTGGCCTGGTCATAGTGCGGGCAATATAGTTTCTGTGCTTTGTGGATTTATAACCGTTCTTTCAAGTACTATGATTTTGGATAGTACTAGAGAACCAGATCCACCTCATACTGCAGAGTATTCGTCACTTTGTCCTCAAATATCCTGGCTTATTCATGCCAATGGTGGAATATAGAAGCAGAAAAACAATGATGAGTTGCATCTTGAATTTATTGGAATTATTCGACAAAATCATTTCAAATAAAGCAAAAAGTAATTGGGCTATCTATGTTTTCTCTCTCTCAGCCCAATGCTGTCACTACAAACTGGTGTCCAAGATTTGCAATAACTTATGAAATGCTCCAATGATGGTATTAATAATAGCATTTCTAGTCTCAGGATCCACTTTGGTTTATTAACTTTACATTTGGAGGGTCATCAGTAATATTATCCTTATTTTTTGCCCTTACTCAATCAGAGCTGGAACATAAACAACTACCTATATTGAAATTGCTCATTTTCCTCTTGAAATGGAAAACTGAAAATGGATATTACGTTGGTAAAGCTGCCTATCATTTGAATGAAGAGCTTTTATTAATCTTCATGTCGTCAACTTCGTGACATCTTTTTCTAAGACCATTAAACAAGCAGCAACTAATCTGCTTTCCATTTTGGAAAAACTGTTAATGAATTTGTTGATTTCACCAAAGAAAGAGCTGGCTGCACAAAGGGGATTTCCATCAATAAGCAGACCTGAACACATTATTTTCAGGCTTTTGCAATATTTGTGGTTTCAGGATCAATCATCATTGTGTAGTTCTTTTTATCTAAATTTTGTTTCTACTAGTGAAACCGATGTCAACGAAGTGCAGAATGTACCAAAAACATGGACCTCTATACTAAGGGAATACTCTCTATGGATTATTGAAAGACAAAAGTCCTCCTTATCTATTTTTCATTCACTCAATATCTTTCTAACTGAAATACCCTAGTTATTCAGTGCAATTGCTAGTGTTTTGATCATGCACCATACATTGGGGAGCTCTGCTGTACATTTCTTGGTAGTTTGTGACATTTTGGATCCTAAACTTGGTGTTCCATTATTACTAGTCATTCTATTCTACAATGACATATTCTTCAGCAAAAATAAAGATATTAACTTCCATGAGATGTTGCTAAAACTTTTGGGAAAGCTCTCATCACTTGTTTCGCATCTTAAGATGATACCGCTCATAATTTAAACCATCCTACCAATACTTCACAAAGATACAAAATCGAAACAAGTTCCGATCCGTAGGAGCGATTGCGGATTTGTGGAAGATCTTCTCGAAGACACCGAACAAATATCACATTCAACTAGGATGTCCCCTTCTACCTCAAGCATAATCACCACAAGCTTGTCATCTACAAACATCTATGCGACTTTACTCAAGATTATTGATCTTGTAATAAAAAGCTTCTTGAGTATTGGATCTCAATCCTTACGAAAGGAAGAACCAGGATTTTCAGTTATTTGACGAAGTAAAACAGTGAGTAGGGTCTCTATTAACAGTTTTGTCATTAATGCACAGACCCCTAGGTCTGGTCCATTTTAATGACCCCTAAAAGCCTCATATCTACTACAAGTGCTATAGGCTTGGTCCATCCCAATGCACAAACCCCCAGGTCTGGTCCATTTCAATGACCCCTAAACGTCTTATATCCATTACAAGCGCTATAGGCTTGGTCCATCTCAATACACAAGCCCTCAAGTCTGGTCTATCTCAATGCACAGACCCCCAGGTCTGGTCCATTTCAATGACCCCTAAATGTCTTGTATCCATTACAAGCATTATAGGCTTGGTCCATCTTAATGCATAGACCCCTAGGTCTGGTCCATTTCAATGACCCCTAAACGCCTTGTATCCATTACAAGCGCTATAAGCTTGGTCCATCTCAATGCATAGACCCCCAGGTCTGGTCCATTTCAATGACCCCTAAACGCCTTGTATCCATTACAAGCACTATAAGCTTGGTCCATCTCAATGTACAGACCACCAGGTTTGGTCCATTTCAATGACCCCTAAATGCCTTGTATCCATTACAAGTGTTATAAGTTTGGTCCATCTCAATGCACAAACCCCAAGTTTGGTTCATTTCAATGACCCCTAAATGCCTTGTGTTCATTACAAGTGCTATAGGCTTGGTCCATCTTAATGTAGAGATCCCAGGTCTAGTCCATCTTAATGTATAGACCCTTAAAAGCCTTGTATCCATTACAAGTGCTACAAGTCTGAATATTTCATTCAATTAAGTTGTTTGCAACAATCTCTCAAAAGCACAAGAGACCTAATTTAATTCATACCTCAAGATAATTCTGGAAGTTGGTAAAGTCTGTACGCAGTCAAGCACTCAAACTTGGAAATTCAGAGCCAAAAGTAAGGGCAAGTTCTTTCTCTTGCTCTAAGCCTCCTACTGGCCAGACTAAGGAAGATCGATAACAAGCTCTACTATCCTAGCATCTTCCTCATCCGTTTCGATCATCTTGGCCTTTGAAACCAGAACCTCATGCAGTCTAATAACATCAAGATTGGGATGGAGCTTGAAGAGCTTCTTCTTGCACATACAGTAGCCGTAGTCAATAAATTCTTCCCCAAGTCTGCCAACTTCATCCTTTAGATCTTTCTCGATCTGAGCCTTGGTCGTTTCCATGCTCTCAACCAACTTTTGAGTAGCTTTAACACTAGAGGCCATGAATTGGGCAGTGCCCAACTAAAGATGGAGCTCATCTATTTCGACTTAGAGTTTGTCGATTTGCTCCATATCATCAGGGTGGTCTACAATGGTAGCCATTGCATAATTCGCACGCAAAATAAAAGAAAATTCAAGACTTAGCTCAAGATATTAGCCCCTCCGAGCTCAAGTAATCGGCTCTTTCGAGTCCAGTTCATCAGCTATTTTAAAGAGTTTAGATCGACTCATCAGACATGATTTGTTCATCAGCTCTTCGAAAAGATTTCATTGCAACTCTTTCCAACTCAAGATTCTATCAATCTAGATCAATATTACTATTTCCTAACCCTACTAGTCGATAGGTAAGGCTCAGGAAGTGGGGGGGCTAACTGATATGCCAAAAAGTATCCCACCACTATGGACACAACATGTGTACCCCCAATGTTAGCTACCTACAAGGAATATATCTTAAATGGCAAGTCTTTTAGATAGGAAAGAAATCATATCCCAATTACAAGGATTATCACCTAATCCTTAACCTTGTCGAGCAAGTAAGGAATTCTATTCAATATGAGAAACTGCCAAAACTAAGGACTGTCACCCCTATAAATAAAGGGGCTAGATATGCTCAAACACACAATCATTCTTTTTTATACATATACATTATATTTTACTTTCTCTTTACTGACTTGATCATCGGAAAGTCCCCCTTTTCTTTTTCGCAGGTCCTTCTCACTAAGTCACAGGCATGGACCATTTTTTGCAACAACAATATATATGGATGTATAAAGAAAGGGAAGGGGGGAGGGAGAGGGAAGATGGTTAAACAAATTTAATAAAATTTTTTATGAAAATATTAATAAAATGATGACTGATATATGTATGAAAATAAAAAATGGTTCATGCATTTGAAATTTATTGTGATAGCCCATGCATGGTTATTATGAGTAGTGATGATGATGTAGTAATTAAGGAAATGTCAACATGTGATAGCAATAATGGTGGTATAATAGTCTCTTTTCTTTTTCTCTCATTTTTTCTTGTCATAAAAAAAATATTCAATGATTCTTTAAAAAATAATTTAATTCTAATCCCATTAAGAGTAGGACAAAAAAAATACTACTAGGTTGGTAGGATCATTTTATCCTATGTAAATGGGATAAAATTATATCTAATCCCATTTTAAATAAATGTCCAAACATTGGATAGGATGTAACTTATCATATCCCACCTTTTATCTAATTCATACTTTTCGTTAATGTTTATCTCCTAACAATTTTGACAAGAGAGGTCACATAATATTAGGAAGTTTGTGTTATTGTCAGACATTATAGGGGATACTAGTGTAGTTATCCCAAAAAAAAATCTATAGAAAACAAGAATAAAAAAGGATCATGCGGCCAAGATTCCATGAAAAGTACTAAAATTATCATCTAATCCAAGTCCAAACATATTAACTGTAAAGACTTAAAATTTTTCTAATATAAGAAATTTAAAATATTGACAAATATGTCAATGAAAATAGAAAATAAATGCATGAAAAAATTATATAGCATGTGTCACATCCCAAACCCCACCCTACGCGGATGTCGAGGACGTGATGCCAGTTAACCGCCTTGCTGGTTTGCCGACCGACAATGCGACCAACCAAAGGAAAATTTCTGAACTAACCGATAAATTGCATTCCAAATGTAGGGTCAGAGCAGCGGAATTTAAAACTTTTTCATCTCAAGAATGAAACTCGTTTATAAATACCTCTAACCACAGAGCATATCTAACATCAGACATATAACACAGAGCACATCTAATATCTCTAGAGTACCATTTCCATGAGCCATGTCCCAATATCAGTAAATTTAATCATATCAATTAAATCATGTCACTCACCTGAATAACCAGATTCGATCTTGGAGAATCCAAGTCTCCACAAATCAGTGACATCAGATCCTTTACTTGGAATGCCACTCGGCCTATCCACGTCATATCATAGTGCCTTCTAATCCAATGGAGATAAGTCCTAAAAAATGTTAAGATAATGGGGTGAGCTTAAATAAGCCCAATGAGTAACACAGGTTCCCTGTCATGGGTTTCAAAACCAGTTCTTGCTTATGAAGCACATGGGATAGTTTAATTATATCAGAAATAACAGTTTCATAATCCACTTTAAGTGCAGTTTAAGTAGAATAAAATAGAGCCAAACCAAATATTACAAACAGATCAGAACATAATAGAGCATAACATAACAAATCAAATCAAAACAGTAAACGATGTCAATATATCAATCAGGGACATAGGCATGTCATCAACAGAACAGAACATAACGGAATGGAGCGGAAACAATATATCAATCAGAAACAAGGCATATCATCAACGGAACGGAACATAACGAAACTGAACGAAAACAATATATCAATCAGAGACAAAGGCATATCATCAACAGAACAGAACATAACAGAACTGAGCGAAACAAAACACAACATAACAAAACAGGAATCGGAACAGACCATATAACGGAACGGAAGAGACCCGAACAGACAGAAGAGCAGAACTGGACAGAATCATGCCACGTGTAATGCAGTACAAAAGGGTATGCATTTAAGTATACACATTTAAATAGTATAGAATATAAAACGATACAGTGTACCAAAATACAGTATCTAGACAGTGTAACTTATACACCAAGTTAGAAGTTCCAAGTTACTCACAAACTGTTCAGCTTATCTCCTTGCAAAGATAATCTGATAACCTCTAAATATTGTCTCAGGCACATCCTTGTATATCCTGAATAATCATCATCAATCACTGACAGATCAGAATTTAACCATTCATGACTTATTCATCATCTTAGGTATCTATCGGATTACCTAAGATTGCCTAGTAGCCTATTGCCCTTTCTTTGGGTTTCATCTTAGGCTACTACATTCTTTACTTAGGCTTAGTAATCATCAGGATTATAATCTAAGTCATTTAGACTTCAATCGTTATTAGTTAAGTACTTATTTAACATTAGGGGCAAAACGGTAATTTTACCATTCTTGTCCCGGACCCTGTCATGGTCCTCAGAATGTCCTATATATCTTATATGTAAATTCTTAAGTCCTTTGGACTTCATTTGGCATCTACTTTTGATCATCGGGACACATCAGTCACTTCTCATTTTACACGTTGACTATTCTGGAGTCTTATTTAGCCCTTCAACGTTCATAATTATGCTTATGATAATTTATCATATCAGACTGGCCTTTATTCGGCCTCTACTTTGCACTTACTATGCCCAAGGGCATTTTGGTCATCTTACGTTTCGTGAGATTCTGATCGCGATTCGTCATTTAATCATGTGTACAGTTTCACGAGTATCTGGGCTTCTATCGGTATTAATTTCATCCCAATCGGACTTCATTTAGACTTCATATAGCATCAGGGGCATTTTGCTAATTTCACATGACATAGCTAAATTTTCGGGACCTCAGTTCGTAAAATAGACCTCACCATTAGGTCTAGAATGTCTGACATAGTTGAATTGGACTATTCTTTATGTTTAATTAGCCCTAGGTATCATTAAGGGCAATACAGTCATTTACCATTTGAGTGCCTGTATTTTTCAAAACTTGGTTTCACAAATCGGACTCCACCGTTGAGTCCAGAATGCCCAACATAATCAAAATAGACTATCTTTTATTTTTATTTGGCCCTATGTATCATCAGGGGCAGTACAATCATTTATTATTTATGTGTTTTTATTTTTCGGGACTTAATTTCCCAAATCGGACTCCACTATTGAGTCCGGAATGCCCAAATTAGTAGAAATACGCTATTCATTTATTTTATTTGGACTCCGTTTGACGTATTTAGTGTCCAAGGGTAAAATAATAATTTTACCCAATTAATAAAATAATTAAAATAATTATTTTATTATTTATTTATTTTTCAGGGGCTTATATGCATAAATTTTTCAAAAGCTGGGCCAGAACACAATTATTCAAAACTTGTTGGGGTCAAATTTGAATTCCAGAACTTCCAAGGGTCAAAATGTAATTTTCAAGAATCATTTAAAATAAACTAGAGGGTTTAGTCTATTTTGAACTGAACCAGCCTTAATTGTGCTGAGCAACCAGTTCGGCCGGTTTACTGCATCACGCTGATGTCACGATGACATCAACCCTAATTGATTTTAAAATTTAAAACATTTCGCCTAAAACGACGTAGTTCGACTTTACCCTTTATATCCGGTCGGGTTCCGACCCGACCCAAATCCGTTTTGACCCGTTTCCGGTACTGTTCATCGTCTTCCCCATGACGATGAACAGTAACCCTAATTTTAGTTTCAGTTTTTTCCATTTTCGTGGATTTTCAAGTGCGGATTCCCTCTGCTTTTGGTTCCATATCATTTCTGGAAGCCTAAGGATTAGTTTAGCAATCATTTCATGGATCGAAATGGATTAAAACGTTGGATTTCCTCACTATCATCATGGTCTATAACAGGCGCAGTTTAAGCTTGTTTTTGGACCATTTTAGGTGCTTTTTGTTTCATTTTGCTCCTTGTTTATGGGGCTTCAATTTCCATTCTCAGAATCAGATTTAACAGTGAGTTTTGAAGACTGTAACTAGAACTCGAAACCTGTAAGTGCTGATTTGGGAGTCCTTGCCTAGGCTTCTAGGTCTTGGACTAGGGTTTTTGAAACCCTCATAAGGTTTAGTTTAGGGCTTGACCAACCAAAATTGGTTTGGTCTCGGTCGTTCCAGACCTGCTGTTGTGAAGGTCATCAATGGCGGTTTCTCACTAGTTTAAACATTCCGAGCTTCCCAGGCTCTCCCATTTTGCTTAAAAACATCTCTTATTACCAAATTTACTCATGCATGCAGTTCATATTGCTTAAATAAACAGAATTAGTGAGCAAAAATTCAAAAAAAGAATCCTGGGTTCATGGTGTCTATACCTTAGATCAGGCTTCCCCCTTCCTCTTGGGCTCAATATAGGCCTTCAGTTGCCTTAGTTCCAGTCAGGTGCCCCCTCAATCCCTTCTCTTTTGTGCACCTCCAATGGAAACACCATGCACACATGCACACACATACATCTTCACACAATGTTTCTCTCTCTAACCCACTCTCTCTCTACCCGAGCACACACCCACACACTCTAGATTTCACACATAGTCTTGGTTTGAACCCACAACACACATTTGAGGTGTTTTAAAAGTTAAGCTTGCACATATGAGTGTACACCTATACATATACACATACATGATTATACATATAGGGCTGATGTAGGAGCTGAGGTGGGGTGATGTGGCTAATGTGGGCTGATGTAGGGTGACTCAGGTGATGATGAAGGGTTTGCATGTATGGCCATTGGCCAGCTTGGGAGGTGGACTTGGTTAGATTGGGTTCATATACAATTATGCTGTATATTTAGACACAAAGTTATTGGCAGCGCACTTGTTAAAT
Source organism: Nyssa sinensis (assembly GCA_008638375.1). Taxonomy (NCBI): domain Eukaryota; kingdom Viridiplantae; phylum Streptophyta; class Magnoliopsida; order Cornales; family Nyssaceae; genus Nyssa; species Nyssa sinensis. Next base: position 2,042,458 of record CM018049.1, read on the forward strand.
TTTTGGGTGCCATGTGCTTGCTCATTTAGGTCAAGGGTTCAAGTTCCCTTGGCCTCACTTTTGGGCATTTTTCCATATTTTGGGCTTATGCCCTATTTGGCTGGCACTGAATTCTGTTTTGGCTATTTCCATTATATTTTCTCTTCCAGTGCTCTTTTTACGAAACAGTTTCTTCTGAGGGTTTCGTATTTCAGTTAGCTTCGATGTCCAAGGTCTAGTGTCGGTTATTATTTTCTTGAGATTTCAGTAGTTAGCTAATTCGAGTTTCACAGTGTTAAAACGACATCATTTCACCTAATTAATTAGTAATTAAGGCCGAGTATTACACCCTCATTTCTGACGTGTTTAATTATTTTGTTGGCCTTATCATGACCATCAGGAGATTCCCGATTAATTTCCTTAATCATTATTTATGTCGGTTCTAATTAATAATTAGCAAACTAATTATTAATTAAGCAAAATCGGGGTGTTACAGCATGAATATGCTCAAGCTAAGACGGGTTAATGTGTAATTAAATAAGTTGAGTGTTCTTAACTTAAGTGAAAAAGGCAAAAAGGGGCATGGAATGAAAAGAAGAGAAAAGAAATAAGGAGGGGCAAAAAGGAGGGGAAAAAGGAAGAATTTCACCCCAAGGCTTTAGTTCGCTTATAAAGCCATGCCCACACATACCCAAAACACATACTAGACACACACACAGAGTTGCGTGAAAGGGAAAGAGAGAAAGAGAAGAAGAAGGGAAGGAGAGGGAAAGCTAGGGTTTTGGAGATTCTTGAAGTAATGGAGCCTCCTCTTGGGAGTTGAAGATGCGCAAAGCCTCTCTACATCCAAATCTTCAACCTAGGAGCAAAACATTTGGGAAATCCATCAAAATTCAACAAGTGAAAAGTTAAAGTTTTCATCCAAACATCAAAAAATTGAGGTAGGGACTTCTAAACCTAGGTATAGAGCATGTATAGGTAGATTTTCATTTATCTATTACATTTCAAGTCATGAAATTACTTATTTTTGCATGATAAACCATGTGTTGCATGCATATTGAGTGTTCATGTATTGGGTGAATTATTGTTATTGCTTGATTTCTTTTCTTGTTCTCTTGTTGTTTATACAACTCCCAATTAATTATGAAAATATTTACATGAAGAAATTACAATGTGGATTTTGTGTTATATACATGAAATTTCTTTTTACACACCATGTGTTTGTAGAAATGCTTCAATGACTATTTGTATTGGTAAATGATGTCTAGACTTTGTTATAGGAATGATTTGTTTTATTAGTGGGTTTAATATGAATTGTGAACAAGAAAGTTGATAAATTAACATTGGAATGATGAGAATGGGACTTGGAAATGAATGGACATTTGAGGATTTAGATCTTGGGAAATTGAAAGAAATAAGGGAAGCATAGCCTTTAAATATCTTGTTCATGTGTGATGTAATTCAATAATGCTACATGTGTAAATAATTAGATGCTTCTCTTTCAATGATTTTATGCTTTGATATGGGAGAGATTGGTTATTTCTTGAATCATTACTTTGTTAATGATACATGTTCGGTTATCACTTGGATGCCACTACACAAGCATACATGCGACACCACAAGTTATTACCTTTGTTTAGATTTTTCCTACTGGGATTGTTGTACTGACCCGTACTAAATGCAAGAGGGGACAAGGAACCGGCCATAAATTGAGACTTATTACCAAGACACTTTTGGGAAGACCCCAATTTTTGTTTACGTGAACATTATGAACTCTTTTAGAAACTTGTTTGAATGTATATATCCATGGAACATACTATATATTTTGTAGTTTAAATGTGTATAAACTAGAAGCTTGTTGGTGATGTAAATATTATAAGAGACTTGATTTGTCTTTTGATTTTGTAAGAATTGTGAGGAATGAAACTTGAACTTAAGATTTAAAGTATTGCTTTTTAATGAATGAAAGTTAAATTAGATGTTTAATGAATGTTAGTTCATTCTATGAATGTTGAATGAAATGAAAATGGATGTTTAAGACCCTTGAAAATCAGGTTGAATCAAGAAAAGAAACCAAAATAGAAAAGATCTTCCAAAATAGGCCAAAGTAGGGGACCAGGCCTGATCGGCACACGTGTGTGCCAATCAGCACTAGGAGGTGGAAAATCTCCCTCTTAGTGTGCCGATTGGCACTCAAAGAGGGGCTTGACCACTTCTTCTCTCATTTTTTTGGTTTGGCTTCCGGACCGATTTTTTGCCACCTGATTTGCCTCCAATGAATTATTTAACTTAAATAAGGGTAAATAAACATATTTTACATTTAATTATCTCACCTTAGAATGACTCGAAAATGGGGTCACTCACCTCACTCCTGGGCCTCCTCAATTTCGAGACGTGACATTAACCCATAAAGTTCTTTAGTTATTCAATGCAAAAAGTACCCCTTCCACTAAATTTTTGTAAAATAAGGAGCTGTCACAATTTTTTTCCAAAACTTTAAAATTCAATAACTTGAAATTTGTAAATTCATTTCTAATAAAAGTTATATATTTGGATTCTAAACATCGAGATCTATCAAACAAGATCCATATTGAATATGAAAATCTTGTTAGGACCATGGGAAATGAATCCACCAAGAATCAACCAATTCACCAACCTATTCAAACTTCACCTAATTGATCAACTAGATTGATTTTATAACAATTTTCACATTTCAAAGCAAAATCAACTAGGCTATCAATTTTGATTTTAATCAATTTACTCAATCAAGTTTTTCATTATCTCAATTGAATGCACAATTATGAAAATCATGAAAAACTCAATTTCTAAAATTAAGTGGAAACAATTCAAATAAGCACATAGTAAATTGAAAGAGATGGAGAGAGTGAGTTTGCAAACCGATTGATGACGGAGAAAACTACCAAGGACAACAATCCTTGGAGTAAAACTCTAAAGCCGGGTCAATGCTCATGGAAGGAATACACTATGATGGAAAGTGAAATACAACGAATCTCCAAACGAGCTAAGTACTTCTAGCTCTGTTCTCCTCGATTACGTCTTCAAATTTCCCTCAAATCCTCAACCTTTTTATAGCCAATCCTTCAAACAACATGACTCCTCCACGGTCTCAGACTCCTCTAATCAAACTGCTCAACAATTGTAAATCCTCACGACTTCGGTGTCCACCGATCATTCAACGTCGAATCCTCGTGCTTGACCTCCATCTATCATCAATGGTGAGTTTGATGGAAAGTGAAATACAACAAATCTCCAAACGAGCTAAGTACTTCTAGCTCCATTCTCCCCGATTACAACTTCAAATTTCCCTCAACTCCTCAAGCTTCTTATAGTCAATCCTTCAAACAACTTGACTCCTCCACGGTCTTAGACTCTTCTGATCAAACTGCTCAACAATTGTGAATCCTCACGACTTCGGTGTCCACCGATCGTTCAACGTTGAATCCTCGTGCTTGAACTCCATCTATCATCAATGGTAAGTTTGATGTGAACCAAGGCTCTTTAGATCTGATTGGATCTTGTGGTTTGATCAAATCTTATCAATGAAAATGAGTAGAGATGATTATGAATGTCATGTGTAATATCCCAAAAATTTGATAAGACTAGAACAGTAACCGAGCTCATATGCATGGGATAAATGATCAGAAAATATGAAATTAATCCCAAAAACATCAAAAATTTGTGGATGCTCAAAAAGTTGACAACCGGGTCAACCGGGTACCAAAAATGAATTAATAGACCGATACAAAAAATTAATATAATATCCGTCATGCACAGGCACCTAATATCAATAAAATAAGTAATAATAATGATACTGAGCCCCGACTTTAAGCCAAATTTTTTTGCTATTTTAAAAATTAATATTTATGAAATAAAATATCAATACTGTAACATCCCGACCTGAATATGGGATCATCGAGTCGTGGGTTATAAATTAGTAATCGACGCCTTAAGTAACAAGGTCGGTTTCAACCCCGACGCACGAATATTTAGTAATAGTCTTGAAAACTCATGACGACTGTACATCACTTTCGTTGCAGTCACCAACATGTCGGTTCCATGATAATTATATTTTCACGTCAACCGCTGGCTATTGATACGAGTGCGAGATTTGGACGCACATTGCGAGGATACGGGAGATCAGTGTAAAGATGATAAATTTAAGAAAAATAATTAATTTTTAAAAGTAATTAATTATTTTAATATAAGAAATAAGTTGTAATATATATATATATATATCTATACTATATAAATAATTATAACTTCAAATATATATATATATATGTAAATATATACACATGTGTGCATGAATATATATGTATGCATGTGTGTGTATTAAATGAAGGCATACAACTAACCAATAGGTAATTGAAGTGTGTGTGTGTGTGTGTGTCTGCTGAAAGGAAGTGTGTGAGTGTAAATATAAAGACATATACATATATATATAGCCATATATAGGCAAAAACAAAACACACACACCCGACCATCATAGCCTGCCCCAAAACAGTAAAAGAAAACTGAGCATGGATACTGCCACAAGTTAGGTTATTTGGTGGGGCAAAATCAAGAAGTACAATGATGGTGCATTGTTAAAAGTACATATATACAAACATACATATTGTATACACACATGCCACACGAAAGTTTAGTCATTGAGAAAGAGAGAGAGGAGTTCTGAGAAGGAGAATGGAGGAGATTCAGAAGGAGAATGAGAGAGAAAGGTGCTGTTGAGGTAAACCCACAAAAAAATCTCACATTTTCTCTCTCTAGAATTTCTCTACGTATGAACTGTTTTAAGCCTTGATTTATGTATATATGATGTTTAGACTATATTTAGATCTGTTCAAGCATAAAATTTGAGCTTAAAAACAGTTGAAAACACCAAACCCATGAACAAACCGCCATTGAAGACCTTGCTCAAGCAGGTCTGAATCGACTTCAACCAAATCCCATTTGGTTTATCAAGACCTAAATTAGACCCTACAAGCATTCTAAAAACGCATGACCACGATCACAAAGCCCTAGAAATAACCTCCAAAGGTCGAGTTGCAGGTACGGGCTTCAAGACCCAACCTCACAAACTCACATCTAAACTAGATTTAAGAAATGTGGAATGAGACCTGATGGAAAATGGACCACGACGCAACAAACCTCATGAGATTTGGTTAAGAAACGAGCATGAACAAGCAGGTTATAGGTTTAAATTATCGAATCCTAAACCAAACACATGAATTCATTTTAAAACCTAAAATGAATGCCTAACCAGTCCTTAACACCTTAAGGATGTTTTGGATCAAAAACAGAAAGGAATCCTTGAGCCAAACTCCATGAAAATTGAAGCTTTTAAGCTTCAGAAATTAAGGCAACAGGGAGGGTTCGATGGGGAAGACGATGGTGGGTCAACTCGGTTTTAAAAACCCTGACCGAGTCGACTCGGACACGTGGTGGGTTCTAGAGCTGCCACCGAATTAAAAACGATGACGTCGTTTTGGGCCTGTTACGTATGTATGTGTGTATGTATGTATGTATGTATGTATGTATGTATGTATATATATATATATATATAACGGATTTAAGTTAAAAGAAAAGAGGAGAATTTGCGGTCAATGGGGTTCGAACCCCTGACCCACGTGCCCAAACCAACCTCCCTTACCACTCGGCCACGCACATGCGTGTGTACACATCTGGGGCAACATTTATATATAAAATATATATAATAAAATCAAAAAAAATAAAAGGTGCATTTGCACCTGGTGGGATTCGATGGCAGTATCTTTTGGGAGGGAGGTGACACGCTGGCCAGCGTGCCACCCATTTCATCCGGTTATTCTATGCAAACAAAATGTATATATATATATATCTATATATCATATTAAATAAATTTAATTTAATTAAAATTATTTAATTAAATTAAATAGTCAAAAAATGCCCGGTGTCCAAATGAGATGAGTTATATATGTATTCTTACTATCTCGGACCTCCTGAGCCCATTGGTGAGGTCCACGACATGAGATGAGGTCTCAAAAAAAATTAAGACCCGTAAAAATGTCAAAATGACCAAAATGCCCCTACTCCATAAATGAGTCAAATGAGGTCCAAATTAAATAAACAAATGGTGGATTTTGACTAATTTAAACATTCTGAATCTAATGGAGGGGTCCGTTTCACGAGATGAGACTTCAAAAAAAATTAGACACGTTAAGGTATAAATTACCAAATTGCCCCTAACATGTCAAAAGTCCGAATTAAATTCTAAGAAAGCCTAAATTGACTTTCTTCGACGTTCCTGACTCAATGGTAGAGTCTATTCAATCAAAAGAGATGTCTAAAATAAAAAGACATAAAATTTGATGAATAGCATATGTCAGATGACTATAAATTGAAATATTGCCGAAGTACTAAACTAAGGCAAGTGAAATATGAAAAGACACGACACGAAAATATGTGAAGTAATTAAATTAATTTAAAGTTAATGGAGTTACCAGAAGAGTATAAATTAAAATAAATTAAATTTCTAACACATTAAATTGTGTCATAGGTTAAGAGTATGAGTTAAATTAAGTGCATATGAAATTATGAAATCGTGTTAGGATCTAATACGATTTAAGCATAGGTTAAGGAACATCGAGATGATATTACAATGAATGTGAAGTTGATGAGATATTTATAGATTGTTCTTTGGAACTACAAGGAAGTGGGAAAGTGCATTTTTAGCACTAACCCTAAAGGATCGAGGTGAGTAACCCTGTGTTTGAATTGGAGATTTAACTCCAAATATTTGATGAAGTTTTAAGTTCAAGTTATATGAAGCATTTGAATATCAAATTCAGTTTACACAATTCGAGTTTTTAAAATATTCCGTTGTGACATGCTGGTTAAACGTTTATATTTAATTTCTTTCTTGGAGATGTTTAGCATGTCTGGTTAAAATGTATTTTCTTTAAATATTCTGAATTTGATTATTCCAAATATTGAAGTCCTATTGCAGAAGTTATATATTTCATGTTTTAAATACTCATGAAAAGTGTCTATTGAAGAAACCATGTGATAAATGTTTTATAAGATAAACGGTACTAAGTACCACCCCCTATGACGGTTGAAATCCTTCGGGATTCAACAGTAAACGCCCGGTAGCAGGATCTAATCCCTCAGGCAAATACAATGGACAGCATTGATAGTAAAATGGGAGTCTAGTTCGAAACAGATTCCACCTAATTAAAGAGAAAAGATGACAAATGTTTTTGGAAATGGAAGCAGGTTTTACCCCTATTTTCCTATGCATGTTTATATGTTTTGAAGTAACGCTTTTGGAAATGGAAGCAGGTTTTTACCCCCATTTTATTATACGTGTTTATATACTTTTAAATTGCATATGCTCTATTTGAAGAAATGTGCATTTAGCTTGAATACTTTAAATGTTTCAAAGCTATCTTTTTAAGAATGCATATATTCTATGCTCTAAAATGTACGAGCAATTGGTAGTGAGTATTTTATAAATTATCATGTGCTAAACCACTACCAGTTGAAAACCCCATGATGAATGCAAGAATTACTCACAAGCTTAGATTAGCTTACCCGGATTTATATCCGCCCCCTTTCAAGTGACTGACAGTAGTCTTGATGTGAAGAGGTTGCTGTTAAAGCTTACCCATTTTGTGAAGAGTGTAAGCAGCTATTGCAGGACTGGCAGTCTTTTTGGAAAGACTTATAAAGTTTTAAGTTAATCACTTTTGTATTAGTGAGATGGTACACCATTATGTATTAAGCCCTATGGGGTAACTAAACATGTTGTAATTTTAAAGTTCTTAAGTTTTATTATGCTCTGAATGTATGATCATGTGTACCATTGTGAATAGCGGCAGTATCAGATGGATGTGCAAATTTCAAAATGACAAAAGAAAAGAAAAAGTTTTTCACACTTCCGCAACCACATGAAGCACATCTATTCGATACCGCTGCAGATGCGAGCCTTGTCCCGAGGCCTTCGGGTCTTGGGGCAGCGGTCGCGACTCGAGATCCGCAAAGGGTGGATTTCGGGTCATGACAAATACAGTAATACCCCAAAAATCCGACACGGCCTAGAGTGTACACCGACTTAATAACATAAATTACGTGACGTTAATAATTCAAAATAGCTCAAAAATATAGTAAGCCATGATTGGATTAATTATTAGAAAATATAAAATTAATCTAGGACAATAAAAATAATATAGACTCGGGAAATAGACAACCCGGTTAACCGAGTGCCAGGATAAATTAATGGGATTGAAACGAATCATTAATCATAAAAATTAATATGAAAGTAATGTGGGACACGAACGAGACCCGATATTGGCAAAATAAATAATTATGGTACCGAGTCTTGGTCTTATGCCAAATGTACTACTATTTCATAAAGTAATATTTTAAGAAATAAAAATATTAAGTGCAACAAAATATATCGAAAATATATTTATATATGTGCATAAGAGAGATACAGCCACAATATATATATATATATATATATTCAGTATATTATACAAGTAAATATTATATTAAAAATAAGGAAAGCTTCCAAGAGGAAGCTATTAGAAACTGGAAGACGCTAAAAAGAAAAGAAAAGAGCCATGATATAATGCCTCTTATCCTTTGATTTCTGTGTATACATGGCTGAATACATTCTTAATGTAATCAAGTAGATACAATAGTTAAAACATAGTATAAAACAAAAGCTAGAGAAAAGCTACAGCCGTTCCTTTTGTCAAAAGAAAAATATAATAAAAAAAATTATTATTATATATATATATATATATATTATCTAGATAACACGTGAGGAATAATCTGGAGTGGGATAGAATATTCTAGAGACAACTAGAGCAACCGACTTATCTCAGTTCTGGATCATTCCACTGCTTATATATATTTTTACTGAACAGTGTTCAGGAAAGGGTTTTTGGAACCAAACCTCCATGATGTGATCTACACCTCCTGATCCTCACCTGCTATCTAATTTTCCTACGTTTCTTTCCCTGTTTTGTGTCAACAATATCAATTTAGCTGGATCTCTGGATACTCATTTGAGGGCTGGTCAAGCTGGTTGAGACAAGTATTATAAACCAGTAAATTACCTAGCTGTATAAATCAGATTTTTGGGTGCAAGAAACAGCTCCAAGTTGTTGACGTGTGGAGCAGAGCAGTGGTTGAACGACTGCAGCTCAAGATTTCTTGATTTTCTTCCTCTCTAATGATATACCCAATCTGAAGCAGGTATAAATCTGATTCTCTGAATTGATAATCTCTAATAGAAATTATATTCTAATCATAATTGAAAACAGCTATTAGGAAAACTAGAAATAAGTGTGATTACTTGATTTTTCCATAATGAGGGAAACCCATTCAACCGTAACCTGTTGGAAAAGTAAGTCCTAGAACTAATTTATTCTCGAAGTTAGATGTCGGCTGGGAATCACTTTGTTAATTAGTGTAGAATTGATTTTTTAGGTAGCTTGAGATTTAAGTGAAATTATGTATGGAGATGTGTGGATTTGTTGTGCTGTACAGAAGTCCAAAATTAGATCACGCTCAAATGGTGAGCTGATCTGAACCGGTCCTGTTGTGGAGGTTCCCTAGCCACGTTCCAGCAGTATATTACTCCTAAATAATTACCCAAAGTATAATTAAACTCATACCTGTTAGCTATTGGGTGGAATCACATAAAAAGTGAACCTGTACAGCAGTTCTGATAAGAACACGCCCCTAATAGGGGCTGATTCTCAACTTTAATACAACTCCACCAAAAGAATATATCTACAAGTGGAAATAAAATGAAATAATGGTCTAGAAAATCCTTATGAACCAATATAATTTTGTTGATATGTATTGGTTTTAAAGAATCTGATTGTAGAAGAATATAATATATATATATATATATATTATATTATCTTGATTGTAAAGAACCTTGTAATTAGTTTCATTTTGAGCAGCCACAATCTGTGCTCAAGTGTTTTATGTGATGCTATTTTGTAGACTAGTCCAGCCCATAGAGCAGTCTCAATTATTCATAACCCACATGATCAATCCACTTCTATTTGTTTCATGTGCTGCAACTAAAAATGTCTCTGACTATTAATTTGTTCCCCCACACGCAACTGCCATGAATTGGTCACCTTTAACAGCAACCGACTGCTGTTCCAAGCTGTCCTGAACTAACTACTTCAACAATTAACTGCTGTCATATTTTTAAATTTGTTTTGGTTGGAGTTTATGCTATTTAGCTACCAATTAAAAATCATCATAAATTTCTAGTAAATTATTAACCGGATGTGAGCTACAAAGAGTTGATTTGTTGCATTGTACTCTAAATAATTTTGGAGCATTCCTCAGGAGACTCCAACTCTAGCAGACACATTTTGATGATTTTTCCTCTGATACCTTATGTCAGGGCTGAGTTGAGGCAGTTGGGTTGACCCCAAACTCATAATCTGATTTTAGAGTTTTATTATATATATAACATTTAATGCATGCACATCACTCTTAGAGCAATATAATTCCCATTAGTTTAAGCATCAAGTCTACCATTTAGTGGCCGCAAGAAATTGGTGAAATAGGTAGAAACACTATCATTAATAACTGACATCTGTGATTACTATTCTAGGACTTCCGAATCTAGAATCAACTAGAAGGGAAGCCGAACTAGTTGCAACGAACTGTGAGTAACTCGGACTCCTGACTTGGTGTATATTTTCTGTATACTAAACTGCTTTATATGCTGAACTGTTTTATACACTGCATTGTTTTAATGCACTTGCTTTCATGCATATTCCTTGTATTGTACTACATTTGGCATGATTCTATCATGTTTCTTGATATCTCCTGTTCTGATTTTGTTGGAGTCTATTGTTCTAACTTGTCTACGCTATTGGAGTCTGATTCGTGTTTATCTTGTTATGTTGAGTCTTGGGCCCCTCGGGATTGAGTATATCAGTGGATGGATGGCTGGCTCTGTAGGATGCCCAGAACTCAGCATCCGCTCAATCCTGTCTGTTCCGCTTGATACCGACCCCAACCGGTAATGTGCTGTGGGGACATGGGCCTCCGTGTGTGGGGTGGGTGACTGACGGATTATCTTGTGCGGCATCCCACACTGCCTGGGGAAGGTTCAGGCACTTTGAGCTATATTCGTTCTATTTGAGCTGTATCTGTTCTACTTGACCTGCATTGTTTTATCTGAGTTACATTTGAGCATGCATATATATATATATAGATATAAATGGGTTTGAAACCCAAGGCAGGAACCTATGTTACTCATTGGGCATGTTTAAGCTCATTCCATTTATTTAACATTTTTCAGGTGAAGGCGACGATGGCAAGGAATAGGAAGGGACCAAGAAGTTAGTTAGGCAGTTTAGATAACGACTAACCCATTTTTGTATCCTATACCTTTTTGGATGTTTGTAGTCAAGTACAATGATGTACCTTTTGTTAATCTATGTATGTAAATAAGATTATAACTGATGCTCTACCAAGTTAAAATGCATTCCCTATTTTTGGTTTCCGTTGTTAAAATTTTCATATAATGAATGCATCAACTTGGAGATTACAAGTGAATGGCCTGAGGTTAGGATTACTATCGGTATTTTGATAAAGACAAAATACGATGGGTGCCTAACTGGCCGGTCGCATACCCTAATCCGCATAAGGTGGGTTTTGGGATGTGACAAATACGATAAGATATACCGAAAAATATGCTTACATTGAAGACTCACTATGTATATATATATATATATATATATAATATAATACATTGTATACATGTACTGGAAGCTTCCATGAGAAGCTTATGTGAGGCCAAAGTATATAGATCAATATACATGCAGTAAAAGTTGACAAAAAGAGGCAACCGTCCCTCTCTTTCCTATACAATATATATATATATATGAATATTTATATATATAGAAAATTAGAAGCTAAATCAGAAGGAAGGTAGTCCTAAAGGTTCTAGCTCAGCCGAAATGTTTGACATATAAGAAACTTCCAACATAAAGCTTCTAGTAACTTAGAAGGTGGCAACAAGTATCCAAACTGTTCCACTGTAGATATATATAGAGATGGCCGCAATGTAACACCCCGACCTAATTAATTAACAATTAGTCCGCTAATTATTAATTAAACACAACAAAAAGAGTAATTGAGAAAACTAATCGGGACTTTCTCGATAGTCATGATAGACCAATAAAAAAATTTAAAAAGTCAAGAAATGTGGGCTTAATTTAACCATTTTAGCCTCATTTTAACACTATTAAAACTCGAATTAGCTAACTACGAAAAACACAAAGAAATAATAACCAACACGAGGCCTTGGACATCGAAACTAACCCAAATAGGGATTGACTAGAAGAAACCATTTTGCAAAAAGAGCAACAGAAAAGAAAATATAAAGGAAATAGCTAAAACGAAAATATGCGCCAGCCAAACGAGGCATAAGCACAAAATAGAAAAAAAAATGCCAAAAGTGAGGCCAAGGGTTTTTGAACCCTTGACCAAGTGAGGCAAGGTTTTAAAGTCCCAAAAATTTATCACTTGGCCCACAAGCACTTTTGTATATGCATAAGATATGTATGTATGTCATGTAACACCCCAAATGTTGAATGCTCAAAATGAGGTGGCAGCTCCTTATTTGACCAACACCTCCACCAATCACCCTTCATGCAGAAAAAGAAAAAGAAAAATAAAAATAATAAAAATAATAAAATAAAAATTAAAATATGAATAGGTGTATATATATTGCATGGGGTTACTGCTATATCAGAATTCAGAAGTGAAGTATGTGGGTGTTTGTGTGAGAGACAGTGTGTGAGTAGAGAGAGAAACCTAGAGAGAGAGAGACCTAGAGAAAGATAGAGAGAAAGGGAGAGAATTGTTGAGAGAGAGAGAGAGAGACCGACTGAGAAAAGAGAGAAGAAAGGGAAACTGTTGTACCTGGGAGATGGACTGAGGCTACGACTGAAGAAAAAGAGAAAGGGAAGCAGCAACAGTGCACTGCCATGGAAGGAGAGGAAAAGTTTCAGAGGTGGCATAGATCAAAGGTATGTGTCTCTCCACCTGCTATTTAGTTTTGAAAGAAATTAGAACTCTAAATTAGTAGAGAAACTAAAGAAAACCCTAGGAACTACCTCTATAACCCACTGTCAAGAAATGGGAGAGATTAAATGAAGCCTAAATCTGATTTCATGCATGCAACAATGTAGAAAATAATGCCAGGATTCCAACGCATTTGAAATGAAGAAAAATGATCAAAAAATTACCATTATATGGTCAAAAAACCAGAAACGGCACATGGCCGGAAAAATTGGTTTGGATGGCTGAAATGGGGGATGTTTGCACTCCAAACTGTTACCAGAAGATTGCCTAATGCCTTAGGAACTGATTGGTGTAAAAACAAAAAAATCTGGACGTCAAAATGGCATAAAAGAATGGGTTATTACACTGTTACGGCGACCGGCGCCGGAGGGATTGCCGGAGAAGACAATCGGAAAACCGTGGGAGGCTATCGGGTCAAGTTAGACCAGGTTTTGGTCGAGTTGGGTCGGGACCCAATCGGATATGAATAGGGCAGTTGATGCTACGTTGTTTTTAGGCTTAAAAAGTTTAAATTTAAAACTTGATTCAGGTTGTTTGGCAACAGAAATAAAAAATTGAAATTAGGTTTAGAAGTTAGCCAAACCGTGGATAAGACAGGCACTGTGGATATCTTATTCTGGTTCATTGAGATGGACTGAACCGGTCGGTTCAAAAGCCAAAGGGTCGGTTTAGGGTTTGGACCAAGTGAACCAATTGGTTCACTATTTTGAATTAAAAATAAAAACCAAGACTTTCTGAAATTCAAAAATGACCCCAAGACTTTCCGATAACTCTGTTATAGCCCAGAATGTATGAAATTAATTCAAATGGGCCCCTGAAAAATAAATAAATAATAAATAATTTACTTCATTATTTTATTAATTGGATAAAATGACTATTTTACCCTTGGACCCTAAATGGGTCAAACGAAGTCTAGATAAAGTAAGTAAATAGTGTATTTTTATAATTTCAGGCATTCCAGACTCAACGGTAGAGTCCGATTTGTGAAATTAAGTCCCGAAAAATACAAACACGTAAATTATAAATGACTATATTGCCCCTAATGATACCCAGGGCCAATTAAACAAAAAGATAGTCTATTTTAATTATCTCAGACATTCTAGACTCAATGGTGGAGTCCGTATTAGCAAACGAAGTACCGAAAAATGTAACGCGTGAAATTGTGAAATTTCTAAAATGCCCCTAATACCGTATGAAGCTTGAATAAAGTCCAAATTGGATGAAATTGATACCAATGAAGGCCCAAATAATTGTAAACTTGTATGAATGACTAAATAATAATTCGGAGTTAGAATATCATCAAATGTGAAATGACCAAAATACCCCTAAGCAAAGCAAATGCTAAGTAAAGGCCTAAAAAAAAAAAAAGGGAACCTGATGTAATTAATTGTCATAAGTATAATGATGTAAATTAAGATGCTAAATAAGACTCCGAAACAATCAGACTATAAAATGAGAAATGATCGATGTGTCCCGATAATCAAAAGCAGATACCAAATAAGTCTGAAAGACTTTAAAATTTATATATAAGATATATGAAATATTCTAAGGACCACGATAGGGTCTGGGATAAGAACGACAAAATTACCATTTTGCCCTAAGGTTAAATAAGTGCTTAATTGATAACAACTGGAGTCCAAATGACTTAAATTACAATTCTGATAGCTATTAAGCCTATTTAAGGAACTTAAGCGCATAAGTTGATACCCAATGAGTGGGTAATAGGCCCATGGACCTAGTTAAGCCATTAGATAGATTCCAAAGATGATGAATAAGACATGAATGAATGAATTCTAATCTATCTGTGATTAATGATGATTATTCAGGATATGCAAGGATGCGTCTAACATATCTGGAGATTATCAGAGTATCTGTAAATGGAGATAAGCGTAATAGTTGTAAGTAAAACTCAGACTTTGTTATGTGGTCTTTCCTTAGCTATGTCACATTTCTTTCTTCCTGCTGTCACCTTGTACTCTATTATCTGTTATGCCTTGATCTCCATAATTAATATTGTTCTATTTCATGGACTTGATGAGTTTTGCATGTTAATACCTTGATATGAGTTATACTTATTTCCTCGATGCTTGAATATTGAACAGTACATGTCACGTGTTAATAAGAAAAGTATTACTCCATAAACTTGTGAAACTTTTTGTGCATAACCTGATTTTATCCGTGGTAGTACTTGACTCGTTACACACTTCAACCCTTAGGGACAAAATGCTAATAGTCTACACGTGGTCGTGAGCGTCACATCGCACGACTGGTCTATGCATGGGTGTGGGCGTCACTTCACAAGATCGACACGTAGTCATGCAAGGCATGACGTATGACTTGATTCCTAGAGGACACGAAAATTTAATAGCGTTGTACTAGTAAGCACGAAAGGGTATGCTGGGCCCTGATAGATAGCATCTAGTTCTTTTGATCTCTTACATGACATGCTCTTGATTTCTAATATGTTTTATATCTTTGAGCACCATTGATATTATATTCCTTGAATCCTTAATATGCTTGTGAGCTTTTCCTTGGGATACTCCTTGTTGTACTATTTGATATGATGACATGCCTATATAGATGTTTTCTGATTCGGTAACATATTATTTGGCTATTCCTTGTTGTTGATTTTGTGTACCCATCTTGGAATATGCCTATAAGACCTGAGGGTCATTTCTATCGATTTATATGTCGGTGACCGGCTATTGTGACTTCTATTATGTCTTCTGTTATGACATGCTTTGATATATCACCTCCTATTGGTGTTTACTCATACCTACTTCTTGGACGGATCTTGACCCATGATAGAGGAGGGGACTTTACTTACTGAGCTTTGTTAGCTCACTCCTTACTTATGACCATTTTTCAGGTAGCCCTATGAGAGATGGAATGCAATGAGATAACTAGTGGAGCTAGTGAAGTACAAATGATGAATACTGGTAATACGAACTCCAAGTCGAAGTTGACTATGTACTCTGTAAGGTTAAGATCAAACTTATGTGTTATAATATTACATCATTAGTGATGAAGTTAGCCTAGCATGTTGGATCACTATAAGTAAGTTGTACTTGGAGATATTCTGATTGTCGATCATTAGGGATGAGTTGTTGATCAGCTGAATTATATTAATGTAACTTCCACTTTAAGTAATTCATTGATATAGAATGGTTGCATTGGAGCATGTATATTGATACTTTAGAGATATTTGGTGACTGATTCTAGGCATGCTCTGATGTGTTTGGATGAGTTGTATTTTCAATTTAAAAAGCGTTTTAATTTTCGCTGCTATGACCCTACATTTAGAATGCAATTCATTGTAAAGTTCAGAAGTTGCCTTTGGTTGGTCGCTTTATTGATGGAGAAAACCGGCAAGGTGGCCAACTGGCATCACGCCCTCGGGATCCGCGTAGGGTGGGTTTCAGGTCGTGACATGCAGCAACTCAAGCAACCTGTAACCAAATCTCTTCTAAAGCAAGAAAAGAGTGAGAAAGAGGCTGAAGAGAAAAAAAGGAAGGAAAATTTTAAGTGGCTGTGGTAGTAGAGGAAGCTGCCATGGATGGTGAGAGAGAGGAGCTTCATGGAGTCAAGCCTTGAACTAAGGTATGTACCAAATTCCTCTCTTGTATTCTATAGATAATGAGGAACCAACATCTTGTAGGAAAACTAGAAGAAAAACCTAAGAAAACTACCCTTATACTAGACAACCGAAATCAGGAAAAATTCAAAAATGAACCAAATGTAATTTGGGAGATAAAAATGGATAGGATATCATGAAAAAACTCTAAAACACTTGAAATGAAGTAAAATGGTCAAAAATTAACTATGTTATAGCCAAAAAACCAGAAACGGCACATGGCCGAAAAACTGAGTTGAGTGTGTAACTATGGGCTGTTTGCAATCCAAAATGCTTTCAAATGATTGCTCAAGGTTCTAGGAGAACATCGGTGTAAAAATATACAAGAATCGGACGTAAAAAGCATGAGAAAAATGAAAGAACTGCGTGCAGTTCTGACGACCAACGCCGAAATTTAGACGGAGAAGATGACCGAAAAAACGAGGAAGAAATGGGTCTGTTTTGCTGATGGGCTGGACCTGGATTTGGGTCAGGTCAAGACCCAACCAAGCGCAAAATCTATTAACCTGAAGCTGTGTCGTTTTAGGCCTTTAAATTTAAAATCTAATTTACCCTATTTGGATACAAAGGTGAGAAATCATGAATTAGAAATTGGGGCAACCAAAACATGGATAAGGGGAATAGCAAGTGTATGTTATTCCGGTCCTCTGTCATAGCCTGGACCAGCTGGTTCAGAGCTTGTTGGGTCTAGTCTAGGGTTAGAAGTATAAAACCCATTGGTTCAAGGGTTTTAAAAACTAAAATAAACCATAACTTTTACTAATTCGAATCTGACCCCTGAGTATTTGGAAATTCTGTTATGGCCCAATTTGTGAGAATTTAATTCAAATAAACCCCTAGAAAAAATAATTAAATAATTAATTAAATTATATTTTATAAGTAAGGTAAAATGATAATTTTACCCCTGGGCCATAAATTAAGCAAATGAAGTCCAAATTAAGATCCAAAAAATGTTATTCTAATATTTTTGAATGTTCTGGACATAATGAAAATATCAGATTAGACATCCGGGGGCTCTGGGGTGATCCCACCATAAGATACAAAATTACCAAAATACCTTTAATACAGTACGAAGCCTAAATAAAGTCCAAATTGAACAAAATTAATACCAATGAGAGCCCGAATAGCTGGGAACTCATAAATATGACTAAATAATGCTTTGAAGTTAGAATATCATGAAATGTAAAATGACCAAAATACCCCTGAGTATGGGAAAAACAAAGTAAAGGTTGAATAAAGGCCAATCTGATATAATTAACTGTCATAAGTATAATTATTTAAATTGAGGGGCTAAATAAGGCTCCGAAACAGTTAAAGTACAAAATAAGAAATGACCGATGTGTCCCGATGATCAAAAACATATATCAAATGAGATCTAAAAAACTCAAAAATTTATATACAAGCCCCTGTAATAAACTAAAAAAGGACGAATGCATCATTATGACTTAATGAGCTTACCAAAAGTATAATGATGAAATAAATACTGATTCAATGTGCTATATATTTCTAATCCATGATTATAGGATTATTCAAACAATGGGAAATGAGAAAGAGAGCTATGGGAAAAGCTATTGTGATAACCAGATGGAAATGCAATGTTAAGAACTCAAGGTAAGTAATAAGCGATCTCTTCATGTAATACATTCCCAGCCATGTCACAGCTCTTCTATACGCATTTGTACTCTTTATTATCATATCAGATCCTTTATGATTCCACTATGTGATATTATTTCTCAGTGGAATAGCTTAGCTACGATGTTGTATCTTGATCTTGACTTCTATGTCTATTGATGATGTTATATCCTGATTATGAGATTCCATACATTTATGTAAATGACCATTCTGTAGACTTGTACGTAGGGCCAAGAGGGGCCAGATGTTGTTGTTGTCGACAACCCGGTAACATAGCCATACTATAGTTATATTATATTGCCTTGAACCAGTTATGCTCCACATTCTTCTCTGTGGAGGTAGCATGATCTTGATATTTTTATTGGTGTCGGATTTGTACTCAGTCACAACTCCATCTGGATGCGTAGTATGACCCGAGTAAGGGGTCCTGTCCCATGTATGGGGACCATTTCTACATTATTGAACTGAGCATGGGGTCCTGTCCCGTGTATGGGGACCAGTTTTACATGATTGAGCTCAGTGCTTATGCACACAAGGGGTAGCCAGGCCCGTAGTTTATAGCATCCACTAGTTTTTGACATCACCATATTTTATTGAGATTCCTAGTATGATCATGTTCTTGTATAAATGATCAGGCAGTTACTCAGCATTATTTGAGTACGTTCTATGATCAATTAATATTCATTGATGAGCCATGATTGTCACTGGATTATCATTTACATCCTTGATCATTGATATACGTTGATGAGCTATGATTGTGTTCATTAATCCTGATCAGTTGATATTCATTGATGAGCTATGATTCTTGCTATGATATTGACTAACTATCATAGCCTTGTTATTCAGTTTCCTTCCAGATCTTGTACACATAGCAGAGTAGGGGACCTACTTATTGAGCTCGGTTTAGCTCATTCCACATTTTTGTTTATTTTCCAATGATTAATATGGAGGACAAACAGTTGGAGCTGATAGCGATAGGGTGGACATTTTGACAAATAAAGGTAATAGTAGTATAGTCTTGTAGCACTCCCGTGTATTCACATCTTAGGGATGAGGTGATGATTTAAAAAAATTTAGAGGCTATACTGTTATATTAACAGACTGATATGAACATGTAAACCTTTTATTTTATTGCCTTCCGCGATGTTTATATATGATGATGATATGGTTACATGTTAGTAACTCTGATGATAGTGTAACAGGATGAATAAGCCCAGTTCGGCGAAAGGGCCGGGTCGGATGGTTGCGGTCCACTAATCCGTAGAGGGTGGGTTGCTGGTCGTGACATCATGTATGAACAATCTCTCACAAGAGCTTCAAGATCTATCAATAATTTAGCTCTCACAAATTGAGATTCTCTCACTTTATTTTTGGCTGCTCTCAAATGTATTTTCACCTATTTTTTGCAAAGAGCTTGATTGATCCCCCAAATGAGTAGAAATTAGATCACAAATCTATTTTCCACCTAGGGTTCATTCGAACGAACCATTATTCGTTCGAACGAGCACTTTCTCGTTCAAACAACCAAGGAAGGAATATCAAACGAGTACAACTCTAAGGCTGCAGCAACTCGTTTGATACAAAAGTTTGAACGAATGAACATGAATGAGAATGAACCTTTCTGTTATTTGTTCAAACGAGCCAAAGCTTTGTTCGAACGAGCAACAATGAGTTCCTCATTCATTGCTTGTCTTGTGAACTGAATGTTTCCCATTAGGTTTTTTAATAAGCATTTTGAGAGAATTAGTTCACAATCACAAGTCAATCACATACATAATGATAAGATAAAATCTATATGCAATGCAATGCATGAATGGCGTAAGTGTGTGAGATTTGAATCAAATACAGAAGACCATTTTACCCTTCGAGAACTAAGTCTATCGGTAATGATACACGGTAATGTTGCTTGGACGAACTTGGGGAAGAACAAGCATCAAGGTATTCACTAGTAAGACTTATGCATGGATTACACATTAAGCACGTTTTGTCAAATCAGATTAGCCAATTACAATATCGGACCTCGTGGTGCTAACAAACCTCTCATTTGGCAATCCGTAACAAAACTGCAAAATAAAGTATACGAATACAATACCAAAATCAATAACCCCCAAAAAGCCAAATAGAAGGGAATTATACATTTTGACTTAGTATCCTATACTAGAGATATCATTTAATACTACTCAACAAGTAGCCAACCTATTTTCTACACAACACCCTCAATTATACCACGTGAGATCACATCAAAAGAGATATATCAAATAAAACCAATGAGATCACTCGATAGATGAATATCACTATAGAACAAGGTATAGTAAATATGGAAGCCATATGCAATTAAAATAAGATATGAGCAATATAAAGTAACTTTAAGCTATCTTATACATATGCAAAAAAAAAAAAAAAAATGTATATTAAGGACATCGAGGTCATGAGGATTCGTGATTGTTGAGTGACTTGATCGGAGGAGTCTAATTGTTTGAAGGATTGGATATAAAAAGCTTAAGGATTCGAGGGAAATTTGAAGACATAATTGGGGAGAACGAGGCTAGAGGTACTTAGCTCATTTGGAGATTTGTTGTATTTCACTTTCGATCATAGTGCATTCCTTCCATGAGTATTAGCCCGGCCTTAGAGTTTTACTCCAAGGATTGTTGTCCTCGGTAGTTTTCTCCGTCATCAATCGATTTGTAAACTCTCTCTCTATCTCTTTCAATTTACTATGTGCTTATTTGAATTGCTTCCGCTTAATTTTATAAATTGAGTTTTTCATGATTTTCATAATTGTGCATTCAATTGAGATATTGAAAAAATTGATTAAGTAAATTGATTGAAATCAAAATTGATAGCTTAGTTGATTTTGCTTTGAACTGTAAAAATTGCTATAAAATCAATCCAGTTAATCAATTAGGTGAAGTATGAATAGGTTGGTGAATTGGTTGATTCTTGGTGGATTCATTGATAGAATGACTTAAATATTGGATTAATCACGTTGAGTGATTTGTTATTGATTGTGTCATCTTTGTAATTAACTAAGAATTGAAATTAATTTGAAAGAAATTTTTAATTCAAGACCTACCTATTCAACTCCCCCTTATAGGTAATTCACTCTTTGGGACCTTAAGTGATATCCTTATGGTATCCCTCCACGCAAACAAATCTGAAGAAAAAAATTCATTCCAAAAGTGTAAAATTTCGTTAGCAAAAGTGTAAAATTTACACTTTTCCAATGAAAAGCTTAGTCCCAACTAAAAGTGTAAAATTTTACACTTTTCTAAAACCGTAAAATTTCATAATTTTTTAAAGAAAATTTGAAAAAATTCTTTGGCCACATGTTTGATGCTCAAAACTAACTTTAAATATTGTAGAAAATTGTCTCAAAAAATTAGTATTTAAAACATAATTAATTAAAAACTCACTGGTTATGAAAATTATAAAATTTTACACTTTCAAGCAATTTGCTTAAAGGTGCTTAAAAATTCATTAGTTGTGAAAATTTACACTTTCATGAAATTTGAGAAAACTCTCAATTGTGTTTATTAAAATAAATTTTAAATTCAATATTACTACTTTCAAACAAACAAACACACACACACACCCATATGTATATATATATAGCCATCAATTTTAAGAGAGAGAATATGATTTCTCACTCTAAAAGACTTTCACATGGAGCTTAACATCTCACCTCTGCATCAAAAGTGATGTCAGTTCAAAGGACCGTGTAATGGATCCCAAGCAAAGCCTCTACTGTAATACCCTGACCCAGATTATGACATGTAAACCGAGATAGACTAGATCGAGTAGTGTAATACCAATTGTAACCGAACATGAGTTCCAAATAAAATAGAATAATTCATTTATGTCCTAAAAGAGTCAAATAATAATACCGAGCTTAGACCAAGCCATGAGCATAATATCAAAAGTAAACCGAGACCAGACTTAGACCGAGAATAATAGACCCCAAAATGTGCCAAACCATCATGGTACTTAGTATACAATAAATGGGTATGAATACCGAGGTAAATAATAGAAGTCATGATCTCAGAGAATTATGAGATTAGGACAAGCCAAGTACGAACAGATCGAACCGATAAATATAATACCAAAAGAAACTCGAGCTATCATCGTAAGTTATGTACAGACTAGGCACGCAGTTCGAGATAAATAGAAAGAGTCATAAATAAGAGCAATTACGATATTTAAAATACGAAAAGTGAATCACAAGTAACCCCGAGTACCCTAGGACTACCGTACGAGAAACCCAGACAGTACGGAATATTTTGCCTATATGCCGTTATATACCTCGGAATATGCACATAATATAATTATACATATGTGAGTACAAGTATATATATATAGTAGTGTATATATATATATATATAGATGTAAATATACAAGTATAATCATAAAAATATATGCAAGTATATATATACGGTTATGTATGTATATGTATTATATAAATATAGGTATTGGTATAAATGTGTATATATATAGTGCAAATTATTATATATATAAGCATGCAAAAGCGTGCAAGTGGGAAAAAAGAAAAAAAGAAAAAGAATGTCGGCAGATGTGGGATAAAGGTGAGTGAGGTGTATGTGTGTGTACTGATATGTGAGTTGTGTGTGTGTGTGTGATATTTATACAATATACATATAATACACATAATATCTCAAAAGTGAATCAAAGAAAACAAAAAGGAAAAAGGAAAGATCCTGGAAAGCAGCAAAGAAAAGAAAAAAGAAAGAATAGAAAAGGGAAAGAAAAAAAAGTGAGCAGTGTGCAACCAGGCGCGTATGTGTGTGCTGGCAAGAGTGTCGGCAGGTGAGAATGTGTGTAGTATGTGTTGCAACATATAATATATATATATATATATATATATATATATAATATCTAAAGTGAAACAATGAAGCAAGAAAAAGAAAAGAAAAGTCAAATAAAGAGGCAGTGCAGTAGGGAAAATTGTATATAAATACATGTGTGTGAGGGGCAGTGTAGGTGTAGTGTCATAGCAAAGGAAAATTAGGGAGAGAGAGAGAGAGAGAGAGAGAGAGAGAGAGAGAGAAAGTTTGGTGCAGCAGGAGCTGCTGTTAAAGGACCTGATTCGGTTGTTGTGATAAATTGGAGCTGCAGGTGATATATACATAAAGCAGGAAAAAAGGGGTGAAGCCGAAGCTGCTGGAATTTGTGGAAAAATCTGGAGAATTGTAGGTTGCTTTACACACACATATATATATATAGATAGATATCTGCAGAAATTTGGGAGGACAGGAGATACAGATCGAGGTTTAAGTTGGGTGTCTGGCGGTGCAGCAAGGGGACCATATTGGCAGTAGAGATTGAGGTTTGGGTTGGAGGATAACAGCTTATGAAGGAGAGTGGTTGAAGGGAAACAGGGGATGCTCAAAGGTAATGGCTTCCTAATGAAGTCAAGTCGGCCTGTAGGGTTGGTGTTTGGAAGAGAAACCAGAACTTTTTGGGATGAGTTCTCTAAGCACATCAAATCTAAAGTTGGCAACAACATAAGGACACGGTTTTGGACAGACTATTGGTTTGAAGTGGACTTCTCAATCTATTTCTGGGCTTTTTCTGGATTGTGGTTAACATAGAGGCATTGGTTGGGTTATTTAAGGACTTCATGAGGGAGTACAATTTGAGATGTACAGTTTAGGAGACCACTCCAAGATTTGGAAGTGAAGGAGGTAGAGACCTTTTTAGCTTTTTTGTATGCTCAACCTTGTTGGGGGATGGGTGGATAAATGGAAGTGCAAAGGGTCTATGGATGGGATGTTCCAGGTTATGCCTGAGTTTTATGAATTGGTGTTGTCTTGTGTGAGCAAGATGAAGAATCTGTTGGGCATATTCTTCATTGCAGGTTCACTAGTGAACTATGGGCTCTTCTTCTGGTTGTTTAACTGGGTGATATCGTTCTCTGTGAAAGAGACTCTCATTAGTTGGAGGCCGGAGCAAAACATGATTGGGGAACTTGTGACACTTGACTGCAAATCCTCCAAAAGTTGGTGGTTCGAGTGAAAATGTACAGTCTCAATGGGATCAGCAGAAACAGGTTCACATGGTTGGGATTTTGGAATGGAGAAACAAGAGGGACCGCCCTGCCAAGTCAGCTGGAGGGTTAAATGATGATTTTAGTGCCAGTGGAATATTGACTACAGCCAAACAAATGTTAGACTTAATCATTTTTTGTTATTCCAAATTAGAATAGAGTTCTGTGAAATTATAATTGTACCTAGAATTTAGGGTTAATTGTGAATTGACTCAAAGTAATAAAATAATATTTAATTTTAAAAGAGAAATTACTAAAATGACCCTAAGTCAAAAAGTAGTCAAATGAGTTTCGATTAAAATAAAAGAATAGTAAATTTTTATTATTTCGAGCATTCCAGACTCAACCGTGGAGTCTGATTTGTGAAAATAAGTCTGGAGAAGTAAGAACCCATAAAAATGCAAAATAACCGTTTTGCCCTTTTAGCAGAAGTCCGAATTGAATTCTGTGAAAGCCTAAACCGACTTTGTTCGACATCCCGGATTCAATAGTAGAGTCTATTTAAGTAAAATAGATACCAATAGTAAAGAGACATAAAATTTGATGAATAGCATGAGTTATATAGACATATAGACTGAAATGACTTTTATGAATCATAGGAACACTAAGAGAAAATGAGAAGGCGGTTTGACCTTCTAGATAGATACAGAAAGAGGTAAGTAAAATTTGATCTCTGCATGTGTTACTTTCCAGCCATGTCAATAGTTCTTGTACATATTGCTATTTGTATTCTATACATACTAGTATTTATTTAGCCACGTTGATATTGCCCTATCATGTGGGAACCAGTTATTGATTTCTATATATATCTTGATCATGATTGTACAATTGTGCATGGATTTATTTTTGTACACTTTTACCTAAGGCCGTGAGGGCCAGACAGTTATATTCGAAGCAGTCTAGTAACCATAGTTTAGAGAACTATCGTTACGTCAGATTACCTAGAACCAGTTATGATTCCACTATACTCTTCGTGGAAGATAGTATGATCTTGATATATTATTAGTGCCAGATTTGTGCTCAGTTACATCTCCATTTGATACTATTTATGACCTTCAGGTCCAGGTTCCGAGTGGAACATTTGCTACATTGCTATGTGAGGCATGGGATGTAGGGTTACATTGTATACAAGGTAGTATTATTCAAAGAGCCTATGTGGAACTGAATACGAGCTCAAGGAGAATTCCTGGCCCCGCGAGAACATCTTCCAGTTTGATATCACTATCTTTTATTGTTGATTTCATAGCTTGATCATGTTATATTGTTATGAATGATCATGAGATTTTACAGCTTTTAGTTGAGTGCTTACATTTCATACTTGATATAACTCATGACTGTAGCAGTATGATATTGTTAGCAGAGCAGTTTCATTTCGTTATTATTTGATTTCTATCATTTGATATTAAATTATATATTCATTGACTGGCTAGCATTTATTTTTATACACTTGTACGCATGGCAAAGCAAAGGACTACTTACTAAGTTTTCATAACTCACAGATACTACACAACATTTTGGAGGCACAAATATCGAGAATAGACAGTAGAGCCTGATAGCTAGAGGTGGACATTTCTTTTAAAGTTGCAAGTGTAATACTTAGTACAGACAGTCTTGTAGCTTTCCCATGTCATGCACGTTTTGGGGATGTAATGTAGTAGACTTTTTAAAGTTTGTATTTTGAGAATCAGATTTTATATACATGCAACTTTTATTTAGAGACTTCCGCTATTTATGTTATGATATTTATTGCATGTTAGTAGCATTAATTGAGTTTCCGTAGTTTCAGTTCAGTTGAGACAGTCTGATTTGGCGACAACGTCAGGTCGGGCTTCGCGATTCAAGATCCACAAAGGGTGGGTTTCACGTCATGACATCTACTCTTCCTAAGCCACAAAGGAACTGATTCTCACAAAGATGGGCAGAACATTTCAAAGTGAGGCAAGATGGTGTAGGACAACTCTCTCTGTACCCATATGATTCTCACCACTGTA
Source organism: Nyssa sinensis (assembly GCA_008638375.1). Lineage (NCBI taxonomy): Eukaryota > Viridiplantae > Streptophyta > Magnoliopsida > Cornales > Nyssaceae > Nyssa > Nyssa sinensis. Next base: position 2,068,895 of record CM018049.1, read on the forward strand.
CCCCCCCTCTCTCTGTCTTAACCAAACTCTATTTATACCCATCTGATTTTAGACTAAAGTTTCTCTTTTTGTTTCTATAAATTCAATATCTTTGAAAATTGTAAAAACTCAATTTCTTTTGTAATGGACTCCGAAATAGTAGCCATGAGAGTTGCCTCTTCCTCTTACTTTACTAAATCACCAAATCCTTTCTCTAATCATAGGCTCTATCATTTAAGCTATAGGTTTTTTCAAACATTCCAAATGCATTCAAATCTCAAATCACGATCTCAAAAATCTTCACCTTCGTGTTGATCTTAATCTCTTTTGAAACCAAAATCTTGAGACTGTAGCTCTTCATTTCTGTGTTGGCCGATGACATCTTTTCCATCTCCGACCACTTTCCAAAGCCTTGTCTTCAAGTTTCAGTTTCACTGTACTGTTGTGGTTGGCCGTTTGTGAGAGAGTCGGGAGAGTGTATTTTCGATTTTGGGGTTTTTGATCTTTAACAGATTTGCGTGTATATTAAATTGGGTATTATTTTCATTTATAAAAAAATATAAAGTGTCATGGAATTGAAATGGACTTTAACTCAAAACTAGGAACAACTGATGTCCTTCAGCTTAGATAAAAAATACACAAATCTTATAATAATATAATATATTTTTCAAGAACTTAAAGACTAATTAACTCAATAAAAAATCAAAATCTTAATAGATCTACCTTCATAGTTATTAGAATAGCACCAAACCAGCTTGGCCAACCGGAACCAGACCATAAACGGGTCTGGTTCATCTATAATACCGAAAATGTAAAAAGAAATCAGAGAGAACAGGTTGAACTGGGCAGTTTTTTTAGTGAACCGGATAAACCGGAGGTTTATGGAGAACCGGGCGGTTCATATAAATGTTAAAATGACACGATAACCTGCCCTTCTGAATATATTTTTTTTTTGGGGAAAGGGATAGACACCAATACCATTCCAATCCAGTCATAGTCTTACAGTGAAGAACAGGCTCTAGGGCCTTTTCGCCCTTTCCTCTTCTCTCTCATCTCTCACAGCTCGGACGCCCAAACGGACGGCAAGTCCCGTCGTCGCCTCCCTTTGCGTCGCGTTTGCAGTTCTCACTCTCAAGCTCAAGCATTGGTCAGCCCTCATAAGCTACTCAGGTGCTCATCGTCTGCCGCCGCTGTTATTCTCTCCTTAGCAGTCAGCTGGTCCTCTGCGTGACAACCACATTCGGTTCTCTCTAACTATCCAACATCTTCAACTCAACCGTGAGTGATAACTCTGTGTGTATTGTTGTTCACTGGTTCTGACATATTTGTTGCTTTGTACTGTGAGTCGTGAGAAAGAGAATTTGAGATTTGAGAATATTTTGAATTTTCTGGATTCTGCTCTTTAGATGTACAGTCATTGAGATTTGTTGTTTTGACTTCATATGAATTTTCTTTTCACCATGTTGTTGTCCTATTATTAATTCTTGCAAATTGCAATGGGTTTGAGTTTATATTGTTAAATTGTTTTTTTTTTTTAATCTCTTGCATAGTCGCATGTAATTGGCATTAGTTATTTTATTAATTAGCTGTTTTAGGATTTTAGTTATAGATTGTACTCGGAATTAGTTATTTTAGGATTTTCAGTATACGGGTTAGTGAACTGTCAACTGTCTCCCTTACAGGTCTGGTTCTTTGTCCGGTTCTGATAACTATACCTCTGTCCGATACCAGCAAACGGTGGCCTGAAGTTGAAACGAACAGGTCCATTTCTCTTCTCTCTCTTTCTCTCTTCCCCTTCTCTTCCTTTTTGTTTACGCCTTTCTAAGTGCTCATAGGCGTAGATTTGGACTATTTGATAGTGAAACAATGCTATACTGAAGTTTTGTTACTTCATTTGGAACACCTTCCATTTATAGTCCGTGTTTAAATCTTGCCTTGGACCATTTAATTGTGTGTTTGTAATTTCATGTCTATTTTATTGCAGATACTTTATATGAACTCAAACCATTTGGTAAAAGTGAAATGGTTCATTGTCTATCCCTTGTATCTTCACTTACTCTTCACTTCTCCCCAAAACTTGAAAGAAGCCATCAATCCCCCACTGCAGACGCCTCCAGAACTAATCTTCTTTGCAACTTCAAATGTCCATTTGAACTCAAACAAGTTCATGCTCACATCATCAAAACCGATAGTCCTTACTCGGTCCTGCCTCTTACTCGAGTTGGGTTCGTTTGTGCTTTCACTCCCAGTTTCGTTTACGCACAACAAATATTTGAGCACGTTGACAAGCCTGAGGTCGTTATTTGGAATTCTTGCTTGAAAGAATTGGCCCAAGGCAATTCTCCAATTGATGCTATTTTGCTCTTCTATCAGTTGAGACAGTATAATGTTTATCCTGATGCTTTCACTTGTTCTTTTGTTCTCAAGGCTTGCTTACATTTATTGGATCTTCCACACGGTAGAATTGTTCATGGGTTTACTGAGAAACTTGGGCTTCAATCAAATCTGTTTTTGCAGAACACAATTATTCATTTGTATGCATCTTGCGGTGCAATAAATGATGCTCGCCTTTTGTTTGAGAAAATGTCACAACGAGATACTGTGACTTGGAATATAATGATAACTCAATTGGTAAAGCGGGAAGAAATTGATGGGGCATATAAAGTATTTTCTCAAATGCCAGAGAGAAGTGTGAGGTCATGGACAGCCATGATTGCAGGTTTTGTCCAATGTGGAAAGCCGAAGGAGGCAATTCATCTTTTTACGCAGATGGAAGAGGTAGGGCTGAGACCGAACGAGGTGACAGTGGTGGCTGTTCTCGCAGCATGTGCTGATTTCGGTGCATTTGAACTTGGCAGGAGGATTCATGAGTACTCGAACCGAAGTGGGTTTAGGAGAAATGTTTGTATTTGTAACACTCTGATCGATATGTACATCAAATGTGGATGTTTGGAAGCTGCTCGTAGAGTTTTTGAGGTAATGGAGGAACGAACAATTGTGTCATGGTCAGCCATGATTCAAGGGCTTGCAATGCATGGACATGCTGAAGAGGCTCTTAGACTCTTCTCTAAGATGATGCAGATTGGTGTCAAGCCCAATGGGGTCACCTTCATCGGACTCTTGTATGCTTGTAGCCACATGGGGTTGATAAACGAGGGCCGTATGTTTTTCTCCAGCATGACTAGAGATCATGGGATAATTCCCCAGATTGAGCATTATGGTTGTATGGTCGATCTTTTTAGCCGAGCAGGGCTCCTTCAAGAGGCGCATGAGTTCATCAGGAAAATGCCTATCAAACCAAATGGGGTTGTGTGGGGAGCTTTTCTTGGTGGATGTAGGGTCCACAAGAATGTTGAAATGGCTGAAGAAGCAATCAAACACCTCCTTGAATTGGACCCACTTAATGATGGATATTATGTGGTTTTATCAAATATTTATGCTGAAGCAAAACGATGGGAAGACACGGCAAGAGTGAGGAAGTTAATGAGAGATCAAGGGGTGAAGAAGACTCCTGGGTGTAGTTCAATCACCATAGATGGAGTAGTTCATGAGTTTGTGGCCGGGGATGAGACCCATCCTCAAGCTGAGGAGATACATCAAAGATGGGAAAAGTTATTGGAAGAAATGAAGCTAAAAGGTTATGTTCCAAACACTTCTGTAGTTCTTCTGGACATGGAAGAGAATGAGAAAGAAAAAGTTCTGTATCGTCATAGCGAGAAATTAGCACTGGTCTTTGGGCTAATGAACACACCAACTAAAACACCTATTAGGATTATGAAGAATCTTCGTGTTTGCGAAGACTGTCATGCGGCTTTGAAACTGATATCAGAGATAGTTGACAGAGAGATAATTGTGCGTGACCGGAACAGGTTCCATTGTTTCAAGGATGGTTGTTGCTCTTGCGGGGATTATTGGTAGTGGATCTAGTTGCTAACATAGCATGTCATTTGCATTAAATCCGCACATTTAAATGTAATGCACAGCGACCAATTATTCTGTATTGTATCATACTTGTCCAGCTTACTACAGATCCTTTTGATCTACTCTCTGTATGATTTATGTATTGCACGCAACAAATGTTTGATAGAATCTTCCAATTCCAATTTAAGTTAATTTGGAACAAGTGTTCATATTACTGAGTGTAACAAATGTTTCATAGAATCTTCCAATTCCAATTTAAGTTAATTTGGAACAAGTGTTCATATTACCGAGGGTAACTTCATATTCCCATAATATATTCGTTCCAACGTTCATTTAACTTTGATCATTATCGCATGCAAAAGTTGTTGATGTGAAGAACTCATATTTGGTGAGATACTTTTTTGACGGCCTGAAGAAGTTGGTTTTAAGTTTAGCCTTGGCGAGACCAATACACCTAGTTAGTGACTGATGATGCACTTTCTGATCAGTAGGGACTTCGTTCTTCTACGCCTGTTGAACACTCAAAGAAAGAGATCAGAGGGCCACCGGGTTGGCTCCGGCGGTAGCCGCTCTGATGATAAAGTTAATAAAATAAATTGAAAGACTATAATTGAAAGTAATTGAATGAGTATGAAAATAAGCAAATTCGTTACAATAGAATGTAAATAAAGAAAAACTGAAAAGAAATGAAATAAAGGAAATTATATTTCTTTATTCCATAGTTACATTCTAAAGACCTCTTGACATGGGTCAAAAAAAATAAATAAGACACTAAAATGCGTAACCGAAGAAATAGGTTCGAGGGCTAAGGTACAAAGTGAGAAGGTGTTAAGCACCCACTTTGCCCGATCCGAATGGATCGACCTCAAATATTTAATTATAAGACTTATTCATTAAGTAAAAGAAAAGAAAATGTGGTGGAAGAAAAGAACAATGCAATGGAAGTGATAATAGAATGAACAAACTGAATAAAAAGAATAAAGGAAAAGGGGAAGAAGGAAAGGGATTTGATTTGGGCCTGTGGGCTTTTTGCGTATCCGTCCTAAGATACCGGTCTACTGTCTTTTATAAAAAATGATAAAAGGGGGAGATCAACCTGGTAATAGGACTAGTAAGGGTTTGAGAAGCATATCTTGTTTAGTTGTAGCAGTTTAGCAGCATTTTGGCTAGGAAAGGTTGACACGAGATCATCACTTCGACAGAGTTTCAGCTTGTTGCTTGATTCGAGACCTTCATTTCGGCATAGCTTCGATCTTGAAAAGGAAGAAGACTAGAGAACTTCTGAGTGAGAGAGAACTCTAGAGTTGTATTAGCAGCATAAAACTATTCAATGTGTGTCCTCAAAATAATGACCAAGGGGGTCCATTTATAGGCTAAAAGGTGGGATTTGATCCAAGGGCCTACATTTGACCTTACAAATGGAGGGCTAGGATCATATCTTAAGTGATATTAACATGATTAAACAAAAATAAATTAAATTAATATCCTAAATCATGAATATCTTAAATAAATGATTTTAAAATGAATTATGAAAAATGCAACCTATCAAAATAAATGCTACATGTAAAAGAAAATGAAATGTAAGAAAATTAACAATTCATTCCTAAATAAATTCTAGAAAATGGATAATTAGAAGGGATTTTCTAATCATCCAAACTCTAAATATATATATATATATATATATATATATAAAATATATGCACCTAGATGTAATGTGTATAGACATAACATGTATACACCTAGATAGGTGGACCAATTAAGTGGTTACAATGCATCCTACATGCCACCTAAGCTAACATGTGGACTAATGGAATGAAGGCACACCTAATACACTAAAATGAGTGAGTTTGTTCTAAGAAACAAACAAATGTCTAGATTCAATGTATCTTCTCTAAAGGAAATGCCAAGCAGCTAGATTTATGAAAACTCTAAAAATAAAAATTCTAATTATGCCTAAATGAACCACTATCACTCGAGATCACCAAATTGCTCTTAATTTGGTGGAGAATCATATGATTGCCACAAGACATGTGAAATGACCAAAATTACTCATTGAGGCATAACAATGACTTGATTTGTCACCCAATTACTAAAATTACCAAGTTACCCCAAATTGGGTAATTTAACATAGAAATCACGAAAAAGCTCCTAAAGTGATTAGAAAGTCCTACTCAGGATAGGATTATACCAAGATGACCTAAAATGCCCTCCAAAGAGTAGAGTGGTACTGAAATTAATAAAATGTCATAGATGGGTAGAATGGTGCCAAAATTACCAACACACCCCCTGATGGAAGAGGAGTCATACTTAGAGGTAAAACTTTGACAGAAAAGTCTTACTAAAGCAGGAAGAGTCCTACTAAAGATGGAACTATGACAGGACTCTAGTGTGAAAGGAGAATTTAACTATTATTAGTGTGTACTATTTTAAAGAATCGAATCTACACCATTTGTGGGGAATTAATACTTTCGCGACTCAATCAAACCACCATCCTTAAAAAATGAATAATAATTTTTGTCCCAAATTTATAATCTAAACTTACATCCCAAATGATGTGCAGTATACTATTTGTGGTAGTTTAGATACATTATAAATATTTTATTATCACATAAATTAAAATAAAATTTTTTATAGAAAAATTTAGGAGATCAACCATTAACCAAAAAAGTGTATATATATAATTTTGAAAATAAGAAGAATACCATTATAATAGTTAGGTTTGCGGTTTAGCGCACAGGCTACAAGCATTTGACATTTTCTTAAAACAGGACCAGTTATTTAACTGTGTCACGTCATGCATGACATCTAATGCAGCCATCAATCCACACCGTTTGATATTAAAAAACAGCAAGTCAAAGTTCTTTGCAGAATTTAATTCATTGGATTCGAAAACATGGTCAACTGGCGATCGGCTACAGAACAATGAACTTCAATCTCCACCACTAGATTAAGATTGCACGGCACAGCTGATCGTAACTATTTAATGTACTTTGTCTTATTAAGATATCAAAATTCTCGGCCTTTTGAGCTCCGGTAATAATTTCGATGCCGTTGTTTGTAAGAGACAAACTCGCATGTGCTTTTCCTAACTTTAAGTCTTTAACAAAGGAAAGATAAAAAGAAAAAGAGAGAGGATAATTTGACCGCAAGTGTGACGGTTTGAGCTTACAATCTTTTAACCATGGTGATTTAAGAATTAAATTTTATCTGTCTTAATTATTTTATTCCTATTTCTCGTATTAAACAATAGTTGAGAAGGCCTGTTAACTCAGTCTCATGAAAACTTAGGATAGTATTACTCATAATTTTGGATTTTAAATTAAAGATTAATTATATTTTAATATTTTAAAGTTTTATTCTGATTTTAAATAAGACTTTCGATTATCAATTATAACAATTTAAATACTAAATTTTTAATTTTATTTCAATTGATATCAATTACAAACGGTCGTTAATAGTCATTCTAAATTGATTACATTTTAGTACCATATATTTTTATATGAGTTTCAAAATAGTACCTTATAATTGTCCTATAATTTTTCCAAATAAGGCTTATAATTTTATACGAGTTTCAAATAATGTCCTATAATTTTAATGCGTAGACAGATGCAGTTAAGAATTTAAGATGGCTATTAACGACCATTTACAATTAACCTCAATTGAAATCAAATTAAAAATTTAGAGACTAAATTATTACAATTAATAATTAAAGACCTTATTTGAAATCGAAATAAAACTTCAGCTACTAAAATAAAATGTAATTAATCCTTAAATTAATTATGGCACAAGGATTCAAGAATTAAGGTTAGACTAACTTTCAAATATGCAAGCTCACTTCCAAAAGCAACATATTTATATGATGAGACATATTTTTATTTAACCAAATGCCTCTAGGCATGAGTTCAAATCTCCCCTTCTTTTATTTAGGGCTGTTACTAAATAAAAAACCCATCATCCCGATTTGATCCCATTAAATATATCACATCTTAATTAATAATTTGGAATTAAGTTAGACATTCATAAATTCATCAAAATTTAAAATTTGATTCAATCCGATAACTTGATTAATTGATAGAATTTGAATCTTTACACATTTACTTCTACTGTTAGTACAACAGGAAAACATTTACTTCTATTGATTGATAAGGAGGAGGGAAAGGAAAGGAAATGAGAGTATTAGTTATGAGGGAAAGGAAAGGAGAGGAGAGGAGAGAGTAATTCCTTCTTTATGTTTAGATAACTAATGAAAGGAAAAGATATGAAAGACTAATATAATCATTTCATCTTGTTTGGGAAAGGAAAGGAAATAATTTTATATTATTTTATTATTATATCATTTGGATGCCTTAGGATAGAGGTGTAATTTTTATTTTGACTTTTATAATTTTAAGGGTAATATTGGTATTATTAAAAATTCATTAAATCTTTCTTTCCTTTCCCTCCGTTTCCGCCCACTTTTGGAGGGATAACAAAATTGCTGAAATAAGGGTTGAGCTCTCCCTTCCTTTCCTTTCTAATTTCTAAAACAAACATGATATAAGCTCTCATTCCTTCTCCTTCCCTTCACTTTCTTTTCGATTCCTTCCATCAAAACATAGTGTTAGTGATGCAAATCATAGCACAACTTCAAGGGATCCAGTTCAAGTCCCAATTGGGCCGATTACGAGAGCACGGGCAAAGAAGTTTAAGGATGTACTCAACGGATTGATTCAAGAGGCATGGACCTAGGAAAATTCGTGGAGGCCCATTGAGCATGAACCACGTGGGTAACAAAGATTCATCAACATGATTCAAGTTCGAGAAGAATCTGGCCAAGGCTAAGCTTAAATTGGCAAAAACGCCAATTGCGCGATTTTCGTACAGTTTCAACATCACTTCTTAATCTGGGCATAACTCTCTCATCCGAGCTCCAATTGAGATGATTCAAGATGCTAAGGAAAGCCAAGGAATAGTTCTACAACTTTCATGTTTTGAGGTTTCTGAGATTCATGCTGCATCAAGGTAGAAATTGGTTTTGAAGTTGCTGTTCCTACACTGATGACGTTTTTGGCTGCGCGAAATTCTAACTTAATTAGTGGGTTTCTTTTATTAATTTAGTTGGTAGTTTAGGATGTTTTGGGCCTAAAACTGTTTAGCCCATATCTTTTGTTTAATGTAGGCCTTATTCGGCCCTAGGGCTTCATAGTGTTTTAAAATTAACTTGTAGCCGCCTTTGGCAAGGTAGACGATTATTCAGTAAAATTGTGAGAGTATTTTCTCTACGATTCTTTGAAGAACTATCTGAACGTATCGGGTTTTCCCATGGCATTCACCAATGACTTATCAAACGGATTTCCACTACCGTTTGTGGCATCTTCCTTATACCGAGATTCTTGTTTCACACTAAACAACGGGTTGAAGTCATATATACCGAGGTTCTTGTTTGTCGTAAACAACGGGTCGAGGTCTTCCATTTAGATCTGATTGTAGAACAATCTTGGATTCTCTTTTTCGTTGTCGGGTCTCGTTATTTCTTGGCGAGGTTCACATCATTTGGTCAGGTCTAATCTATCCTTTTAATTCTTGCATTAGATTATTATCCTTGAAAAAAAACAAAAAACTCTCTTTTTTGCCACAGCAGTGTCCCTTTTCTTCTGCCTTTTTTTTTTCAAGCCAACAATATCCCAGCGCCACACTTTTTTTTTTGCCCAGCAGCCGTTTTTTTTGGACTTTTCTTTAGCGCCTATTCCCTGATCAGCACCGGCTGCTTCCTTGTTTTTTTCACTGCTTCTTGCTTTTGTTCCCCTGCTTCAGCGCCCTGTTTTTCTTCTTTTCTTATTCCTTTTTTTTTTATTTAGCCGCTGGTCTCCTGCGCCGCACAAGCCTTGCTTTTCTTTTCAAAAACCCTTTAAAACCCCAGCCGCTCCACGCTCAGTTCGGCCCTAACGCTAGGGCCAACGTGCCGCACCACACGCCTGGGCCCCACTCCATTCAACACTTCACCTTTTCTTATTCTTTCTTTATTTCTTTTGAGCCGCATAACCTATTCGTCTTTTTCTTTCTTTTTTCTTTATTCTTTTTTTTTTTCTGCAGCCGTAGCAAAGCAGTGTCAGCTTCAAAGCAACCTACAACCACAACTTTTGAGTTTTCTAGTTCTCGTTCTTTAAGGCTTGCTGTTTTCAAAAAAAAAAATAGCGTAAAAAAAAAAGAGTACAAAAAAAACAGTGTACACAGAGAGAGAGAGAGACAGCATATTCAAGGTTGCTGTAAAAAAAAAAAAAGTTTACAAAAGCCCGAAGAAATTTTTTTTGTTTTTTTCATCCATTTTGGTTCCAATAAGCCCAAAAATCACCTCACCCCGAAATCAAATTTTTTTCTTGGAAATTTTTTTTTGGCTATTTTGTGCTTCCAAAAAAATCTAATCATCTGTGTTCATTGTATTCTTGCTTTAAAACCCTGAAATTCTTTGATGAGTTCTTAGTGAATTGTTGTTGGAAATTTTTGTGTATTGTTCGTTTAGTTTCAAAAGAGCTGAAAGAGAATTATCGAGTGGAAAAAGGCAAGAGTGGTGAGAACATTAGAGGGTTAAAAGCCATGTAATTTTTGAGTGAAACACGAGTGTAGAGTGATTCACATTCTTGAGTGTAAACACGTAAGGGAGAGCTTTGTGAGGTATTTTTTTTTTCTAACTTTGTTTTGCAGGAATCATGTCTCACAATAGTGGTAAGAGCATTGCTGAAGATACTACGGCACTGGCTGATCCGAAAGTGTTTATGGAGGCCATGATGAGTGAGATGCGACGTGTGATGAAGTTGAAACTGGAGCAGGTTCATGAACGAATAGATCAGATGGGGAGTGCACGTGAGAGGCAGCCACAAAATGTCCCTAATTTGCGTAGAAGGGAAAGAGTTCAACCGAGGGAAGTGAGGGTTGAAGATAAAGAGCCTTATGGGGCTGGTTTTGATGAAGAAGATGATCGGGATTCTGTTGTTTGTAATAGGAGACATGGAGGGTGGTTTAGAGAAGCCAGGAATCAGGAAGATAACAACGTGGGTGGTATTAAGATGAAGATTCCGTCATTTCAAGGTAGATCCGATCCTTGAAGCATACCTTGAGTGGGAGAAGAAGATAGAGTTCATATTTGACTGCCACAACTATTCCGAAGCAAAGAAGGTAAAATTAGCTGTGATTGAATTTTTTGACTATGCTATTACTTGGTGGGATCAGCTTGTTATAAACAGGAGGCAGAATAGAGAACGTCCAATAGAGACATGGGATGAGATGAAAACGGTGATGAGAAAGCGGTTTGTTCCAAGTTACTACTACCGAGAGTTGTACAAAAAGCTACAAGGTCTTAGGCAAGGCAGCCGGAGTGTAGAGGATTACTACAAGGAGATGGAGATTGCTATAAGAGGCTACAATGGCTAGGTTTTTACTTGGATTAAACTAGGAAATCCAAGATAAAGTAGAGATGTAGCATTATGTGGAGTTGGAAGATATGGTGCATATGGCCATCAAAGTGGAGCAACAACTCAAGAGGAGGGGTGGGTCACGTGCAGCCCATGACTTCAGTTCTACCTCTTGGAAATTGAGTTCTACCAAGCCGATGGACAAGTCACAAACGTCCAGATCCAAGCCCAAGTCCAACAACACCAGCCACGTTCCTCAAGGTAAACCCGACACTTCTATCTCTAGGAATCGTGACATTAAATGTTTTAAATGTCAAGGCAAGGGACACATGGCTAGTCAATGTCCAAACAAACAGATCATGGTGTTGCAAGATAATGGTGAAATTGTGACCGATAATGAAGCTTCTAACACCGACGACATGCCACCATTGGAGGACATTTCCGTGGAGGAATATTTTGCCCCTGATGCATTGACATTGGTGGCAAGGAGGGCATTGAGCTTGCAAGCAAAAGAAGTTGATGAAGTACAGTGGGAGAACATCTTTCACACTAGGTGTTACATCAAGGACAAGGTATGTAGTGTGATTATTGATGGTGGTAGTTGTACTAATGTTACAAGCACAATTATGGTAGAAAAATTGGAACTACCCATGTTGAAACACCCTAGACCGTACAAGTTGCAATGATTGAATGATAGTGGTGAGATAAGGGTGCAAAATGAGGTGTTAATTGCATTTTGAATCGGTAAATACGAAGATGAAGTGTTGTGTGATGTAGTACCGATGCAAGCAGGACACTTATTGTTAGGCCGTCCATGGCAATTTGATAGGCATGTGAAGCATGATGACTTTACGAACAAATATTCCTTTGTACTTAATCAACGATCAATCACTCTTGTACCATTGACACCACAGCAAGTATATGAGGATCAAGTGAGATTGCAAAAAGAGAGTGATCAAAAGAAAAAGAGTGAAAATCAGAGAGAGGCCGCGAAAAATGAGAGAGAAAAAAAAATCAAAATTCGGCCATTGAGAGAAAATCCGAGAGAAAACAAAAGAGTTTCTATGCAAAAGCGAGTGACATTAAGTGAACAATGTCTTCAAATCAGCCGATGATTGTACTTTTGTACAAAGAGGCATTTCTAAACACTAATGCACTTGACCCTGTTTTGCCTAGTTCTATTGTTTCTCTTTTGCAAGAGTATGAGGATGTCTTTCCCGAGGAAACACCACATGGGTTACCTCCAATCTGAGGGATTGAACATCAAATTGATTTTGTTCTCGGTGCCAAAATTCCAAACTGACCAGCCTATAGGAGCAATCCCGATGAGACAAATGAGCTTCAACGGCAAGTAAGTGAGTTGTTGGAGAAAGGGCACGTGAGGGAAAGCATGAGCCCATGCGCCGTTCCGATTTTACTTGTACCTAAGAAGGATGGGACGTGGAGGATGTGCGTTGACTGCCAGGCCATCAACAACATAACGGTAAAGTATCGCCATCCTATTCCTCGCTTAGATGATATGTTAGATGAGCTGCATAGTTCTTGTGTATTTTCTAAGATTGATTTAAAGAGTGGTTATCATCAGATTAGAATAAAAGAAGATGATGAATGGAAAACTGCCTTTAAAACAAAATATGGTTTGTATGAATGGTTAGTTATGCCTTTTGGATTGACTAATGCTTCGAGCACCTTTATGAAACTTAAGAATCATGTTTTGCGTGTATTTATAGGCAGATTTGTTGTTGTCTACTTTGATGATATACTCATTTATAGCAAAAGCGTGGACGATCATGTAGTACATTTGAAATCTGTTTTAGATGTGCTTAGGAAAGAAAAGTTGTTTGCTAATCTGAAGAAGTGTAGTTTTTACACTGATAAGCTTGTATTTCTGGGATTTGTTGTTAGTGCCCAGGGTATACAGGTTGATGAAGAGAAGGTATGTGCAATCCAAGAGTGGCCGAGTCCCACAAGTGTAGGTAATGTTCGTAGTTTTCATAGACTTGCTAGTTTTTACTGGCGGTTCGTGAAGGACTTTAGTAGCATAGCCGCACCACTTACCGAAGTAATCAAGAAGAACGTTGGATTTCATTGGGGAGAAGAACAAGAGAAGGCATTTCAACTAATCAAAGAGAAGCTAACCAACGCCCCCTTATTGTCTTTACCTAACTTTTTGAAAATGTTTGAAATTGAATGTGATGCTTCAGGTATTGGCATAGGCGCAGTTCTTATGCAGGAAGGACGACCAATTGCTTACTTCAACGAGAAATTAAGTGGGGCAGCCTTAAACTACCCAACTTATGATAAGGAATTGTATGCATTGGTTCGAGCATTAGAGACGTGGCAACACTATCTATGGCCTAAGGAATTCGTTATTCACACCGATCATGAGTCCTTGAAACACTTGAAGGGCCAACACAAGCTCAACAAAAGGCATGCACGTTGGGTAGAGTTCATTGAGACGTTTCCATACGTCATCCGGTATAAGCAAGGTAAGGAGAATGTTGTCGCCGATGCACTTTCTCGCAGGTATGCATTACTCTCCACACTTGATGCAAAATTGCTTGGTTTTGAGCACATTAAAAATTTATACGCTGATGACCATGACTTTTGTGAGGAATACCGAGCTTGTGAGAAAATCGCTTGTGGTAAGTTCTTTAGGCTTGATGGATTCCTGTTTTGAGCAAAGCGGTTCTGCGTGCCTAATTGTTCCTTGAGTGAGTTGTTAGTGCAGGAATCTCATGGTGGAGGATTAATGGGACATTTTGGAGTTTCAAAGACTTTAGCTATTTTGTAGGAACACTTCTTTTGGCCTCACATGAAACGAGATGTTGAAAGAATTTGTGGTAGATGTGTCACATATAGGCAAGCTAAATCCAAAGTATGGTCCAACGGTTTGTATACTCCTTTACCAATTCCTAGTGATCCTTGGATTGATTTTTCAATGGACTTTGTGTTAGGATTTCCTAGGACTAAACATGGGAGAGATTCAATTTTTGTGGTTGTGGATAGATTTTCTAAGATGGCACACTTTATTCCATGTCACAAAACAGGATGATGCCTCGCATGTTGCTGATTTAGTTCTTTAGAGAGATTGTGAGATTACATGGCATGCCTAGAACAATTGTTTCGGATAGAGATGCTAAGTTCTTGAGCTATTTTTGGAAAACTTTGTGGTGTAAGCTAGGTACTAAGCTCTTGTTTTCTACTACTTGTCATCCACAAATTGACAGTCAAACTGAAGTAGTAAATAAGACTTTGTCTACTTTATTGAGGGCAATCATTAAAAAGAACATCAAAACATGGGAATAATGTTTACCACATGTTGAGTTTGCTTATAACAGATCTGTTCATTCTGCTATCAAATTTTCACCATTTGAAATTGTGTATGAATTTAATCCTTTAGCTCCATTGGACTTATCTCCTTTACCTTTGATTGAGCATGTTAATTTAGATGACAAAAAGAAAGTTGACTTTTTTAAGCAGATTCATGAGAAAGCAAGACTCAACATTGAGCGAAGAACGGAGCAGTATGCAAAACAAGCCAACAAGGGGCGTCACAAGCTGATTTTTGAACCCGAAGATTGGGTTTGGCTACATATGAGAAAAGAGAGATTTCCGGCGCAAAGACATTCCAAATTGCTTCCAAGAGGAGATGGTCCTTTCCAAGTCCTAGAGCGCATCAATGACAACGCTTACAAGCTGGATTTACCTGGTGAGTACAATGTAAGTGTCACATCCCGAACCCCACCCTACGCGGATGTCGAGGACGTGACTGCCAGTCGGTCGCAACGCAACCAACCAAAGGCAAATTCTGAACTTTCCGACGAATTGCACTCCAACTGTAGGGTCAGATGCAGCGGAATTTAAAACTTTTTCTTTGTGTCACGGGAATGCAACTCACTTATCTACCATAAAGGTATGTACCACAGAGCAAGTCTAAATCCAAAACAGTTAACAGTTCTAAGTTCAGAGCATATCTAAAATCAAGCATATAGTACAGAGCAGATCTAATATCTTTAGAGTACCGTTTATTTCCATGAGCCATAATTATCTATTCAGTACATGTAAATCAGGTTAGCCGTATCATATCACTCACCTGAATAACAGAATCAGTCCACAAGAATCCAGTCTCTACAGATCAGTGCCGTCAGATCCTTTACTTGAAATGCCACTCGGCCTATCATGTCATATCATGGTGTCTTCTAATCCATCAGAGATAATCCCTGAAAAATGTTAGGGAATGGGGTGAGCTTCGAAAAGCCCAGTGAGTAACACAGGTTCCCTGTCATGGGTTTCAAACCCGGTCTTGTTTATAAATCACAAGGATAGTTCAATCGCTTAGGAATAACAGTTTTATAGATCTACTCGAATACAGTTTAAGTAGAATAAAACGGGACTGAACTAAACAGAACAACAAATCAGAACAGACGGAACAGTGCATGA
Source organism: Nyssa sinensis (assembly GCA_008638375.1). NCBI lineage: Eukaryota > Viridiplantae > Streptophyta > Magnoliopsida > Cornales > Nyssaceae > Nyssa > Nyssa sinensis. Next base: position 2,084,626 of record CM018049.1, read on the forward strand.
TGCCAATATATCAATCGAGAGTATAGGCAATTAATTCAATATTGGAACAGGTCAGTACTGGGCGGAATATAACAGGGCATAACAAACAATATATCAGTTAGGCACATAATCAAGCCTACTTATGCCAGACCGCTCATAATCAGAATGGTACCCAGAGTCAGACACATCATAGCAGAACAAAATCAGACAGACCATAAAACGGAACAAGACAGACCGAACAAAACAGTAGTAAGACGGGACAAAATCATGCCGCGTACAATACAGTATAAAAGTTTGCATTTAAAAACATGCATTCAGACAGTATAACTTTTAAAACCGTACAGTGCATCAAAATACAGTATCTATGCAGTAACTTATATACCAAGTCAAGAATCCGGACAGATCATAACGGAACTGGACCATATATCAATCAAGACAGACAGATCATTAACGGACGGAACATAACGGAATCAGACGGAGCAAAACACCAGTTCAAGTCACAGGTAAACAATCAAGACAGACAGCTCATTAACGGTCGAGATATAACAGAACCAAACGGATCAATACGTCAGTCAAAACAAGGACATATCAGTAACAGACAGACCATGAAACGGATAGATCATAACGGACAGAACAAAACGGAACAATTATCAATCAGGACAAGTCATATCGGAACTGAACATGACGGAACAAACGGTACAATATCAATTAGATCAAGTCGTATCGGAATTGAACAAGTCGGAACAAAACGGTACAATATCAATCAGATCAAGACATATCGGAACTTAACAAGTCGGAACAAAACGGTACAATATCAATCAGATCGAGACATATCGGAACTGAACAAGTCGGAACAAAACGGTACAATATCAATCAGATCAAGACATATCGGAACTGAACGAGTCGGAACAAAACGGTACAATATCAATCAGATCAAACATATCAGAACTGAACCAGTCGGAACAAAACAGTACAATATCAATCAGATCAAGTCATATCGGAACTGAACATGACGGAACAAACGGTACAATATCAATCAGATCAAGACATATCGGAACTGAACAATACATCAATCAGAACAAGACATATCGGAACTGAACATGTCGGAACAAAGCAGAACAATATCAATCAGGACAAGGCATATCATACATTAAATATATGCTTTTTAAACAGTATAACATTCAAAATAGTACAGAGCTTCAAAATACAGTATCTAGACAGAACTTATACACCAGTTCAGGAGTCAGGGTTACTCACAAACTGTTACGGTTATCTCCTTGCACCAACAAATCTGATAACCTCCAGATACGTCAGGCATCTCCATGTATATCCCGAACAATAATCATCAATCATATACAGATTAGAACTCATCCATTCAGGTCTCATTTGTCATCTTAGGTATCTATCGGATCACCTAAGACAGCCTAGTAGCCTATCGCCCTTTCACTGGGTCTCACCCTAGGCTATTTCATTCTTTAATTAGGCTTAGCAGTCATCAGGATTATGATTTAAGTCATTTGGACTTCAATCGTTATCAGTCAGGCACTCATTCAACCTTAGGGGCAAAATGGTAATTTTACCATTCTTGTCCCGGACCCTGTCGTGGTCTTCGGAATAGTCTTTATATCTTAAGTATAAAGTTCTACGTCCTTTGGACTCCAATCGGTATCAGTTAGGTTCTCATTTTAACCATAGGGGCAAAATGATAATTTTGCCATTCCTATCCCGGACCCTGTTACGGTCCTCAGAATATTCCATATATCGTATATATGAAGTTTTAAGTCTTTTAGACTTTAATCGGTGTCAGTTGGGTACTTATTTAGTCTTAGGGGCAAAATGGTAATTTCACCATTGCTGTCCCGGACCCTGTCGAGGTCCTCAGAATGTCCCTTATATCATGTATATAATTTTCTAAGTCCTTTGGACTTCATTTGGTATCTGCTTTAGATCATCGGGACACATCAGTCATTTTTCGTTTTACGCGTTGATAGTTCCGGAGTCTTACTTAGCCCTTCAGTGTTCATAATTATACTTACGATAATTTATCAGATCAGATTGACCTTTATCTTGCACTCACAGTGCTCAGGGGTATTTTGGTCATTTTACGTGTCATATTTTTCGGCATGTCAGTTCATAAAATGGACCTCACCATTGGGTCCAGAATGCCCGACATAGTCAAAATAGACTGTCTTTTATTTTTATTTGGGTCTGGTGCCATCAGGGGCAGTACAATAATTTATCACTTACAGGTCTGTATTTTTCGGTACTATATTTCCCAATTTGGACTGTACCATTGAGTCCAGAATGCTTGAAATAGTGAAAATACACTATTTATTTAATTTATTTGGACTCCGTTTGACATATTTAATGTCCAGGGGTAAAATTGTAATTTTATCAATTTAATAAAATAATTAAATAATTATTTTATTATTTAATTAATTTAGCAGGGGCTTAAATGTACAAGATTTTCAGAAACTGGGCCAGAACCGGATATTCAGAAGGTTTTGGGGTCACAGTGCAATTTATAGAAGTTCTGGTTTTAATTTTCTTTCAATTAAGCCCCTGGACCGTTAGGTTTACCAAGCCAAACCCTAGACCGGTCCAAACCCTTGGTGAACCAGCCGGTTCACCTTTCTTCAGAAAATCGGGATAACATATCCCTCATATTCCAATTTCAGTCCTTATCCGTGTCTATGTCATGCCCCAATTCAATTTCTAATTTCATTTCAGTGTTACCAAACAGTCGGATTCCAGAATTTTAAAACATTAAAACCAAAACTGTGCCGTTTCATTAATGCGGTGGCCAGTTCATACGTCGACACGTGTGTGAGTCAGTTCGGTGGGTTTGGACGTGTTGGACGAGTCCACTCGGTCGACTCGTCGTCTTCTTCACCAACCAGTGTACTGTTGCCCTAATTCCCAGTCCCCATTTTTCTCTATTTCGTGCCATTTCAAGCACGGTTTCCAACTGTTTTTGGTTCCAATCAGTCCCTAGGAGTGATTCCAACAACTTGGCATCGATTTGGTGCCTCGAATCCAAGGATTAAGCTCGGTAGAACCGATTGTTGCGCGGAATTTCAGTTCGGCCGTGTGGCCTTGTTCCTCAACCAAATCGCACACGGTTTGGTTCTTTGTGACCCTTAGAACAAGGGCTTCAATTCCCCATTTACAAATTTCGGTTTAAGTGTTCGTTTCAGGTTTTGGGTTCCATGGCCGAGACTCACAGGTTCGGTTTTGAGGGTCCAAATCAGTGTTCTAGGGTCGCGGGTTGGTGGTTTTGGCACTCTAAGAAGGTCTAGTTCAGTTCTGTACATGCGAGAAGTCAATTGGTTGGGGTCGGTTCAGACCTGCAACTCAAGGTCATCCATGGTGGCTGTGTTGCAGTTCTGTGGTTTTCATGGCCATCCGCCCCTTTCGGTTGTTTTAAAACAATCCTAGGCCTCTCAGTAATATATATATACAGTTTATATAGGTCCAAAGCCACCCAAACAGTATTAACTTCAAACAGAAAATTTTCCAGTTTAAAAAGGGTTATACCTCTTTCAAACAGTAGCTTTCCTTGCCATCCATGGCTCAGTTCCTGATTTTTGGCACTTCAGGTGTGCCTCAGTCAGTCTTGCCTCAGTTCCCCTCTGTCCTTTGGTGCATTTCCATGTAAACAATAGGCATGCACAAGCTTGTATACACACAAGCCTTGGATACACACGTACATGCAGCCCTCTCTCTCTAACGAGCAAACACACACAGGCAGTTGGTTTCTGATTCCTTTCCTCCCCACCCGAGACACACAAGGCCTCCTTGTGACCCACTTTGAATCACACTTATTAGGTATGAATATATATACACATACCTATACATCTCTAGGTGTATATATATATATATATATCAGAGATTCAGTGGGGTTTAGGGCTGATGTGGGCTGAGGGAAACCATCATGTGGGGTTTGCATGTAACCTCATTGGTCCAATTTGAGGTGGGGCTTGGTTAATTCAGAGATATATACAATTGAGTTGTATATATATACATAAAGTAATAGCAGCCCAGTTGGTAAACTTTTTGAGAAAAATTCATTCCCTCTCAAAGGTCAAGGGTTCAATTCCCTTGGCCTCCCATTTGGCCCCTTTCTCACCATTTTTGGTTAAGGCCACGTTTGGCTGCGCAGTAATTCAGTTTTTGATGTTTGCCTCATAACTTTCATTCCGTAGCTTCTTTTTCGATGCGGTTTGTTCCGAGAGTTTCATATTTCAGTTATCTTCAGTGTCAGAGGTTCCGTGTCATTTATTAATCATTCAGGATTTCCCGGGTTAGCTAATTCGGGTTCCGTTAGTATTAAAACGGCGTTATTTCACCGAATTAATCAGTAATTTGGATTCGGGTAAGGTACCCTTCCCTCCAGACATTTAATTATTTAATCGGTCTATGGTGTCCGCCGGGATTATGATTAATTCCCTAAATCATTCTGTAAGTCAGTATTAATTAATAATTAATATTTAATTATTAATTATACAGGATCGGGGTGTTACAGTAAGTGCTACTTTTAATGTTACTGATTTGAGTCCTTTTGATGTAGGTGATGATTTGAGGGCAAATCCTTTTCAAAAGGAGGGGAATGATGCAAATCATAGCACAACTTTAAGGGATCCAGTTCAAGTCCCAATTGGGCCGATTACGAGAGCACGAGCAAAGAAGTTTAAGGATGTACTCAACGGATTGATTCAAGAGGCATGAACCCAGGCAAATTCGTGGAAGCCCATTGAGCATGAACCACGTGGGCAACAAAGATTCATCAACATGATTCAAGTTCGAGAAGAATCTAGCCAAGGGTAAGCTTAAATTGGCAAAAACGCTAATTGGGTGATTTTCGTACAGTTTCAACGTCGCTTTGTAATCTGAGCACAACTCTCTCATCCGAGCTCCAATTGAGATGATTCAAAATGCTATGGAAAGCCAAGGAATAGTTCTACAACTTTCATGTTTTGAGGTTTCGAGATTCGGGCTGCATTGAGGTCGAAATTGGGTTTGAAGTTACTGTTCTTACACTGATGACGTTTTTGGCTGCGCGAAATTCTAACTTAATTTGTGGGTTTCTTTTATTAATTTAGTTGATAGTTTAGGATGTTTTGGGCCTGAAACTGTTTAGCCCATATCTTTTGTTTAATGTAGGCCTTATTCGGCTCTAGGGTTTCATAGTGTTTTAAAATTAACTTGTAGCCGCCTTTGGCAGGGTAGACGATTATTCAGTAAAATTGTAAAAGTATTTTTTCTACGGTTTTTTGAAGAACTATCTGAACTTATCAGGATTTCCTGTGGCGTTTACCAACGACTTATCAAACGGATTTCCACTACCGTTTGTGGCATCTTCCTTATGCCGAGGTTCTTGTTTCGCACTAAATAACGAGTTGAGGTCATATATACTGAGGTTTTTGTTTGTCGTAAACAACGGGTCGAGGTCTTCCATTCAGATTTGATTGTAGAACGATCTTGGATTCTCCTTTTCGTTGTCGGGTCTCGTTATTTCTTGGCGAGGTTCACATCAGTTAGGGAAAAAAAAAATAGAGGCATACAAGTTATCTTTACACACACACCTACTTCTATCATTTAATCACCTCTAAAAAATTGATATATATTATATATTACGTAATATTTAAATTATTATTTTTTCTTAATTTAATATGAATATTTTGATCAACATAAAAAAAAGATTAAATTGATAAATTGATAGAATATTAGATGTAAATTTGGAAAATTTAATATTATTAAAAAAAAAAAGAACCCTGTTTCTTTGGAATGTTGGATTTTTAAATTTTGAGATAGAGGAAGGATATAGGTAAATTTAAAATTTTCTCGGAGCAAAAAGTAGATGAAAGGGGGAGCAGTTTTTTTGACTGGAAAGAATGGAGCTGAGAGCAGTACTCCTCACGGCTCCTTTGTGGTTGGCGGAAACTTTAAAATAAAAAAAGGCCCGCAATTACACAACCTGCTACCTTCTCTTATAAAAATATCGGGAAGTCTCCTCACTCCTCAATGTAACCGCAGGCTTCACAGCAGAAAGAGATTTTCAGACAGAGACGGAGAAATGGAAGCAGCAGTGGCCGCGAAACCTGTCATCAAAGTTGCAGCACTTTGTGGATCTCTTCGCAAAGGTTCCTTCAACCGAGGACTCCTTCGTTCTGGTACTTCCTTTCTCTCTCTCTCTCTCTCTCTCTCTCTCATATATATATATATATATCGTCGTTCTTTACCTTTTATGTGTGTTGCAATGCTGGACTTTGGCGCATACTCACTGTCTTGTGCTCTTATATACTGGTTGAATTTGAAATTGTTGTTGTTGATTCAAGCGATTCAGCTGAGCAACGAGTCTATCAACGGTTTGCAGATCGAGTACGTGGACATAGCGCCGCTGCCTATGCTCAACACGGATCTCGAGAAGGATGGAACGTTTCCGCCCGTCGTGAAGGCTTTCCGACAGAAGATTCTCGAAGCCGATAGCGTACTCTTCGCTTCGCCAGAGTACAATTACTCCATCACTGGTACTTCTTCTCTCCTGTTACCAAACTCATTCAATTTTGTGCCCGTTCTGAATTTTCAGATTTGAGCATCTAAATATAATTTAGGGTTTCCCAAATGTCTATTCATTTTAAAGACCTAAAATTTGATCTAACTCACATGCATGCGGATGCACAGTTTGAATTTATTATTTTTTTGGTCAACTAAAAGTTCCCAAAATTGGGTCTGAAAAAGTTTGGTTTTAGATTCTTATAATAGTTTGATGTTTTTCTGGCTTTGAATTTGGGATCAATTAATTGGAAATTTGGTTGAGGATGAATTATAAGAAAATTAAAAGAATTGTGTCCGATGCTGGCCTATAATTTGGCACTTTAAATAATAGCATCTAATTTGAGACACAAAAGTATTCTCTTTTAAAAAAAATGTAATTCACAAATTAAAAAGCCAGCAGCTCCCGTAGTTGATGAATTTTATAAGATCAAAATATTTTTTTTTAGAATGCTTTTAAATATTGTGAAGTTGTACGAGGATACTGGTCAAAATGACAGAAAAAAACCTATCAGTAAAAGGAATGGGAAAAGTAGAGGTTCTTATTGTTTATGCATGGTGAGGTAGTAATCGGGTCTAGGTTTTGATTTGATTCCTTGAACTTGACTGCAGAATGCAGACCAACTCTTCCCAAACCCTTGTTGGGACACAGGGTGGAGTTAACTCTATTAGAAACTTTCAAACAGTGGCTCATAGGGTACACGCGATGGAGTCACCTCTGCTTTCACTCAAGAAGCAATGTCTGATTCTAAAATTATTACAGTGGTTTGTATAGTGATATTACGCTTATCTTCTTCTGGAATCTGGACCAAATAAAAAAAAAAAAAATCAAAGCAACTTCCACTTGGAAATGAAAGATGGTATTCTTAAGATAAATCATGACATAATTTGGAAAATATATATTAATAAAAAAGTTTTGGCTAGTAAGTGCCGGGGCTTTTATCGTAGATAAACAATCTTTGTTGCCACTGATAGAGCCTTTCTGAAATACTTGGATCTTGTTAGCATAGGCAAGAGCAACGCCAGGTTTTTCAAATGATCCCTTTTTAGTCTACCTAAAACAAATACCAAAATTTATTTGGTTTGAATGACGAGATATCCAAAATAATAAGTTTAGGATGATAAGCCAATTGAAATTATTTGTTATCAATTTTTTGGCAGGCGAAGAATATTATGAATAAATTTGGAAGAAGTGTCACTCTTAACAGTTCAAAATTATTTCATGATATTTGTTTAGAGATTCATATGCTCTCGAATGCTGCTCAGCTTGTAGTGGCCTTCGCAACTAAACAAATTGCTACATCTCTAGCTATAATGCCTAAACAACCCATCTTTGGCAACAAGTGGTGTCATCCTTGGATCATTGTGGCTTCGACTCATTGAATAACATATTGGTTGTCATGTAAGGTATCATATATTATGTAATGGATTTTTGAGGTATCGATCCTAATACGCATTGAATTATAGGTTAGAAAAAAATTTATGATGTGATGGTGATTAAATAATTGCATGGACTAAGGACTGCTATTACGGCCCCTTTCGTTAGCAGGTATAAAAGTAAGATTTTGAGTTCATTGTTTAGCCTTTTTTTCTGACTCAATCATCCCCAAGTTTTCAAAACTGATTTTGAAGTCCAAATCTGTTGGTTTCGAATTAACATCATAATTTCAAGCTTGTAAAAATATCATCCAAGTTTGGTTTTCAAACTTAGTGATAGTGTTAGTTCGTATTCTTTACATTTACTCAGTTTAGTTTAAATTTACCTATTTGGAACTTATCAAATTTCTTTATTTTATTTTACATATTTGGAGCTTAAATCTTGTGTTTTGGATGTTGAAGCTTAGTCTTGTGATTTGGGGAATAGATCTTGTGTTCGGAGCTCTTTGGGACATTTTGCTGGTGATTTCATGAATCAATGAGTTATAAATTGTGAATTGTGTAGTAATGGATTAAATTCATAGCTAATAATATTACTGTTTTAGTATTATCATATTAGTTGCTTAGTGCAATGTTATTCATAATAGATGACATTTTCTTATTAAAAAACAACATAAAATCCCAAACAATACATTAAACATATTTTTAGGTGTTATAAAATTGAAAATTAACAATTAAAAATACTAAAATGTGACAAAATTGGGGTTAAAATTAAAAACCCTAAAACGTGACAATTTTTTTTTTTTTTGATAAGTCTAAAATGTGACAAATTGAGGTTAAACTATGTGTATTTGTGACTTTTAAGGGTTTGTTAGTGATTAAAAAAAAATAAAAACCAATAGCGGTTTTCAATTACCATTACGTATCAATTGATACTCCCAATTTATTACACCGTAACTGCAACGATTATGTACTTATTGTGATTTAAGACCATGCTTTGACCTTAATCGTTACATCCCACTTTGACTTGGTTATCTTTGAATAAAAGCATAAGGTTGAGGTCGGGTGAAGCAGGATGCACCATCGCATTATCCTTTACTCAGGTTCACAGGGGAAATAAGATTCTGACGGCGATAGTACATAGCCTTTACTGAGTTTATTTATAAAATATTGTTAGCATCAGTTGTTTTAGGGTGTAAGACAGAAGATGTGGCCTTTGCTAGAGCAGATTGCACGGAAGAATCAATGTAATTGACCTCAAGTAGATGGAAAAAGACTTTGTTGAGTTGGTCTTGAACAAAATTGAGTGCTTCATCTGATTGTGTTGATCATTGTATCTTAGGAAACGGATGACCAAGAGCTCGTAAGCACCACTGCGAGGGCCGTAATTTGTCTTAAGGACATTGTGTTAAACACATGCCTTGATCGACATTCCTGTTTCTTGTCTCTACAATTCTGTAAATGTTTACAGATTTTTTCTTATATTGTAATATCTGGTTTTATAGTTTTCTGTTCCTGCTTTGGAAAATTATTATATTGTTTTTTTTTTAAAACCATTTTTAGTAAATTTTTGTTTTCTATAAGTTTTTGTTTTCTGTAAATTTCTAAATAACAAATTCTGTTTTCTTAAAACAGTTTTTGATTTTTCTTTCATTTGGCAAAATTGTTTTGATAAATTTAGATTAACAGAAAATTCCACTATAGTAGTTTGCCCTTGAATTGGAAATTACTATAGATGTCAGTATAAGTAGGAGTGTCAATTCGTGTTTTCCTGTCGTGTTCGGGTCGTGTCAAGGCATACATATTCGAAAATATGTGTGAATCCTAATCCGACACTATTAACTAATCGTGTCAAGTTTCAAAACTCAAACCCAACCCATTTATTAAAAAGGTTACACGTGTCGACACACTTAACCCATTTATTTTAATTTTTTTTATTTTTTAAATAAAAAAATTTACCTATCTTTTAATATGTATAGATAATTTTCAAGTTTAGTAACTTTGGATATGGGACAAATCAAATTAGAAACCTCTTTTATAAATAAAAAATCTTAAAATTTTGATAAATATTTAATGTGAGACGAATTACCTTAACTTGTAATATATTTTATAATTAAACGTGTTAAGTTGTGTTAAATAGGTTAACACTAGTAAAATTCAAACACGATCTGTTTATTAATCGTGTTATACGTGTCAACTTGTTTATGACCCAAACCCATTTATGTTAAACCTAAACCCGTTAATTTTGTGTCGTGTTGTTGTGTCGTGTCGTGTTAAAAATTGATATCCCTAAGTATAAGTTTCAAAAACTGTAATGGCAGCATGTCAAAACGCTATGTCAGCAGATAATACATTGCTTCATGTATTTCCTGTTTCTTATTACTTGATCTGTATGTTTTCCTGTTGTACTAGCACCTCTGAAAAATGCAATTGATTGGGGTTCTAGACCCCCGAATGTTTGGGCCTGACAAGGCTGCTGCGATTGTAAGTGCGGGAGGAGGTTTTGGTGGGGGGCGATCACAGTATCATCTGCGGCAAATTGGCGTTTACATTGATCTTCATTTCATTAATAAGCCTGAATTTTTCTTGAATGCATTCCAACCTCCTGCCAAGTTTGATAGTGATGGCAACTTGATTGATGCGGAGACCAAGGAGAAGTTGGAAGGAGTTCTTTTAGCGCTGAAGGCATTTACACTGCGACTTCAAGGCAAGTTTGTGTGATGTAATTCAGACCCCGCCTCAACATTATTCCTGTTTAATGCAAATTTGTTGTGCAGTCAAAATGATAATATGTATCTCCTATGATAATTTCATTTTCGTCAGGAACTTAATGCTATAATTACTCCCATCGTACATCTGGTGTATTGTGTGCTGATATAAGCTTTCTAGTCTATCCAATGAAATCCGGTGCAGTGAGGTGAATGCTATTTCTTCTACTTAATGGTGGCAATTCAACTGACTCGGATCTTCTACACTATTTGAAGCAGTTTTTATCAGTCGGAAAGAGAGGTGTAGTGAAAATTTGGGTCTAGTGGGAAAACATGTCCCGGCATAATGTCAATTAGGTCCCCTATTGCCGGTTGTTGCTTTCAACACGGGAAGTACCAGTAGTGTTGTATTAATATTGGGAAAAATTGGAGTTGGTGAAGTCCAAAAAGGGTAGAAAACACTCCACTAAAATTAAGGGGGGCCTAAACTCTGAAGACGAAACAGGTTGGATAAGCCCAAATAATAAAATATTGTTAACAAGATATATATTGCTAGTTTAAAAATATGAATATATTGGTTGATATTTTCTGTTACATATATGTATATATATTACATATATGTATTTATATTACATATCCTTGACATAAATAAAGATCAAATATGCATATTAAATAAAATTTAAATATACATAATCCATTGGATTAACAATGTTATATATATATATATATATGTGTGTGTGTGTGTGTGTGCGTGTGTTAAGACATTGAGTCAAATTATGTATTGGTAAATCCAATTTTGATAAAATTCTAAGTTGTAATATGTCTAAGTGCAAGCGTGTTAACGTACTTAAGCCTTGTCTTCAAGTTACATCCATAGATTTATGCTGCTGGGTTCTCAAAGGTAATTGGATCAGACACATTGACTTAGATTGATCACACACACAAACACATGTTTTGCATAAAATATTTTTAATTTAGATTTGATTTGGAAACATATCTCTAAAGTTTAGAAGTTTGTTTTGAATACTTTTCAACATTTAAGAATGGTCTCACGACGTTTTGAAAGTAGGTCAATCAAAATGGTTTTCGAAAATAATTTCTAGAATAACATGTCTTTGCTCTTTTTTTTTTTTTATTTATTTATTTATTGTAACTCAAAAACTATTTTGCATTTTGAAGTGAGACTAAGTTCATTTGAAAGTATACTTCAAGAACTTTTTATGATAGGTAGAATGCTTCAAACTGACAGTATGAGTGAGAAAACGTTGTTTGAAGTTGAGGCATTACATCAACAAAAGTTCAAGTGAGATATTTGCTAGAGTGAGGTCTAAACTCTAGAAGCTCTTCGGTCAAGCTCGCTGTTAGTAGTATGCTTTGAAAGCCAGTAGTTGGAAAAAGTGTTTTAGGGATATGTTTGAAACAATATTATTTATCTTTATAATAAAAAGATAAGTTTATTTATCATATTTATACTATTATTTATTTATATGATAAGTCTATAGATTATAGTTGAGAAGATATGTTCTTAAAGAGTTAAGAATTATGGACCTTACACTTCGCTATACTTTACTTTTAAATATGTTATTAGTCGTAGGATTATTAATTGGGCATTAATAATCTGGATAGAGTAGCACATATTATGTTTGATTTGGAAACCGTGACTAGTCTCAAAAGTCATTAAGTATAAAGATGTTTAAACAAACATGTGGGTACTTGTTAGAAAAGAAGTACATGGAACATAATTAATTGTTAATAACGTCCATATGAAGTTTTACTTGCCTGTTAATGGAGTGTTCTTAGTTACAATTATGCAAGTGATCCTTAGATCCGGAGACATCATGATTGTTTTGTATAAGCTATTATGCTTTAATAGTACATTGTTTTTATGTTTCTATGAGACATATACATGTATTGTTGGGCATGGTAGATTACATATGGATGCATGATAATGTACAACAAGAGATTTATTACTCTTGAGTAAAGAGAGAGAACATCTTATATAATTTTCATTGATATAACTCATGAAGTTTCTTGGCCAAGGCAGGGTAAGAATTAGAAAAAAAATGTTTGACAACATGAGTTGATATCGTTTAGGTCAAACACACATGATTAATTTGGAGTTTGACACTAATTCCATACTGAAGTGACTTAATCGGGACATTACATGATGGAAGGATTGAATTGTATGATAATTGTTAACGGAAATGTTCACAACCTAATTCTTACTATATGGGTAGACATGACATACTATTAGGTGTTATTCATAACTTGTAGAAATCTGAGAAATAATAATTAATTTATTATTTTTCACTAAGGGAGAAGTAGAAAAGGTTCTAATTCAAATTAAATTAGAAAGAGTTTTGATTTGTAATACTTGGAAGTGTTTATTTCTTATTATCAGAATAGTATGAACCTAAGGGATCACACAAAAAAGGGTCATGTGTAATTTGAAGAATTAAGAGATGTCAATTTGCTATTAAGAGTTAATAGTAGAAGTTTTCTAATTTAGGCAAATCGTAGTATGATTAGGTTTAGGGTTGACTTTATTATAAATAGAGTTTGTAAAGACAAGAGTTAGTACTTTTACTTCAACCCCAAGGAAGGGTCATTCTCTCTCTCTCTTTCTCTCTAACCTTCTCTCTCAATCTTTAAGAGTTAAAGATTCAAGTTGCGGTGTAGAGATTCTTCTAGTACGAGATTCACTTATATAGATACGCTTAAAAATTGGATGCTTGTGTGGTTGTTGTAGATTATCTATAAGTTTTTTTAAAGCATGCTACAAGGATAACTATGATTTTTCCCTCTCATAATGTGTAGGATTATTTTGTATACATCATAGACTGATCATGGGATGATGGAATCAATATTTAAATTTTTACTTCCATTGGGCATAGGATGCATGATGATTCTTTCACTCACTAGATGTTTCGTTAGAGTGAGGTACAACTCCATTGGCTTCTTTGCTCGAGTTTGCTTGATATTTCGCTAGAGCGAGGTGTCACATAGTGCAAATTCCGAATTCGATTGAAATGCTGGTTTTGTGTAGAAAACCTTATCACTATAAAAGGTTTTTGACCAAAAAATAAAAAAGAAAATGACTTTTTGCAGCATCCAAAAATAGATCTTTAAACCTTTCAAAAAGTCTTTTCATGCATTCCATGGCCATATAGTTCAAAAATCTCGAATCAATAACCTAGTTGCAACATCTCCTTCTTGTTCAAGAGTTGAAAAGTATGAACTGTTGGGGAGTTAATGTTATTTGATTAAAGGAGTTCAAGATTGCATGGATTTGTGGTTGTGATTGAGAGAAGCCATTCATGGATTCGAAGCGATGGTATGTGTGAAGAATACTTGTGGATTCAAGGTTGAGGAAGTATCAGATCAGAGAACATAGCTTAAGGTACCAAGTTGTTGTGTCAGCTAAAGTTTGTAATCTTTTAAGATTCTTTATTAGTAGATTATGTGCACATCTGGGTCAGTGCCTCAAGGTTTTATCTATGGAGTATATTTTCTCTGCGGAGTTTCCTTGTAAAAATCATGTGTTTATCTTTTTTATGCCTTGTTATTGATATATCACGTATTGCAGTTGCACACATGATAACCTTAAAGTTGCGCATAATAAAAGTGGAAACTCAATCACTCAAAGGATTTAAAATTGGGAAACGAAATTTTTAATTGATTACATAGATTTATTCACTCCTATATAGGTCTATTTCCATACATCTAGATCCATTCAGGGATTCTCAAATTAGAATCATAGTAGTTATCTTAGGTAGTAGATAGATCCTACTTTAGATTTAGATGTATAGTTTTTATGAAGGTGGTTCAATCATCCAACCTCCCTTGTTTGACTGTAGAAACTATGCCTATTAGAAAGCCAAAGTGAAGGCATTCCTTAGGTTTATAGATGAGCATGTAACATCTCGAAAAATGGTCAAAGGACATTTTTCTAATTTTCTTGTATAAAATTTGAGTCAGATAATTAATTGAATTAATATGTGCTAGATTAATAGTGAGATTAATTAATTAGAAATAAATATTATACTAAGAGCTTAAAATGAAATTGCAGAATTTTATTCGTGCTGTGATGGGTCATGGGGGGCCACACAATCAGATTTGGAACATAGATAAATTTAAAAATTTAACATTGGATTTTGGAGAAATGAATAATGTATTTGGAATCTACACGCTAAGGTTAGCTACCCTGTCAATTTTGGTACAATTTCGATACAATTCATTTTTACAAGTCAATTTCGTACCTTGGTTGAGTTATCCCACCTTCTTTGGAATTCGAGGGATAGTCAAATCTCTTAGAGACTCGAGCTTGGAAAAATAATAAAAAATGATAATGCATACGACGTGTGGTTTTTGGCTGACTAATGCAACCTAATATAGGTTCGGCTCTTGAATCGTCAAACCTTCGATGCTAACCTTAATGGATTAGTGATTCGAGAGGGAGAGGTTCAGTCACATTACCTTAGGCACTAGAAAGAAGTTCTCGACGGCTTGCTAGACTTACTAACCCCCTATCTAACTAAAGGGATGTATCAGGAGATGTCATGCTCCATGAATGTAAAAGGAAAAAAAAAAAAGGTACAAGTAAAGAATAATATCACCAATCACATAAAAGAATTGGAAGAATTGAGCCATTGTAAGGAGAGGACTTACTTTAGCATTTTTCAACGTTCCATACTCAATGGTGGATTTTATTTTAACAAACGAGAGGTGTCAAAAATTTAAATACATAAAATATAAAATTATGACAATTTTCCTAATTATGGCTAACGTCAATTAAATGTAAAAAAAAAAGTCTATTTTGATTTTTTTCAATGGTGAGATCTGTAATATCCCAACCCGGGATACCGGGTCACATGGCACGAGTTACGAGGTTAAGAAAAATTGTGTAAGATTTTTACACTTAAGAGAAAAATTAATTAATTAAATAATTAATTAATTTCAAAAATGAGAGTATATTTAATTATTTAAATTAATTTCAAATAAACACACATATACACACATTTATGGTGTATTGTGTGTGTATGTTATCAAGTGTATATAAGTATGTATATATATAAATAACTATATACATGTATATAAGGAAAGATATATATATATATATATGTGAACAGTAGTGCAAGTGGGTGTGTGTGTCGGCTGTTGTGTGTGAGTGTGTGTAGATGAGTTTGTGTGTGTGTATATATAATATACATATAACACAAAAACATCAAGGACCCATTAAATGTAGGTTGCCAAAAATGAAAAAGCAGAATTAATGGAGTGTAAGATGGGTTGATAAGGTCAAGAATAGAGGCTGCAAACGTGTAGAGAGAGAAAGAGAAAATGAAGAGAGAGAAGAGTCGGTTTCCTTTCTTTAAAAGAAACCAATGCATGTCTTGCATGCTTGACCACTTAAGGAAGCAGAGAAGGAGAATAGAGGAAGAACCAGAGAGGAAAAAGGGGAAAGAACAGCAACCTAAAAGGTGAGAAAACTCAAAATTTCCATTTTTCTCTTTCTAGAATATTGCATTATTAAGAACTGTTTTAGAGTTATTCTTTTAAGTATGATGTTTAATATATGTTTGAAGTGTTTTAAACATGAAAGGAAGCCTTGAAAACACCTAAAAACATAAGACTCAGAAGAAACCGCCATTGAAGACCATGCTATAGCAGGTCTGAAACAAGGGGAGCCAAACTCTTTTTGGTGCATATGGACTTCAAGAAGAAGTCATGAGGGTTATAAAAACGTGTGACCGTGACCAAAAATCACAAACAATGGCCTCCAAATATTCACTTGCAGGTACGGGTTCAAAACCCTAACCTCACGAACTTTCATTTAAATCCATTTTCTTGAATGGGAAATGAAGCTCCATGAAGAGGGGATCATAACAAACGAAACCCCATGAAAAACCACCAAGAAATGAGCATGAACGACCCATGTACAGTTTGGATTGTCAAACCTTTAAACCGAGCATATGAACTAGTTATAACTCCCAAATGAATGCCAAGCTAGTCGTTAT
Organism: Nyssa sinensis; assembly: GCA_008638375.1. Lineage (NCBI taxonomy): Eukaryota > Viridiplantae > Streptophyta > Magnoliopsida > Cornales > Nyssaceae > Nyssa > Nyssa sinensis. The sequence continues at coordinate 2,101,262 of CM018049.1, forward strand.
TACCTTAGGAGTGTTTTGGATCCAAAACAGTGAAGATTTGGTGAATAAAAAGTCACGAAATAGAAAGAAATGAAGAACTGTAATTAGGGTTTTCAGTCGGGTCTCATGGGGAAGAAGAAGACGGGTCAACTCGGCCTTTAAATGAGGCTGAGTCAACTCGGACAAGTGGCAGCCTCTGGGCTTGCCACCGAATTAATGAGACGACGACGTTTTGAATATCGGTAAAATTAAATTGAACGCTAGGGCTGACGTCATCATGACGTCAGCCACATGTAAATAAACCGACCGAACCGGTTGGTTTATGACTAGACCAGACCGGTTCACTTCCAATTTAACTGAACCCTTTGGTTTTTCTAATTTAATTAAAACTAAATAAACCAAGACTTTTGGTTATTACGGATTGACCCCTGAGCTTCAAAAAAATTATACTGTGGCCCAACTGAGGGAGAAGTTATGCAATAAAGCCCCTGAAAAATAATTAAATAATTTATTTAATAAATAAAGCAAAATTACTATTTTGCCCCTAAATCATATATGAAGCAAATGAAGTTCAAATTAAACATATGAATAATGTATCCTTACTATTTTAAATATTCTGAGACTAATGGTAGGGTCCGTTTTACCAGACGGGGCCCGAAAAATAAAGACACGTAAAGGGGTAAATGACCAAAATACCCCTTGACCAAAATTAACAAGTTATTAGTGTATTCTTACTATCTTGGACCTTCTGAGTCCAATGATGAGGTCCATGACACGAGATGAGGTCCCGAACATAAAGACACGTAAAGGGGTGAAATGACCAAATTACCCCTAGTACCTCAAAAGTCAAATTAAAAGCAGGGAAGGTCTAAATTGACTTTCTTTGACATCCCGGACTCAATAATGGAGTCCAAATTACGAAACGAAGTATAGAAAATATGACACGTAAAACGGTAAATGACCATTTTGTCCTTTTACATATAATAGTCCGAATTAAATGTTAGGAAAGCCTAAACCGACTTTCTTGGACACTTCGGACTCAATGGTAGAGTCTATTCGACCAAAAGAAATGTCTAAAATAAAAAGACATAAAATTTGATGAATAGCATCTGTCAGATGACTATAAATTAGAGTAGTGCCAAAGTACTAATACTAAGGCGTGTACGAGAAATGAAATACGAAAAGACACGACACGTAAACATGTCAAATAAATAACTTTAATTCAAAGTTAATGGAACTACTAGAAGAGTATAAATTGAAATAAATTCAATTTCTAACACATTAAATTGTGTCATAGGTTAAGAATACAAGTTACGTTAAGTACATATGAATTTATGAAATCATTTTAGGATCTAATACGATTTAAGCATAAGTTAAGGAATATCGAGATGATATTATAATGAATGTGAAGTTGATGAGATGTTTATGAATTGTTCTTAGGGACTACAAGGAAAGTGGGAAAACGCATTATTAGCACTAACCCTAAAGGACCAAGGTGAGTAACCCTGTGTTTGAAGTGGAGATTTAACTCCATGGATTTAAAAAAATTTTTAAATGCAAAGATATGAAATGTTTGAAATTTCAAATTCAGTGTTACATGATTCAGTTTTTAATTGTTCTATTTTATAACCCCATTGTGACATGCTCAGTGATTGGTTTCTGCAACAGTTTTTCTTTCAAATACTTTTCAGCATGTCTAGTTAAAATGCAATTATTGTTAAATATCCTGAATTTGCTTATTTCAAATATACGAAGATTTTACGAAGTTATGAAAAGTATCTATGAGAAAAGTTACATGATAAATGTTTTATAAGATAATGGTGCCTAAGCACACAGGCAGTATTTTGGGTTTCTTCGGATCTCATTGACCTGTCAAAAACCACATAGTCAGTATTTTGGGTTCTTATTGTAACTCATTGACCTGTCATGTGAAATGCCCGGTAGCAGGATCTAATCCCCCAGGCAGATGAGATATCTCTATTTATAAGTAAGATGGGAGTCCGGTTCGAAACGGATTCCACTAATAGAAGTGATAAGATGACAAATGATTTAAAAATGGAAGCAGGTTTTACCCTCATTTTCAATATGCATATGTTTTGAGTTTATATACTCTATTTAAGAAATACATGTTATGTTATATGTTTTGAAGTTCATGAGTATAAGTATAGCTTGAATACTTTAAATGTTTCAAAGCTAATTGTTTTATGAAATGCACATGTTTTGAGTTATATACTCTATTTGACGAAGTATGAGTTAGCTTGAATAGTTTAAATGTTTCAAAGCTACATGTTTTAAGGAATGCATATATTCTGTATTCAAAGTATACGAACAATTGGCGGTGATTATTTTACAAACTCTTATGTACAAAACCACTACTAATTGAAAACCCCATGACGAATACTGAATTGCTCACAAGCTTAGATTAGCTTACCCGGACTTTGTTCGGACCCCCCTTTCAAGTGATTCACAGCAGACAAGGTCTCGGGGATGATGGCGATGAGTCTAGCTGTTTTTGGGAAGATATGTATAAGTAGTTTCTTTTGAGGAACCTATGAACTCTAGTAATACAATTTGTATTAGTAAGACAATGTATGAATATGTATTAAGCCCTCTGGGTAACCGAACATGTATTGTAATAATGTTATAAGTCTTTAAGTTTTAGTTATACTCTGAATGTGTAACCATGTATGCTATGTATGGAGCAGGCAGTATCGGACGGATGTGCATAATTTAAAAATGAGAAAAGAAAAGAAAAAGTTTTTCACGCTTCCGCAAAACGCATGTCGCATATCTATTCGATACTGCTGCCTATGTGAGCCTTCGCCCAAGGGTCCCCGAGCCTGAGGGTGGCGGTCGCGATGCGAGATCCGCACAGGGTGGGTTTCGGGTCGTGACAAGATCCATTTTGTCAAATTAGGTTCCAAAAATATGGAATAAGAATTAGAATAATTCTAAATGTGTCTCTAACAATATTTAAGCTATCAAATGAGTTCAGAAAAATAGAAGGGACCCACCTTCTGGTTTTTAGGACACTAGACCAAAAAACAAGGCCTATTATGGCAAATTAAGTATCAAAAAATACTGATACATAAAAGGATAAAATTACAATTATGCACCTAATTAAATAATAACCCATTAAAGTAAAATAGAAAATGTAAGGGGGCCTATCTTAGGATTTTTGGGGCTTCTCAATATGAAAATAAGGTCCATTTAAACTAATAAGAACAAGAAAGTAATGATTAAGCTTAAGTTATGTTTTATGCTAAAATTAAATGCTATTTGATCCGTAATTATAAGATCACCAAGGTTGAGAAGATGACAATGATAAAGGAAACAAATGTGAAAATCATACTAAGTATCTAAGGTGAGTAATCTTATACCCTGAATTAGTGGTATTTTATCTCCTATTTGAAAATACCAAATCTACTTATTTTGTGTGAAATCCTGTATCTTGAAACTATGATATTTTATATCTTGTTTGAAATGCCAATTGTATTTTGTGAGTAATCTTACATCTTGAATTGTAATATTTTTACCATGTGTCTCAATTTTACTCATATATGCTATTTACAAACAATTATATGCTTTGGATCTTGACTAAATGAATTTTGATAAAGCACTATGATAAATGATTTGTGTGTATAAACCCATGACACCTATTTGATTCGAAAAATAATTTGTGTGATCTAGTTTTGTGTTTATATGAGTCTTACCCATGTGGTGTTCTAACTTTAATGTGAGACCTTACCTGTAACACTCTGACCTAATCATTAGGTAATCAGGGTTACTTAATGAATTTTAGTTGGCATTAGTATGTAAATATATTAAGTCAATAGTTAAGAATTAATAAGTCCCTAACTAAAATAAAATGATAAAGACGATTATAGATCGTAAAATCACAAATTGTACCAACTAGTGAACTAGTACATGAGATAAAAACGATATTAGCTAATAAACTTACAAAAAAAACTAGTTAGTGATCAAACTAAGAAGACTAGTGCATGATAAATGAAAAGAGGGAAAGAAAAGAGGCCAAAAGAGTATGGCCAAAGTTTGAACCTTGGACCAAGGAAGCTCACCCAAAAACCTAACCACTAGGGTACTAGCCCATTAATGTTCTAATACCTACATAAAATTTATATAACCATAGTAGGCTTATATGGAAAGTGCATGCAAATATGAGGTGTCATCCTTAGAGAAAGTCAAAGATAAGGTGTCCTCGTCTTCATGGACCACATCACCCACCAATGGGAAGACATGCATCCAATGTCCTAATACATATACACATATATAACAAGAAGTCTGTGTACTGTATTCTCAATAAATCCAGATGTGGAGGACGGGGGGAGAGAGAGAGGAAAGTAGAAAGAGATAAAGAAATGGAGAAGGATAAAAACACTACGAAGCCTTGGAAAATTAGGAGCTAAGGCTCTTGCATGCAAAAACTAAGGGAAGGAAGGAGAGACTTGAAACAGTGGAGAGAGAGAGAGAGATGAGAATTGAAGAGAGAGAAAGTGGGGTGCTGACCCAAAATCGCACTAACAGATATGAGCCTTGGCCTTTTTACTCTTCAATCTTCACTTCTAGTTGTAATGAGAAGCTTAAATAAAGAGAATGAGAGACTTGGGCATAAAAAGCTTAACACATGGGAAGAGACGCCATTGATGGACCTTGATCAATTAGGTCCAAGTTGACCAAACCAAAACTTGATTTAAATGATTGGGACTTAGACTACATATTATAGGATTTCCAGAACAGAATAAAGCAGGTGAAATGGGCCAGAGTTGAGTGTGATAAACCAAGTTGCAATCATAGGTTTAAAAATGAGATTGGTAAAACTGAGCAACAAGCTCAAATTCAAGAATGGGGATTGAAAGCCCTATGAACAAGGCACATGACCGTAAAAATTTCACTTGAAATGGTTCAGTAATAAGACCAACCCGAACACATTATAGGCCATGATAATGGTGATCGAACTGAGCATTTGGGCTCAATTCAATCCATAAAACCAACGTGAAAATGTAAATTAGGCTCACAAAAGACGTTTAGAACCAATTTGGGGTTAGAAAACACTTAAGGAAAGTCATGCAATTGGGATAAAAAATTAGGGTTTTGTATTCATTATTCATCATCCCAAGGAAAACTATGAACAATGATGGATTGGGTTGGTTCTCGGGTTTGGGTCTAGATCCGGCCCACGCGCAAATATAGATACTTGACACTACGTCCTTTTGGTAAAGGGTTACAAGTTTCAAATGGATTTCTGAACGTTTGGTGACGCGGTTAATAAATTTTTGCAAACCTAGAATAGGGATAGCTTATACTGGATATGCCCATTGTTTACTGTTTATTTATGGAACTTAACCAGAAAAAAGGGAAGAAGAAAGATGCAGGGGTCTCTGGTGCAAAGCCCAACCCACTCTGTCACGACTATGACTTGGACATATTTTGCATCAATATATATATATATATAATATTTAATAGAATAATAAAATTAAGTAAATAAATTACTTAAATTCAAAGAGAGCCTACTTTGACATTTTTCAACATTTCGAACCAAATGGTAGAATCCATTTTAGCAAGCGGGACTCCAAAAAATTTAAGACCCAAAATGAAATAATTACGATGATTCCTCTAGCGATACCCGAAGCCAATTAAATACCGAAAAGGGTCTATTATAACTTTTCTCGACATTTCAAACTCAACAGTAGAGTCCAAATTAGCAAATTGAGTGCCAAAAAATAGGACACATGAAATGATAGAATAACTAAAATACCCCTAATGATTAAATAATTTACTAACTAGATCTAAAAAAGAGAACATGACCTACCTTTGGGTTTTAAGGGTCCTTGAGTCCAAAAATGGACTCCAATTGTACTAGGAACATTAGTTAGTAGATGATCTAAGCTTAAGTGGATATTAATAGGCTATAGTTACTTATATTTTTAGGGTTGACAAAGGAAAAGAAAAAAAAAAAACATACCACTGACAAGGAGGTCGAAACTACAAATGAGTAATCCTGGAGTTTGAAATGGATATTTAAATTCCTTGTTTTATGAATTACTCTGATACTAGTTATTTACATAACTCTCATTTCAAGCATGTCTGTTGTCAGGTTGTAATGTTTTGACGATATCCTTTTGAAAATGAATGTTTTTTAATCAAGTCGAGTAATCTTGGAGTTTGAAATGGATATTTAAATTCCTTGTTTTATGAATTACTTTGATACTAGTTATTTACATAACTCTCATTTCAAGCATGTCTATTGTCATGTTGTAATGTTTTGATAATCCTTTTGAAAATGAATGTTTCTTAATCAAGTCGTGTTCTATTTGCTATTGGAAAGCATATTCTTGAAAATAAAGTTTTGAACATGTATTTTCTATTTTGTGAAATTCTAATACAAGATAATTGTGCGTATACATCATGAGTTTGTGGGATCTTTCAGGACTCACCACTAGTGTTGTCCATAAGAAGGCATAGAGATCTCTTACGAGTAATGGTCCATAGAAAAAAATATGGACCTTCGAGTAAGACACTAGAGTTTGGGTCGACACAAATTCTTCTTAAAGTGATAACAAGAATGATAAAGTAAATGACAGAAGATTTTAAACCCGCATTCATATAAATAGATTCTATAACCCTACATTACGCAAAGAAATAGATTTTATTCATGCTCATCTGTATGAAATAAGTTAATTGCAACACTTGGCCATAAGTTGGCAACCTAGTTAATATACTTATTATTTGAGAAACTCTTGTACAAGACCATGTGTTAAATGCTTCTTGTTTCAAACCCTTGATTTCGTCTTGTACAACGTGTTATGAAAAATGCGTACAATTGATAGCAAATAATCTTTACGAACTCCTTTGTATTATATTTTTCTACAAATTCTATTAGTTGAAAACCCATAATAAAGGGTTGGAATTATTTATGCACTTCTCATCAATCTCACATGGATTTATCCATGCATTACAAAAGAAGATAATGAGTGGGAAACAGTCCTTTTTTGGTGAAGGACGTCCAAGATTGTTACACTTTTGGTATCATTTTTATGTAAATAGCAAAGACAATGTTTAAGCCTCTAGTAAGATGAAGACTCCCTGCTAGCAAGAACAATAAGTAGTAATAAGTAGAACCTCCACAACTTTTTTATTAGTAATCATGGAGTGCACAATGTAGTAGAAATTTTGTGAAACTTGTTATGTAATGTAAATATAAAAAATTACTTCGTATGTTTGGAAGCTTTAGTCGAATAGTTGTGCATTTGTGTTGACGCTTTAGCATTATTATATTACCTTGGTGTTTGTTGCACATCCGCCCATTTTTGCACCGCTCACCGGGCCGAGTCTTATCTCTTAATCAGCAAATGATGGGTTTCAAGATGTGACAGTTTGGTATAAAAGTTATAAGTTTAAGTAGGTCATAGGGAGATGGAACTTAAGTGAACTTTGAAACTCTAGGTGATCTAGGGAACCCTATAACATGTAAGTAAAGACCGATAGGGAATTAAGATTCCCATAAGTGTAAGACTAAGATTCCAAGTTATGTGAAGAAATGTTCATAGGAAAAATACGAACCCTAAATGTTGATATGATTGGCATAGCATATAGTATGTGAAGATGAGCTAATTAAATGTGTTCATCTATTGTAATAGTGACAAAATAGTAAATACTTGAAGAAATATTAAAACCTTCGATGATTGGCCAGATAGAGTAGAGCGAATCCTAGAGACAATGAACAATGCCCAAGTCCACAATGAGGCTCGGTAAAACGTACCTAATCCCTAGGTCCCTAGGGACTAGGAACAACTTACTCATGGTAGAAACAATGTGACGCATGAAATGTTTCAGGATTTCAAACCCTTTAGGTTTGACAAAACTGTGACAACGATCGACGCCGAGGCATGGGTCCTAGAGATGGAATGAATTTTCACGATCCTCCCCTTTACTGAGTACTAAAAGGTCTCTTTTGCTGTATTCATCTTTAAGGATGCGGTATACCGCTGGTGGTTGTTGGAGAAAGAAAGAGAACCCCCAATGACATGGGCACGATTCCTGGAGGTGTTTTATGATAAACACTTCCCTCATTGGTTAAGAATTAGAAAATCACAGAGTTCACCACCCTAGAGCAAGAAAACATGATGGTAGCAGAATACGAGGCTAAATATTTGGAGTTAGCCCAATTTGAACCACATATTATCATCACGGAAGAGTTAAAAGGTGAGAAGATTTGAAAGCAGACTAAAATATAGCATTAAGTATATAATAGAGCCCTTCGAACTTCCAAGCTATAATGAAGTGGTAAACCGGGGTAGGAGATGAAAAAGCTAAGAAAAAGGACAAAAGAAAAACCAAATCCACCTCCCAAGTAATGAAGAAGCATAAGGGCAGAGCCGAGAGTGCAATCTCCACCAACGAGAAGAATAACACTAGTTAGAGGACTTCGGATGCCCGATTCTATCCCACCTGTCAAAAGCATCACTTCTTACCCTATTGGTGACTCTTAAGAGCCTGTTATCAATGTGGACAAATCGGGACAAATCGGGCATCTTATCAAACATTGCCCAAAATGGACTCAGACTTCCGAAGACACTACTGTCACATCCTAAACCCCACCCTATGCGGATTGTGGATAATGATCGGCCAATTAGGAATTTTTTCAATACACTAACTCTGTTTAGCATATTGATGATGTGTTTAACCAAAGGCCTCTTAACATATTCAACTAGATTGCATTCAATCATGTAAAGTCATGAAGCAAAATCTGAGTCTTTAAAAAAAATTCTTTGAATGCAGTCACACTTGGGAGAGCGTAAGTAATATTACATCAGAGGTACAATAATATAAGCTCAACATTACATTATACATGAGAAGCTAAACTAATACATCATCGATGAACATTGTTTACATTCCATTCTTACTTCAAGCTGTCACATTAATTTGCTATCTGTCACTTCAGGTTTCTATCTTTATGGCAAGGATACTAATCCTCTTTTAGCTAGAGTCTCTATTCATCATAGCTTACTAACAACTGGATTTGTAAAATTTTTAGTCGTTCTTGAAAATATACAAGATAAACCCTACGAGCTTAATGAAAAGCTCGTAACACCAGTCCCTTGTCTTGGGTTTCTAAAAAATCATTTTTTAACTTGCAGGGATAACAATAGAAACGAACTGTACTAAAAGTTACTGACATTTTTAAAATATAACATATGACTGAGAGTTACAAGATATTTACTTGAAATTATGCAAGAGTTTATGTTGGATATTTTTGCAAGATAATCATGATATCATAAAATCTTATACTCGTAAGCAAAAAAATATATGTCGCACTTTCATAAAACTTTTGTCCCTTGTGATCATAGATTGTCACATGGTGACCTGAAAATTGAAGTGGTAAAATATTTTGTGCCAAACATCTACAAGCTATATCCCTTGCGGACCTAAAATAGTCACCCGAGCGACTAGATGTAATTTAGAACTTTGGGCTTACATGACCCCTCTTTACTGGATTTAGACTCATAGTCGAGTTGCTTATATAGACTTATTTGAAGTCTACCAGATCCTAACCCTTGGAAGGGCACATAAAATTTTATACTAAAACATGCTTGCCAAATATTCATTAGGCTATCCATGCTATTCAAAACATTTAAAAAGATGGTAATAAAGACATGCAGTCAAAACATTCAGCATAATAGTCTGATATTTATAAAACTGTAAAAGAACTGCATGTAATGTCTTAAAGCTGTAAAGAATTGCATTTCATGGAAAAGCTTGCACTTCAAGGTTCAGGGTTACTCACCTGTGGTCCATAATCCACAGTCACTTACTTACTTTGCTTGCCATGACATTCGTCTTATCTTTATTTCCTTACTGGTAATTCTAAATCAAGGATGAGAATACATTGATGCTATATTAGTACATATTTTAGCTTAAATCTTTGCTTACTTACAGTTCTTAGTCTTTTCTGGACCTAATTTTATTGATTAGGTGTCACGCCTTGAATTTCCACAAACCCAGAGAGTGAGTGAAATGAAATAAGAAAAGTAAATGAAAGGTCATAAGGTGGATTTAATTGATCATTCATTCATTTTCTTATGTTTTTCTCAAAATTAGAAGTGAAAATCTGTTAACTAGACCCACCCAAGATGAGTCCCAAGTAGTAGTCAAACACCTCCCTCAACTAATGGTCAAGATAGTCCAAGAAGTGTCCAAAAATGGTCTCTAAAATAGTTCCAAAATGTCCCTAAAAATGCCTTAGAATAATGGTTCAAATGGGCCCTAAAATGCCTTAAGGCATGGGCCAAGAATAGGTTAAAAGGTCTACCAAAATTGGTCTAAGGAAGTGGCCAAACATGGTCCAATAGGGTGGCCAAAGGTTGGTGTCAAAGGCTGTCAGGGCTGCATGCCATGGGCTGTCAAGTAGCAAGGCAGCAGGCACGTACAGGCGAGCGCGCGAGGGGGGGCGCGCTGGCTGCGGCTGGGGCATGTCAGTTTATGCAACTGTAGTGTTTGTAACCTGAATTTTCCATTTTCCTGCAGGTTTATTGTAGTAGCTGCAGCTAAATTTCTCTATCTAGCAACCAATTTTCTCTGTTTTCCAAATTTTTTTCCTAAATTTTTAAGGCCATTTTTTCCCCGTTTTTAAGGCCACTTTTTCCCCATTTTTAGCTCACTTCTTCAAGGTTTTTAACCCCCCCCCCATTTTTGACACCTTTCCCACCTATTTAAAGGGTGTTTTACACATCTAACAAATTCTTTAATTTTTCCAAAATTTCAACAGAGTCCCCTTTGTTTTCTAAGCTTTTTTCCCATCTAATATTCATGATACATTATACAATTAAGGATTTACACATTCCATCCTCACTCGATGGCCACAATTCATGGAAATTAAACATTCATTCATTTCCTTCAACATATATTCATGTAAGGTTAAATAAATATATCCTACATGTCATTTGGGCTTAAACCCTTACATTACAAATTGGCCCAAGGCCTATAGTTCACCATTCTTTCAAATTAAAACACAAGTCTTTTGGGCTTATGCCCATACATACAAAATACGCCCCAAGAGGCCAAATATCCTTCCAAGTTCTTTTCCCCTCATTCCTTCAAGACTCATCAAGTCTCAAGTATCAGGATCCTCATTTGTAATATGATATCCCATAAATGGGTCAGCTCAACTGTTGGTATGACATGATGCTAATGCAAGGAACAAAATTAAGGCTGTGGCATGTGCGAGTGTACATTTTCAAGCTATACTTGTCCTTATTCATCAATGCAATGCAAAGGTGATATGCATGATGCACACATGAAAACTCTATGCCACACCCATGTCTCGCTTCACGGCCTTTACCCGTTGGACACGAGTACCAATCGTATGTCTCGCTTCACGGTCCAGTCCTCGTTGGACACAATACTAATGGCCAATTTTGGATTTTTCACCACAGGATCTACACCCTTATAATGCATAGCATCAAGTGCTCAACTCACGCCATGTTTCCAAGGACTCAAGTATGTCAAGATGCCTTGATTTTTCTCAATGCAAATTCTATGGGACATTTCATCAAACACATGGTGTATAACTTAAATTATACCTCATTCATAAAGTAAAACATAACTTCAAATTCACAACACTTTGTCTACATAAATGTAAGTCACAATTTAATGAATTAAACATATGATCAAGTTTCATATTCATTACTTTAGCAATTTCTCAAAGAAAATACAAATACACAAACTACCAACTCTAGGTTTTCAAAGCAACTATGTCCTAAGGGACTTTCAAACATCAAGTAAGCATATACACCATACAATCAACTCATATAATTGCAAATAAACTCAACTCTATTCCCTACTTAGCAAAATATCATACCTAGATGGGTTTTTCTCAACCCTAGGGAGTTGTGTTTGCTGCATAGCCGAACCGATATGTGAGAATATAGTCCTTGGCATGGGGAACAACTTCCTAGAAGGAAGTCTTGCAAGAATCTTGGCCTAAGAGTGTGTCTTGGTGGCTTCAATCTTGGAAAACCCTAAGTTTTTCTTCACTTTTCTCCCGTGCACGAGTTGCTATTGTATTTTTAGACTATTTCAGTGTTTTTTTTCACACTAAGGGGTCTATTTATAATGAAGGGGCAAAGGGGCAAAATGACCTTTTTGTCCTTAGTTAATCCGGGACCCTATTACACTACAACCCATCCCGAAATGCCTCAATTCGACATTTTTCTTTAGCCAAAGTTTTTAAAATTACTTTAATTGAAAATTTTCAAAAAAAATAATTTTTGCTTGTGGTCGGATTTGGCCTGTTCCACCCAGGATGCCCTGTTGGTCCCTTTTTGGAACTGTCTTCGAATAGGATCAAAGTTTTACATGAGGTGTATTTAAACATTCTAAGAATATTTCTCTGCTATGGTATTCTCAAAATATGCTTATAAACATGACTTATAGCTAAATGATGCATATGTAGTGCCCTACTGGCAAACGAAAAATTTATCCTCATTTTTCAGATCTCTACATGATGAGTGCGCAAAAGTGCACTCTAAATACCCGATTATTTGATTAAAATGCTAGAAAGTGAATAGAAATGTTGGGATATAGTTGATATTATTTTATTTAATTTCTATTTACAGTGAGATATATTTGAGCATTAATTTATAAGATTTTATATCTCAAATATTGCATTATTTGTTGGCAAGAGATAGTTTGTAATTGTGCTTTACACTTAATATTTTTGGAATAATTTTAATTTTTTTTTGGCAGATTCAACCATTGAGTTTCAATTGAGATTTGGATGGCGTTAGATTTTTCAGAATGAGAAAGCGGTCTTCATGAAGTTTTTAGAGGACGTCTTGGTCTTTTCAGAAAGGTCTTGTTTGTAAAAATTCGAGTTCGTTTGGGCCTCCAAATGTTATTTCAAAGACAGGCCTGAAAAGCTGATCCTAATCTGTCCGACCAGCCAACTTCAAGGGATCATAACTTGAGCTTCCGAAGTCCAAATCAGGTGCTTTTTGAGCCTAAAATTATTTACTCATCCAGGGCTACAACTTTTGTGAAGAGCCCGAGTAGAGATTCAGTCGTATCGAGAGAAAACAGAGCCTAAAAGTGGCAACTGCTGGCTGTGCGCGAGAAAGTGAAAGGAGTAAAAGAAAAAAAAAAAAGAAAACAAAAGCAACACAAGGCTGTGCGGCTGGAGGGAGTCTCAGTTCTGATTCTATTTTGTGTGGGGCCTGGTGCTTGGAGATTTGACCAAAAGAAAAGCAATGAAAATAAAGAAACCGTGGGCTTTGACTTGCGGTGGGGTCCATGCATGAAACAAAGAGAAAAGGAAGAAGTGGCGCAGTGTGGCTTGGCTGGGCAACGCACAAAATCAAAGGAAAAAGAAAACAAAGTTGGGCTACACCGTGTGGCGCAAAGCAGCAGTTCATTCGCTGGGCTTTCAAAGCGTGGGGCCTAGGCGCTGAATCAACAAGGTACGTGAGGGGATGAATATAAAAAGAGAAAAAAAAACCTAAAGAGAGGAGGGGAGAGCCGCAGGTGCTGCGGCGGCAGAAAATAGGAGAGAACTGGAGGAACAGAACAGAAAAAAGAGCGGCTCCGCAGAGCAGTCCCGACCCAGAGGAGTTGTGTGGCAAAGAAGAAGCCACAGTCACTCCATGGCTCAGTTTTGCTCCGTGAAATTTATGTTATCCGTTCTTTACATGGGTAGCTAAATTTTCAAGTGGGGTTAGGAATGAACTTGCACTATAAATAGTTGTTTTAATTTATTTTTGATTCCTGTACGTGGTTTTTACTTATTAAATTCTTTGATGATCATTCGTAATTTATTGTTGAATTTTATTCTCAGAATTATTAAAGGGTTTAGTTCGTTTATAGATTCAGTCATGCTTTTTCTATCGAATGGATTAATGTTTTGATTATTTTTGAAACAATTAAATATTTATATTGATTCAATTTTCTGCTGCAATATTGCTTGTTGGGTATATTGTCGTCGTTGGGTTTTCTCAATGTGAATAATAATTTGAGTGATTTAAAGATGATGAATGATTTTTCGAAGGGTTATTTTCAGTCTAATTTTGGTTCATAATTTTAAATCTTCCGATTGAGATTTTTGGAATTTAATTTCTCAATTGAGTTATCAGTGAATTAAAAATAATTAAAATACCAGATATGTGCAAGGGATTCCTGATTACGCCCAAAGAATAACGCGGTAGTTGTAGTGTAGCTTTGGGGTGTCGATTCCACAGGGAGACTAAATTAAAAGAATAATAAATAGAATTTCTGAAACTACAGAAAGTATTAAACGGTTAACGAGAAAATAAAAATATATAAAAATGATCTGTGAATGAAAATTAAGAATTAAACAAATTGACTAATGGAAGAAAATATTCAAAATTAACGAACAGTGGAGTGTCGGGAATCCCTTGCACATATATGGTATTTCAATTATTTTTAATTCACAGATAACTCAATTGAGAAATTAAATTCTAAAAATCTCAATCGGAAGATTTAAAATTATGCATTAAAATTAGACTGAAAATAACGCTTTGAAAAATCATTCAACACTTTTAAATCTCTCAAATTAATATTCACATTGAAAAAACCCAACGACGACAATATACCGAACGAGCAATATTGCAGCAAAGAATTGAATAAATATAAATATTTAATTGTTCCAAAAATAATCAAAACATTAATCCACTCAATAGAAAAAGCATGACTGAATCTATAAACGGACTAAAACCTTTAATTATTCGGACAATAAAATCTAACAATAATTTATGAATGATCAACGAAGAATTTAATAAATTAAAACCATGTACAGGAATCAAAATAAATTAAAATAACCATCTATGGTGCAAAGTAATCCCTAACTCCACTTGAAAATTTAGTTACCCATGTACAGGATGGATAACGTAAATTTTACGGAAAAAAATCGAGCCATGGAGTAGCTGCGGCTTCTTCTACTCTGCTCAACTCCTGCGCCGCACACTGCTTTGTATTTCTCTTCTTTTCTCCCTGTGCACAGCCGCCGCAGCCCTCTCTGTATTTTTCTTTCCTGTTCTCCACAAGCCGCCGTCCAGTTGTATATTTTTTCCTTTTATATCAGCCCTAACCGCGTCTCATATCAGCCGCATAACAAGCCGGATCAGCGCAGCGCCAGGCCTCACACACGGCCCACGCAAGCTTGGCTTGCTTCTTCTTTCTTTGGTAGTTTTATTCAACGCCGGGCCCCACATCCAATTCACCAAACAGCCGCCTCTTTGCGCGCCAAACGCCCAGCATAAGCAGCCGCACCATCCAACAAGCCAACGGGCCCCACCCCTAAACCAGCAGCCGCATCAAGCCCATTTCCTAACTTAATTCCGCGCCGCACAGCTAGCATAGTGTATGGACTGGGCCCCGTTGCTTGACTTGTTTTTTTCTTTCTTTTTGATTCAATCCGGCTGCCAAGAAGCAGCTTCCAAGCCTTGCCTCAGCCGCACCAATGGACAAGCCCAAGTCAATTGCGTGGGCCCACTTCTTGTTTCTGTTGCAAAGTAGTGCAGCCCCTCACCTCAACTTCAATTTCTTGCTTTTCTTTTGGTCAAATCTCCAAGCACCGGGCCCACACAAAATATAATCAGAATTGAGACTCCCTCCAGCCGTGCAGCCTTGCTTTGAATTTTCAAACTTTCCTTTTTTTTTGTTTTCTTTCTTTTCTTTGCTCTGCTTTTCTTATTCTCGCGCGCAGCTAACAATCGCCAACTTTATGCTCCATTTTCTACCAGATAACAACTGAATCTCGACTCGGACCCTTCATAAAAGTTGTAGCCCCGGATGAGTAGATAATTTTAGGCTCAAGAACCATCTGATTTGAGCTTCAGAAGCTCAAGTTATGGCCTCTTCAAGTTGGCTGGACGGAGAGGTTCATAGCAGCTTTCCAGGCCTGTCTTTGAAATAATGTTTGGAGGCCCAAACGAACTCCGATTTTTGCAAACCAGACCTTTTTGAAAAGCTCAAGATGTCTTCTAAATATTTCATGAAGATCACTTTCTCATTCTGAAACTCTAATGCCATCCAAATCTCGATTGAAACTCAATGGTCGAATCTGCCAAAAAGCCAAAAATTATTCCAAAACTATTAAGTGTAAAGCGCAATTGCAAACTATCTCTCACCAACAAATAATGCAACATTTGAGACTTAAAATCTTATAAAATACCGCTAAAATATATCTCAATGTAAATAGAAATTAAATAAATAATATCAAATATATCTCAATATTCCTATTTACTTTCTAGCAATTTACTCCGATAATAGGGTATTTAGAGTGCACTTTTGCGCACTCATCACACCCCCCAACTTACTCATTGCTAGTCCCTAGCAATTTCCATGCATTTGGCCGAAGAAATCAAGGAAGAACACATACAAAGGCATCTAATCACCCTTTTCAAATTCGCATATCAAAGGAATTTAAGGAATTCAATAATCCTATAACAATCAATCCACTTATAACAATTCACAGAGTGTGTATGTGTGCTCCAAACCAATCCATCTAACCACAAACCATAACACATGCAACATCAAGAATATCTCAAGCAAAAGGTTCAACTCCATATCTTACGGGTATAAAAGTGTTTCATGTAAGGGTTCTCTCTATGGAGTTGACAAGGGGTGTACACGCTCAATGAAGAATTAGGTAACTATGAACAAGCAATAAGCAAACATTGATCTTATGATAGGCGCACTAACAAATGAGATTTTCACTACTCTTTCCACAGGCTTGCTTAGGATCAGAACGATCAACACAAAACGGGTTGTAACGTGGCTCGGGTTAGGGCTATATGAAGAAGAGGATAAAAAGGATTCAAAAACTTCCAGGTACATACTAAGAGAATTTCATTATGAACCATAGCAAACCAAACTTTTCACTTGATGTACTCTTCAACTTTTCAAATCTTTGAATAACAAACATCTCCTTCTTCTTCTTTCATCTCTTTCTTCTTCTTTTTTTCAACTTTTTTCCTTCTTTTTTTTTCTTCAATAGAATAAACTTTGATGCTCATTGACTTTGATGCTCACCCAACTGAACACTTTGCACTGTACTCTTTCCTTCTCCTTTTTCTGTTTTTTTTTCAATGCAACACAAAAGACAAGTAATGCAAATTTCACACCTAGTACACACTTGGAAGTAACAAGGGTAGGATAAATAATGTATAAGCTATGCTCCAATGTGGAGAGGTATGGATGATATAGGCACATGAAAAAAAAACTATCTGCGTTTGTTGGCTCAAAGTGGCTACTACAGTCTATGATGAGAAGGGTTAGCTTGAAAGGCTCAAACGTTAATCCTAAATTGACCTTCGTCATATCCTAAGTATATCCGCCGTCAAACCACCAACCATGTAATGATATTCTCAAAAGAAGTGCCCAATTCAACAGATCAATAAGTGCTTATCACAAACTGAATTTGAAGACTCTCAATTCTCTCTAAAACTCACATGAATACTTAAGCAAAAGAGTTCTCTAGCTACATGTGTCAAACCACCATCTTACCACAAAGTTTGGATAAGTGCATTAAAAATTCTGTGAATGCCTCAGTAGAATGATTATAGTGGATTCGGTGAATTCACAAAAATAGCTATGAATGAAAATGAGTACTCATGTGAAAGAGATACACGTGTGATGCAAATTTTAAAAAAAATTTTGACACATGAAAATATGAATTTGCAATCACCCACCCCCCAACTTAAATGAAACATTGTCCTCAATGTTTAACAATCAAAATTGAATGGAGGGTTCTAAAAAGGAGAGAATACACCTGATGTGTCGTGGGAAGCTCGTTAAGCACCAAAGATGGCATCCTAAACTTGACAAAATGAAACTAACCTGCAAATAAAAACAAAGAAAAACAGCAGCAAACAAAAAGAAAAAGAAGAAAGATAAAACAAAACAAAAATAAAACAAAATAAAAAAAAAACTGCATAGCGCTATCAAGGTTGATAAACCGGGTCCATAAGTGGAATGTCTTCCACTTTCGGAACTTGCCTATCAATCAAAACTTTAAGACGCTGGCCATTTACTTTAAACACTCGCCCATCCTTGGGATCCTCTATTTCTACTGCCCCATTTTCAAAAATATTTTTCACTATAAAGGGGCCTGTCCTAGCAACGGAACCTCCTGGGTCCCAATAGAAATTATGTTCCTTAGTCAGGAACTTCCTCTTATCCTGAGCGCTCCAATCCACCAGTATCTTACCTACAACCAAATAATTCACAATATGAGCGAACCATGGTATAGGGGTAATAGAAAGTAAATGCTCATCGAAAAAATCATCCCTGATTGGTAGGTGAGTAGAGGTGTCCTCAAATGTGAGCCTCGAGAGATGGTCATCCACTAAATTCTCCACTCCTTTCTTGTCTTTGATGGCGATGTCAAATTCCTTAACAGGGCTCTTTGTCACTTCTAGTTCCTTGGGCACCTCGGCATTACTACCATCTTGTTCATTTTCCACATCCTCTGATTTATCCATTATTGGGATGTGTAAGGACTTACCACTTCGAATCACAATGGCATTCACCTCCTTCAAATTCCCTTGCACTATGTGTTGACCATGAGGTGTGGACTGAGCTTGAGAAGGGAGTTTACCTCGTTCCATCACACTCAAAGAGCTCATCAATTTGGACACTTGCCTCTTTATCTCCTTGTTTTCTTCTACAACCTGCGTAATCAAAGATTCAATCTTTTGGTTAGTCTTACCCTGTGCTTCAATAAATGCATGCAAAGTGTCTTCTAAAGAATTCCTAGAAGATGAAGATGCATGATATGGTGCAGGTATAATCTAGGAGGCTGTGCAGGTAGTGGTGCATGTGGCTGGTTTTCAGATTTCCAGCTAAAATTGGGGTGATTTCGCCACCCTTGATTGTAAGTCTCAGAGTAGGGTGTGAAAGGCTTCTTGTACATACCTAGGGTATTACATTGGTCCTCATACATCCCTCTCATCTCAATTGAGGTGGGACACTCTTGGGCAAGGTGATCTACCCCGCCACACACAAAACATGGTCTAAAAAACTCTGCCTGATTAGCCAAGTGTATTGGCTTTAAGTCTCTAACCTTTAATGCCTCTAACTCCCTAGTGAGTGTCTCAACCCTAGCTTTCAAGTTATCCTCTTCCCTAATATGGTAAATTCCCTCACTCTGTTGGTTCCCTATGGGTCGTGACCTATTTGTGCTCTCAGTAGCACTAGGTCCTGTCCATGTGTGAGCTTTTTCAGCAAGCTCATTAAGGTACTCTATGGCCTCATCAGGATCTTTCTGTAAGAACTCACCATTGCACATCATCTCTACAAATTGGCGCTCTCTAGGTGTAAGTCCCTCATAGAAATAACTCACTACACGCCAACTCTCATACCCATGGTGAGGGCATATACCCAATAACTCCTTAAACCTCTCCCAAGACTGATATAAAGTCTCACTATCCTTTTGTGCAAAGGTAGAAATCTGTCTTTTTAAAGCATTGGTCTTGTGTTGGGGAAAGTATTTAGTGAAGAAAATCTGGGTCATCTCATTCCACGATCCAATTGACCGTGGTCTCAGTGAGTATAGCCAACTCTTAGCTCGATCCTTCAAAGAGAAAGGAAAGAACTTAAGTCTCACAATGTCTTGTGTTGCATTCTGACTATGAAAAGTCGCAACTACCTCCTCAAACTCTCTAATGTGCACATATGGATTCTCATTTTCCAAACCATGAAATGTAGGGAGTAACTGTATTACCCCTGTTTTAACATCAATTGGATGAGCATTGGGTGGAAACATGATGCATGATGGTGTAGCTGTGCGTGTAGGGTGAAGGTAATCCTGAAGAGTCCTAGTGGGTTGATCCTCATATTCACTCATATTTGCAGAATTGGAAGAATTATCAAACAAAGAATTAGAAAAACAAGAAAAATTAGACTCTAAATCTGACTCTAACACAGGCCTACAAGCAAAGCGGCCTAATGCGTCCATATACCTATTATGCATACAAGATGACAATAATAAAATAAATAAGTAAAAAAAAAGAATAAAAGAAAATAAAATAAAATGAATAAATAAATAACTAGAAATAAAAATAAAAAAAATAAAAAAATAATAATAAAAATAATAATAATAAAGCAACTAAAAAGAACGGAACGAAGTTACCGCCTTTACAAACTGTTGAAAAGAAAAACTATCTACTGATTCTTCTACCGAATCCCCGGCAACGGCGCCAAAATTTGATTACGCCCAAAGAATAACGCGGTAGTTGTAGTGTAGCTTTGGGGTGTCGATTCCACAGGGAGACTAAATTAAAAGAATAATAAATAGAATTTCTGAAACTACAGAAAGTATTAAACGGTTAACGAGAAAATAAAAATATATAAAAATGATCTGTGAATGAAAATTAAGAATTAAACAAATTGACTAATGGAAGAAAATATTCAAAATTAACGAACAGTGGAGTGTCGGGAATCCCTTGCACATATATGGTATTTCAATTATTTTTAATTCACAGATAACTCAATTGAGAAATTAAATTCTAAAAATCTCAATCGGAAGATTTAAAATTATGCATTAAAATTAGACTGAAAATAACGCTTTGAAAAATCATTCAACACTTTTAAATCTCTCAAATTAATATTCACATTGAAAAAACCCAACGACGACAATATACCGAACGAGCAATATTGCAGCAAAGAATTGAATAAATATAAATATTTAATTGTTCCAAAAATAATCAAAACATTAATCCACTCAATAGAAAAAGCATGACTGAATCTATAAACGGACTAAAACCTTTAATTATTCGGACAATAAAATCTAACAATAATTTATGAATGATCAACGAAGAATTTAACAAATTAAAACCATGTACAGGAATCAAAATAAATTAAAATAACCATCTATGGTGCAAAGTAATCCCTAACTCCACTTGAAAATTTAGTTACCCATGTACAGGATGGATAACGTAAATTTTACGGAGAAAAATCGAGCCATGGAGTAGCTGCGGCTTGTTCTACTCTGCTCAACTCCTGCGCCACACACTGCTTTGTATTTCTCTTCTTTTCTCCCTGTGCACAGCCGCCGCAACCCTCTCTGTATTTTTCTTTCCTATTCTCCACAAGCCGCCGTCCAGTTGTATATTTTTTCCTTTTATATCAGCCCTAACCGCGTCTCATATCAGCCGCATAACAAGCCGGATCAGCGCAGCGCCAGGCCTCACACACGGCCCACGCAAGCTTGGCTTGCTTCTTCTTTCTTTGGTAGTTTTATTCAACGCCGGGCCCCACATCCAATTCACCAAACAGCCGCCTCTTTGCGCGCCAAACGCCCAGCATCAGCAGCCGCACCATCCAACAAGCCAACGGGCCCCACCCCTAAACCAGCAGCCGCATCAAGCCCATTTCCTAACTTAATTCCGCGCCGCACAGCTAGCATAGTGTATGGACTGGGCCCCGTTGCTTGACTTGTTTTTTTCTTTCTTTTTTGATTCAATCCGGCTGCCAAGAAGCAGCTTCCAAGCCTTGCCTCAGCCGCACCGATGGACAAGCCCAAGTCAATTGCGTGGGCCCACTTCTTGTTTCTGTTGCAAAGTAGTGCAGCCCCTCACCTCAACTTCAATTTCTTGCTTTTCTTTTGGTCAAATCTCCAAGCACCGGGCCCACACAAAATATAATCAGAATTGAGACTCCCTCCAGCCGTGCAGCCTTGCTTTGAATTTTCAAACTTTCCTTTTTTTTTTGTTTTCTTTCTTTTCTTTGCTCTGCTTTTCTTATTCTCGCGCGCAGCTAACAATCGCCAACTTTATGCTCCATTTTCTACCAGATAACAACTGAATCTCGACTCGGACCCTTCACAAAAGTTGTAGCCCCGAATGAGTAGATAATTTTAGGCTCAAGAACCATCTGATTGGAGCTTCAGAAGCTCAAGTTATGGCCTCTTCAAGTTGGCTGGACGGAGAGGTTCATAACAGCTTTCCAGGCCTGTCTTTGAAATAATGTTTGGAGGCCCAAACGAACTCCGATTTTTGCAAACCAGACCTTTTTGAAAAGCTCAAGACGTCCTCTAAATATTTCATGAAGATCACTTTCTCATTCTGAAACTATAATGCCATCCAAATCTCGATTGAAACTCAATGGTCGAATCTGCCAAAAAGCCAAAAATTATTCCAAAACTATTAAGTGTAAAGCGCAATTGCAAACTATCTCTCACCAACAAATAATGCAACATTTGAGACTTAAAATCTTATAAAATACCGCTAAAATATATCTCAATGTAAATAGAAATTAAATAAATAATATCAAATATATCTCAATATTCCTATTTACTTTCTAGCAATTTACTCCGATAATAGGGTATTTAGAGTGCACTTTTGCGCACTCATCAATTCCCGACACTCCACTGTTCGTTAATTTGAGTATTTTCTTCCATTAATCAAATTGTTTAATTTTTAGTTTGCATTCAAAAATCACTGCTTATATTTTTATTTTCTTGTGAATCATTTAATATTTTTCTTTAGTTTCAAAAATTCTATTTATTATTCTTTTAATCTTGTCTCCCTATGGAATCGACACCCCAAAGTTACACTACAACTACCGCGTTATTCTTTGGGTGTAATCACTACATCTTTCCTCTCTTAAAGAAATTTTGTCCCGAAATTTTAAAATGTACCTCTATGAATAAACAACTCTAGATACCAAGCGCAGACTTCAGCCTCACGCTCCCAAGTGGCCTTCTCGACCCCGTGATGGCTCCAAAGAACTTTGACCAAAGGGATGGTCTTGCCTCGCAAAACCTGGTCCCTCATGTCCAATCTAGCACATAAGAAACATAAGAAACATCACCCTCCACTTGAAGATCTACCCAATCTAGCACATGTGAAGGGTCAAGCTCGTACTTCCTCAACATCGACACATGGAAGACATCATGAACCCCAGATAACTATGGTGGTAATGCCAGCTTATAGGCCACCTCACAAACCTTCCCAAGGATCTCAAATGACCCTATAAACTGCGGTGACAGTTTCCCGTTACGCCCGAATCTCCTCAATCCCCGCCGTGGGGCTACTTTGAGGAACACATGTCCCCCAACATCAAAAGATAGAGGTCGCTGCCTCTTGTCTGCATAACTCTACTGGCTGCTTTATGCTGTCAACAGACGCTGTCTAATCACCTATATCTTTTTCGTGGTCTCACGGACTATGTCAGGCCCTAAAACAGCTGTCTCCCTTACCTCAGTCCAACACACCAGTGAATGACACGGCCTACCATACAATGCCTCAAAAGGTGCTATCTCAATACTAGACTGATAGCTGTTGTTGTAGGAAAACTCTACCAGAGCAAGGTGATCTTTTCAACTACTCTTGAAATCCATAACACAGGCTCTAAGCATATCCTTAAGGATCTGAATAGTATGCTTTGACTGACCGTCAGTCTGAGGATGAAAAGCAGTACTAAACAGTAGCTGAGTCCCCAAGGCTGTCTAAAGACTGCCAAAACTGTGCAGTGAAACGTGGGTCTCTATCTGAAACAATGGAAACAGGAATCCCATGTAGTCGTACTATCTCTCTAATATATAACCTACTGAGGGCATCCGCTGAATCAGTCACTCTGATCGGTAGGAAATTTTCGGACTTCATCAACCTGTCCACAATAACCCAAACTGCATCGTGACCTCTAGGTGACCTTGGAAGACCCATCACAAAATCTATAGTAACAAACTCCCACTTCCACTCAGCCATTAGCAATGGCTGTAATAAACTCCTAGGTCTCTAGTGCTTAGCCTTAACCTGTTGGCACGTGAGACATCTCGACATGAACTGTACAACATCTCCCTTCATCCCCGTCCACTAATAGTGGCGGCGTAAATCATGGTACATCTTAGTGCCCCCTAGGTGCACTGCTAGACGTGAATGATGAAAATCTTTTAGAACATCAGCCCTAAGAGACTCTGGAACAAAAACTCTACCCATATACCTCAGGCTAAGGTCAAAATGAACTATCCACCACTCAAAGCCCTCGGTACTAGCAACTCGTGCTCGAATATGCTCTGCCTCTGTGTCCTGTAACTGTGCCTCAATAACTCTGCTCAACAGTGTAGGCTGTGCACACATACTGAACAGTGTGGCGTGTCCCTCAGACTCGACAAAGTCTAAGTCAATCACCAATATCTCCCATCATCTCCCACTCCCTAATGGCGATGCTAGCATTTGTGCTCCTCGGTCTCCTACTAAGTGCATCTGTTACGACATTGGTCTTCCCAGGATGGTATTGAAGGTCAAAGTCATAGTCCTTCATATACTCCATCCATCTCTTCTGTCGAAGGTTCAAGTCTTTCTGCGTGAAAATGTATCTAAGACTTTTGTGATCTGAGAACACCTTGAACCTCTCCCCGTATAAGTAGTGTCGCCAACTCTTAATTGCAAAGATGACGGCAGCTAGCTCTAAATCATCTGTAGGATAGTTATGCTCATGATTCTTCAACTGACGAGAACCATAGGCTACCACCCTACCCTCCTGCATCAATACACAACCTAGTCCCTCTCCTGAAGCATCACAATAAACGGTATAGCCAATACCTCCCTCAGGTATAATCAGGACAGGTGCTGAAGTCAACCTCTTCTTCAGCTCCTGAAATGACTGCTCATAGTCATCTGTCCACTCAAATCTAATGCCCTTGCGCGTCAGATGAGTCATCGGTGCGGCAAGACGAGAAAATCCCTCTACAAAGCAACGGACCAATCCTAAGAAACTCTGAATCTCAAACACATTCTTCGGCCTCTCCCAACTCATAACAGAGTCAATCTTAGAAGGATCCACAGATACCCCACTACCTGATACAACATGGCCTAGAAACTGTACCTCTTGAAGCCAAAACTCACACTTCGAGAACTTAGCAATCCTTATCCTCTTCTTGAACCTGATTTCCTGAGCTCCTTAAGCTTCTGCATTCCCCTTCTCTACTTGGTTCTTGATCCCTTCATGCATACACACACATGCACACACCACTTCTCCATTTCTCTCTCTACCTCTCTCTAGTTTCTCTCTCTAACAGAGCATACACACACACACACTGTCGTACACACGAACCCTCACAATTCTGATCTCACCCGCACCCATATGCACAGCACACACATATATACATCATATATTGTATTTTATGTATTTGATTGGACTTGCATGAAACTTAATAGGTGGGTGTGGTGGTCTAATGAGGGGCTGCCACCTCACATGAGAATTCAGACATATATATATATATATGTATAAACATTTTATAGTTAGTTTATGGCTGCATGAAATCTCATTGGCCCATTTGGGAGGTGGAAGGGCCTATTTTATGCATATATACAATTAGGTTGCATATTTAGGTAGAAAGTCATTGGCAGCCTACTTGTTAAATTTTTGGATGCCATGTGCTTGCCCATTTAGGTCAAGGGTTCAAGTCCTCTTGGCCTCACTTTTGGCCATTTTGCATTTTTTTGGGCTTAGGCCCTGTTTGGCTACGCAGAATTCCGTTTTCACTGTTTCCCTCGTAACTTCTTTTCTGTTGCTCCTTTTTCGATGCGGTTTCTTGCAAGGGTTTCGTATTTCGGTTAGCTTCGGTGTCAAGGGCCCCGCGTCGTTTATTATTTATTTGGGATTTTCGTAGTTAGCTAATTTGAGTTCCGTCAATGTTAGAATGACATCGTTTCACCCAATTAATCAGTAATTAAGTTCGAGCATCATACCCTCTTCTCCAGATATGTTTAATCATTCTATTGGTTCATCGTGACTGCTGAGAGATTATGATTAGTTTTCTTAATCATTTCTTAAATCGGTGCTAATTAATGATTAGTGAACTAACTATTAATTAATTAGGTCGGGGTGTTACACGGGCCCTGCTGCCTTGTCATGGCATCCAGCTTGATAGCCTTCTTGACACCAACCTTTAGCCACCTTTTTGAGCCATGTTTGGCCACCCTCTTGAGCTATGTTTGGGTACCCTTTTGGGCTATATTTGGCCAATCCTTAGGCCATGTTTGGCCATCATTTTGGGCTATGTTTGGCCACTCTTTTGGGTCATGTTTGGCCACTCTTATAGGCCATGTTTGGCCACTTCCTTGGACCACTTTTGCTAGACTTTTTGACCTATTCTTGGCTTATGCCTTAGGGCATTTTGGGGCCCATTTGGGGTCACTATTCCAAGGCATATTTAAAGACATTTTGGGGCCATCATGGAGACTACACTTGAACATGACTTAAGTTAGTTTTGGCCATTGGTTGGGGTGATTTGTGACTACCATTAGTAACCCATCTTGGGGTAAGCCTCGTATCCGATTTTTTATTTTCATTTTGGGGAAACTTGGGGAAAATGAATGAATAATTAATTAAATCTATCTTATGACCTTTCATTTACTTTTCTCATTTCATTTCACTCACTCCCCAGGTTTGTGGAAATTCAGGGCGTGACATGTCATGCATGCGTGAGAACTGAAGAGAAAAAAAAATAGAAGGAAAGAGGAAAAGGAAGGGTGAAACGGGAGACAGAAGTAGGGGCGCAAGAGGTAAGCCACTGTTCTCTATAATTCAATTTTTTGGGTTGCTTTAAATTTCCTTTGAGCTTGTATATGAGTATAGAATACTAATCTAAAGAAGTTTAGCACAAACTAGAAGCGGAAAGCAAAGAAGGAGGAGTCGAACCATTAAGGGGCGTGCAACAGGAAAAAAAAAAGGGTAAGAACTAAGCTTTCTGTTCTCCAATTTTTAGAAGCATGAATGATAAATTCGATTTTAGGATCTTATTAAGCATGGAAATTGGTTTATATTGCAATTTGAATCAAGCGAAATGATCCAAAAACAAGTGAGAAAACTGCATTTACAAGGTAGGAATAAAAATTGGGTTGTGTAATTTTTATGTGTTTAACTTGGTTTAAACAATAAGGGGACTATTCCTAGGAGGTGCATAAATTGAATGGGAGAAAAAATGGGCCAAAATAGTGGAAAAAAGGGTGGGAAAAAGGGGAGAAAAATGGCTAGCCGGAGCTGGCTGAAAAATAACACAACTCCGATGAAGCTGCGATTTTCCCTATTTTGGGGGATATTCGGCACTCCGATCGAAAAATCGAGGGTAGATTTGAGTTGCCCATAAGGCATAGGTTCAGACCCAGTGGAAACCGTGAGAAAATCCATCGTTAGCGAGTCGCCATTGATGGAGAAGATCACCGGCCATGCGTGGGGAAGGAGATGCTACGCTAGGCTATTGGATTTTGTTTCTCGATTTGGGCCAAACCGGGTCGGGTTAGACCCGACCCACCCCTTCAAAGGGCTGCCCAACACTGTTTCTTTATGGGTTATGTTTTAAATTGGAGATTAGGGGGTGTTTGGTTGTGAAGGAGAAGCTATCCATTAGTTTGTCTTATAAGTGTACAGGAAATTAAAAAAAAAAAAAGTTGCACAAGGGCTGCTTGCCCTGTGACTTGAACCTGTGACCAAGGGGGGAAAGGTGAGAAGAACAGACCGCTATGCCACTAAGGCACATGTGATCAAGTTGGGCTCAAATAATATATATATTGGTTACAATTAATTAACTTAATAAAGTAGTTTATATTAATTAAATTTTGACGCGCAAATTAGTCCAACGAATAGTGTAAACTTACTATTTTGGACTTTCAGGATCCAATGGTGAGGTCCGTTTCACGAGACGGAGTCCCAAAAAATAAAATACCCGTAGAAACGCCAAAATAACCAAAATGCCCCTAAGTCGAAGGTGAGTCAAACGAATTCCGATTGAGTTAAGTAAATAGTGGATTTTTATCATTTCAAACCTTCTGGACTCAACAGTGAAGCCCAAATTGTGAAAATAGAACCTGAAAAATAGAGACACATAAAAGACTATTTTACCCTTGGGTAAATTAGATCAAATTAGAAATCGTAAAAGTATACAATAATAAAAGAGATATTTAGAGTAGCAAGGCATAAATTTGATAAATGATATTAAAGCTAAAACATGTTTGCTGATATATAGCAAACTCGAAAGGAAAAGGGAAGGTCACGGAATACTAAGACGCATTGAAAAGGTAAGTAAATTCCTATCTTTGATACGTGGTTTTCCAAGCCACGATCTTTCTATTACTGCCAAAACTCGTACTCATGTAAATATATCCATTGTTATTGTTTCCACCATGGATATTTTTCTATCTGGTGGATGCCGATTGTAATACCCTGACCCGAAATATCAGGTCATAGGGCACATATTATGAGACGATGAAAAATTAGTGTAAGGGTATTTACATTTAAGAGGAGAATTAATAATTAATTAATTAAATTCAAGAAAATAAACTATTACGACAACACACACCTGAAAGTGTATTGTGTATGGATAAGTATATATATGTATGCTTGTATAAGTATACATGTGTAAATACATTTGAAAATGCAATAGATTAATATATATATATATATATATATATATATATGAACATGTGCCTAGATCAGCCGTGTGTGTGTGGTGTGTAATGTGTATAAAATATTATATATATATATATGTATAAGAGAGAAGAAACATGAATTTAAGAGGGTTAAGGTAACTATGTACTATATGTGTATATTATATATCATTAGGTGAAGAGGAATAAGAGGAGGTATGGCTGCTGATCTGATGGAGTAAGGGGGTGAAGTGAAGGGCAATTAAGTGAAGTGATGGCCATTAAATTCTCACTTATACGTATGGGCATACACTTGATTCACACCAAAAATCTCCACCCAATCAGTCATAGAGAAAGAGAGAGAGAGAGTTCAAAGAAGAGAAGGGAGACCTCGGAGGAAGGAGGAAGGAGGAAAAAGAGGGAGTCACTGTTAGAGGTAAAACATCAAAAACTTAACATTTTCTCTCTCTAAAAATTTTCCTATGCATGAACTGTTTTAGCTTCTGATTTTTGTATATATGATGTTTAAAGTAAATAAACATGATTAAGCATGAAATCTAAGCTTGAAAACGGTTAAAAACATCCAACCCAGAAGTGGCAGCCATAGATGGACCTTAGATGAGTAGACCTGAAATAAACGAAACCAAATCAGGTTTTGATCATCAAGACCTCAAATATACCCTTTAAGAGTGTTTAAAATCTATACCCGCAATCAAGAAGCTTGAGGGAAACCTATTAAAAATCGAGTTGCAGGTCACGGGTTTAGAACCTGACTTCCAAAATAAACCCCTAAACCTGTTTTTGAGAATGGGGGTTGAATCCCTATACCTTGAGGGTCACACAGAACCAAACCATACTAAAAATGGTGAAGAAACGAGGGCTTACTATGGAATTACAGGTTCGGTTATCACATGTTCAACCGAACGGATGAACTCGTTTCAAACTTTAAAACCAATGCGAAACTCTTCCATAATGCCTTAGAAACAATTTGAAATGAAAACAGAGGGGAATGATCGAATAGAATTACACGAAATTGAAGCTTTATAGTTTCGGAAAGTAGGGCAACAGTGAGGTTTTGGTGGAGAAGACGACGGGTCGACTCATTGCTTGAATAGAGTCACCCGAGTGGACTCGGACACATGTCAGGACGAGAATAGGCCCACCGCATTATTGGAACGACGACGTTTCGTTCATGTTTTAAAATTAAAACATTAGGGCTGATGTCATCATGACGTCAGCATCACACAGTGAACCATGTAAACCAGACCGGTTCACTTGAAATCGAACTGAACCAAACGGTTCAGACCGAAACTTATGAAAATTTGGTTTTGACCCCCAACTGTTTTACAGATTTACACTGTGGCCCAACTGAGGGAAATTTTATGCAATTAGACCCCTGGAAAAATAATTAAATAATTAAATAAATAAATTTAATTATTTAACAAATAAAGTTAAATTACTATTTTACCCTTGGGTCATAAATAGAGCAAATAAAGTCCAAATTAAACATATGAATAGTGTATCCTTACTATTTTAGATATTCTAAGACAAATGGTAGGGTCCGTTTTGTGAGATGGGGCCCTGAAAAATAAAGACACGTACATGGGTAAATGACCAAAATACCCCTTGTCCAAAATTTACAAGTTATTAGTGTATTCTTACTATCTCGGATCTTCTGAGTCCAATGGTGAGGTTCACGACACGAGACGAGGCCCCAAAAATTTAAAACAAGTAAAGGGGTAAAATGACCAAAATACCCCTAGTACCCTAAAAGCCAAACTTAAACCAGAGAAGGTCTAAACCGAATTTCTTCGACACTCCGGACTCAATGGTAGAGTCTATTCGACTAAAACAAAATGTCTAAAATAAAAGAACATAAAATTTGTTGAATAGCATCTGTCAGATGACTAAAGACTAAAGTATTGCCGAAATATTAAACTAAGACAAGTACGAGAAAATAGGAGACTAGAAGATACGACACGTAAACATGTGAAGTAAATAAATTAAATTAAAGTTAATGGAGCTATCAGAAGAGTATAGTTTAGAACGAAGTAAGTTCCTAATACATTAATTTGTGTAGGTCAGGTTCAGCTAATTCAGAATGATTAAGCCGTAGACCATAATTAAGGGTCAGAAACAGCAAGACTTTTTGGATGAATTAGATCGACAACACCGAGTAATCCACAAGAAATTGAGGATTGCCAAATACTGTGAGATTAAGTCCCTCACACCCTTCATCTATTGGGAACCAATTGTTCCAATTGCTCGACACGCCCAGGAAGCAGCAGTAAGGAGACTTGCTGAGGCGCAGCTTAAAGAAGAAGAGGAAAGAGAGAACACTGAAACCTTAGCTGAAATGCGTCGCAGGTAATATTATTATCATTAAGTACATAAGTTGCTAGATTATAATACAGCTATAAGTCGGACCAGTATAAGAATTTAGGCTTTTCACAGTCTACAATTGGTGAGTCATGAAGTTGAATAAGTGCATATGGAATTTATGAAATCTTCATAAATCTTGATAGGCTAAGAAAGGAAAAGGGTAAAGGGAAGGCGCCTCTATAGAGCCGGCCCAGACACGTAAGGTGAGTAATCTTTCATTTGAAGTGGAGGCTTTAACTCCACTGGATTTCAACGGATGTTTTTTTAAGTTCAAGATATTTGCAACATTGATATATCAAATTCAGTATTCATGATTTCTGTTTCTTAAATATTCCGCTATGACATGCTCCACGATTATTTACATATTTATATCCGTAAATGTTTCCTTTTCAAAATAGTTAGCATGTCTGATTTCCTCTAATATTCTGAATTTGATTATTGCAACTATTGAAGCATCACTGCAAAAGTTATACGT
>CM018049.1:2137500-2195000 GCA_008638375.1 Nyssa sinensis
ATGCATTTTAAAGTATTCAATAAAACATTTAAAATGCAACAGAATTTATATACATATGCTTTGAAAGCCAAGGAGATAATTAAAATCCTTTCCATGAAAATAAGGGGGATGAAAATTTCTTCTTTTTCAAAACTTCAGAAGAAAGGGTTATATAAAAACCTGTTTCAGGTAAATGGGGGTTTAAAACCTACTACCATTTCTAAAAACATTTCATCTTTTCACATTTTAACTAGAGGATCCGTTTCGAAACAGACCCTAATTTTACTTCAAAGAGATCTCATGCCTGGGGGATAAACCTTCTACCAAACATCTGCGAGATTGAGAACCCGACGAGAGCCCTATAGTTTTTTATGCTTATGCATCATTATCTTGCAAAAACATAGCTTCTTCAAGAAATGCCTTTTATGAGCATTTTAAAAAAAACATGGCTTTAATAAAAGAATGAATTTTCATGAGTATTCAAAACATGGACAATTTAACGAGATTTTTAAATACTTGGAGGACCATACTTGAAACATTTAACACATGAGCTCCAAGAATTTAAATCATGATGTACAGGAATTTATTAAAGCATAGATAGAATAAAAGTATTTATTTCAGGAGGCATTTAATAAATTTGACATTTACATGGACATACAAAAAATAAACATATAGACGGTCA
Source organism: Nyssa sinensis (assembly GCA_008638375.1). NCBI lineage: Eukaryota > Viridiplantae > Streptophyta > Magnoliopsida > Cornales > Nyssaceae > Nyssa > Nyssa sinensis. The sequence goes on from CM018049.1 coordinate 2,138,162, forward strand.
GCAATACAAAGAAGTAAATTTTGCACGCCATGTTAGAATTTATAAATAAAAGGACAATACATTGAAATATAAAGCATATAAATACGAGAATTTAAATTTAGAAACACTGAAGATATTTTCATAAAAGCACTTTAGAATATTTGAACTTCAAATTACTTCGGAATCCATGGAGATTAAAACCTCCACTTCAAGGTACAGGATTACTCACCTTGATTCCTTGGCTTAGCGCTATTGGTGGGCCTTTCCTTTCCCTTTGTGATTCCTAAAAATCAAATTCACCAAGACTTCAATTAATTCCTCATTTACTTCAAATCCGCTCCTATTGATGCCCTTCATTTAATTTTAGACCCGTCGTATCCTAATCTCCTAGGATTGATCTTATCCCTTTTTAACCGGCCTACTCGTAATAATTAAATAAATTTTATTTTTCACGTGACTTATTTTTCGTACTTAGTTTGGTATTATGGACCTCATTGTTGGGTCCGGAACACCGAAGAAAGTCAATTTAGACCCCCTCGGCTTTTTATTCAATTTCGGGCATGTTAAGGGCAATTTGGTAATTTATGCTTTAACGTGTCTTAATTTTTCAGAGTCTCGTCTCATGAAACAGACCCTGCCATTGGGTCCAGAATGTCCAAAATAGTCAAAATATACTATTCACTTATTTCACTTGGACTTCGTATCATTTTACTATTATTAAATTTAATCAATTTAATTAATTCGACAATTATATATCATATATTATTTTTGTTGGTATCTTACCACACGAGCAAGGGTGACTAAGTGGGCTGAGGCCTTGGCATAGAATCCTATCTCCCGCATGTTAGTGGGTCGAATCCCACTGACCACATCTTTCCTCTCCCCCCCCCCCCCCAAATTTTTTTCTAGGTAGCCTAGAGCCAAACGGTGGACAACCCATTAAATCAGGGATGGGTTATCCTTGAATTGGAATAGCGCTTATAAATCAGACCCAAACCCTATAACCAAACAGGGTCAATTCAGGTTTTTAAAAACTAAACATATCAGCGTCAAAACAACGCCGTTACTTTTAATGAGCCAACCTGTAACACCCCGACCCGATTAAATAATAATTAAGTCACTAATTTTTAATTAGTGACCTAAAAAGGAATAATTAAGAAATTTAATCGGGGAACAAACGATAATCCCAAAAAGTAATTTCGAGACCTTAAAAGTCAAGGTCGACTCTGGGGAAAATAAAATACGACTACGATTTATGAAGCCGGTACATGAAGAATAAATATTTAATTTAAAATCATAAAGTGAAAATAATGCAAAAAGTTAAAATAAATAAATTAAATGCCAAACAAGGCATAAAGAGGAAAATAAGCTCAAGTTGGGACCAATGGGTTTTGAACCCTTGACCAAATAAGACCAAAGTTTAAAAAGCCCAAAAATTTACCACTTGGGCTGCCCACTTGTCTGTGTCTTATTTTACAACACATATGTATATATATACACATTAAAACAAAGCCACCTCCCAAATTGCCCAATCCCCTTTCATGCAACAAAAGTATTATTTTTAAATTAAAATAATTAGGCTGTCTATATATCAGTTACGTGTGTGTGCATTTGAAGTCAGAAATCAGACTTGATAGTGATTGTATGTTCAGCCTTCAAGAGAGAGAAACCTAGAGAGAGAGGGAGAGGGAGTTAGAGAGAGAAAGTGAAGAAAGAAGGAGGAAGAAGAAGAATAAGGGAGAAGAGGATGCTTGCATGCAACTAGTCACTCAAGAAGAAACAAGGAGGATCTAGATCCAAGTAAGAGAGAAGGGAAACACCACTGTGTGAAGGTAAAATCATCAAAACCCCTTGTTGCTCTCTCTCTAAAAATTTTATACATACACACTATTTTAAGATCCTTTTGATGCATGCATGAGTTTCTAGAGTATTAAACTTGAATAAGGAGCAAAGATTAAGCCCTAAACAGCCCTAGAACTCTAACCCGTACTCACCCGCCATTGAAGGACCTCCAAGGTGCAGGTCTGATTCGACTAGGGCTAGACCTCGATTGAGGGATAGGGATCAAAACTAGAAATGATAAGGATCATAATGCAACAAAAACCAAAGGAAATTGCCCTAAGACCCGAGAGAACCGTCGAGTTGCAGGTCACGGGTCTGATTTGGGATATCTCAAACCGAACCCCAATCTCAGTTTTATGAACGTAATATTAATCCCCATGATTATACGATTACAACAGAACAAGAACCATAAAAAATGATGGAGAAACAAGCTCAAACCGAGCCTGTTACAGACCATGAGGATAGTGAGGAAATCCAACGTTTTGATCCATTTCGATCCATAAAATGAATTCTAAAACGATTCTTAGGCTTCCAGAAATCACTTGGGATGGAAAGCAATAGAAATTTGTGGCCAAAATATAATGAAATTGAAAAGAAAATAAAACAGGAAATTAGGGCAACACGGGGGAAGAAAGAGGAAAAAGATGAACAGTGCGTGGGTCGGTTCGGGTCGGGACCTGACCCGTATCATAAGTGGGTTTAAATGAAACTACGTCGTTTGGTTAAGGAAATTTAAATTTTGAAATTTAGGGCTGATGTCATCATGACGTCAGCATTACGCAGTGAACCGGCCAAACCGGTTGGTTCAACGAAATGGTAGATCGGTTCAGTTACAAACCAATTGAACCCTTTGGTTTATTTTTATAGTTTTAAAGAATTACAATTTAGCCCCCACTATTTAGGAAAATCTTACTAAGGCCCATATTTTTAAAGGGAAAATTTAAATAACCCCCTGGAAAAATAAATAATTTATTTAATTATCTAATTAATTGGGTAAAATTACTATTTTACCCTCGGACACTAAATGAGTCAAACGAAGTCTAAATTAAATAAATAAATAGTGTATTTTTACTATTCCGGGCATTCCGGACTCCATGGTGGAGTCTAATTGATGAAATTAAGTCCCAAAAAATACAGACACATAAATGTTAAATGACTATATTGCCCCTAATAGAATACGAAGCCCAAATGAAGTCCAAATTGGACGAAATTGACACCAATAGAAGCCCAAATATTAGCGAGCTTGTATATATGATTAAAAAAAATGATTTGGGGTCAGAAAATCATAAAATTTAAATGACCGATGTGTCTCTATGATCAAAAGCAGATACCAGACGAAGTCCAAAAGACTTAAAAATTTACATATAAGATATGTAAAATATTCTAAGGACCATGATAGGTCCGGGGCAAGAAAATTAAATTACTATTTTGCCCCTGCATATGCCCGAAGCCAAATAAAAAGTCGAGAAGGCCTAAATTGACTTTCTTCGACGTTCCGAATCCAACGGTAAGGTCCAAAATACCAAAATAGGTATTGAGAAATAAGTCACGTGAAAAATAAAACTTATTAAGTTACCACGAGTAGACCGGTAAGACCAATCCTAGGAAATTAGGACACGTCAGGTCTAAGATTAAATGAAGAGCATCAATTAGAGATGATTTGAAGTAAATGAGGAATTAATTGAAGTCTTGATGTCACGACCCTGAAACCCACCCTATGCGGATCTCGTATCGTGGGGCTGACCCAATGGCCGTCCCTACTTTTTCTATTCTTATACCAATGATAACAGTAAATAATATGACCATGACATTAAAGTGCGGAAGCTTTATTACAATTATTGTTCAAAGACTAAACTTCAAACTAACAATAAACTGATCCTAAACCACTCTTAGGTGGTGAGTACATGGGAGAGACTTCATTCATTATTATTATGCTCCTCAACTGTCTCTTTAATCTCCTGATCTCCTACTGTGGTTCTGTAACATTCTCACCTGAAAAAAATTTAGTAAGGGGTGAGCTACAAACTCAGTAAGTAGAAGCCTATCCCCAATATGGGTGGGGATGACATAAATGATTACAAGTCAAGGTAACATGATAGCCAGTCATGACAATGATTGCAGTCAACTGTAAAATGCCACGATGGCCAATGAATGACAAGGTACAATAACAGTCAAGGGTAACCAATGAATGACAACGTACAATAACCGTCAAGAGTAACAACGTAGCATGAATAAAGAATAGGCTCAATGAATACAATCAACATAAATACTGCCACAATGAAACGGTCACAATCAAGTCCAATAAAACAAAACCAATCGACATAGAACTATATCAATTAACATGGATGATGCCTTTACTCTGTTCAGGGTTTGGCAGACCCTCGGTCTTTTGGGGCCCGGCATACCGTCCATTAACATAAATGCGTATAAAATGCCCATTAACCTTACTGCGTAAAAACGCCATAATTGCCATATGTCTTTTTGACCCGTAGGTCCCATAAATTGACCCGTAGGTCCCAGTCAATCAGATAGCATCAGATAGGTAATGTGGCTGAGCACAAAACCCAGCACCTAACATAAATTAAGATTCTATAGTATTCCATATGAATGTACAAAACATGGAACATCATAACGTAACATACAATAAATGGATATCAATGAAATGAATCAGTCATGCAACATCAACCAATAGGCATCCACCAGGTAGAGCAATATCCATGGTGGGAAATAATGACAGTGAGTACATATAAGAGTACAAGATTGGCAGTAATAGAAAGAACGTGGCTTGGAAACCACGTATCAAAGATAGGAATCCACTTACCTTATCAATGTCTTAATATCCCGTGACTTCTTCCTTTCCTTTTGACTTGCCTATAAATCAATAAACACGTTTCAGCTTTCATATAATTTATCGAATTTATGCCTCGTTACTCTAAATACCTCTCGTACTAATTTATGCTTTACGATTTCCATTTTAAACTTAATTTACCCAAGGGCAAAATGGTCATTTACGTGTCTCTACTTTTTGGGTTCTGTTTTCATAATTTGGACTTCACCGTTGAGTCCAGTAGGTTTGAATTAATAAAAATTCACTATTTACTTAACTAAATCGGAGTCCGTTTGACTTACCTTCAACGTAGGGGTATTTTGGTCATTTTGGCATTCTACGGTTATTTTATCTTTTCGGGACTCCATCTCGTAAAACGGACCTCACTATTAAATTCAGAGGGTCCAAAATAGTAAGTTTTCATTATTCGTTCTACTAATTTAGGCGTCAAAATTAAATTTAAAATTTATTAATTTAAATCACTTATTTAAATTAATTAATCTAGCTAATACATATAGTATTTGAGTCCAAACAGACCACATGTGCCTTGGTGGCACAGTGGCTAAGTTTCTCCCCCTTTCTCCTTTGGTCACAGGTTCAATTCACTGCCCATACAAATTTTCCATTCCTTGTTATTAACTTTTTTTTTTCATTTCCTGTTCAAGTTTAACCCAACCATTGGATAGCTCTCCTTTCTAACCAAACACTATCTAAACTCAAATTTAAAAATTTACTCATGAAGTACAAGTGTTGGGCAGTCATTTGAATGGGTTGGTCGGGTCAGACCCGACCCGGTTTGGCCAAAATAAAATCGGAAAAACAGCAGCCGCGCAGCAGCCTTTTCCGGCGTACAGGTTGTCTTCTTCGTCAACGGTGACTCGCCGGTGATGGGTTTCTTGCGTTTTTCAGCGGGGTTCATACCTACAGATCATGGACAACTCAAATCTACAGTCGGATTTCAAATCGGAGTGCCGGAGCACTCCCAAAATGGCCGGAACAGTAACGCACCAAGGGTTCTGCGGTTTTCCGACAGCCCCTTTCCCTTCCGTTTTTCTCTGTTTTTCTCCTACGGTTTCAATCCCGATTTGATTCTAAAATTTAACTACACCCAAGAGAATCAATTACACATGATCTAAACCAATTGATCGCAACAAAATCACCCCACCCGATCTATTTTTCTCCTCTGTTTTTCACTGTTTCCCCACGTTTAGTTCTGTTCCTTTTTTTTTTTTTTTTGTTTTCCTTGATTCAGTTTGAATACAACCAATTTCCATGCTTAATTAAATCTATAATTCGTGCTGATTATGCTTCTATTATGAAATCTAGATTCCATGCTTAAATTTAAACAAAACCGAATTGGATCCAACTTACCCATCCAGTCGTGCGCCCTTCGTTTCTCTCATCTTCCTTATTTTTCCGCTTCTGGTTGGTTCTAACTCCTGCTCTTCTACTCTGGATTAATATACTATACACATATACCAACTGAGAAATGTAAAGTAACCCAAAAATTGAATTATAGAGAGAAGTATCTTACCCTTACGCCCCTGCTTCTATCACCCCCCTGTTGCGCCCAACCATTCCTCTTCTCTCTTTTCTTTCTTTCTTTTTTCTTGCTGGTTCAATTTGTAACGCATGCCTGGCATGCTTTTATCTTTAAAAACCGTCCCTCGCCCTCTTTATTTCTCCCATTGTCTCTCTCTCTCTCTCTCCCTTGCGCCCTTTCATTTCTGCACATGATTCTCACCCGTTTTCCTCTGTTTTAATTCTTCAGTTACTGATATATCAACACCTTCACACCTTCACATATATTTATATATTTTTATACCTATACATACACATTTGCATATTGTCCACTATCTTATTTTTTTTTATTATTATTATTTTCTTTATTTATTTATATTTATTTTTCTTTTCTAATTCTTATTTTTATTTCGGTATCTGTTCATGGCTTGCTCAGGCGTTGCCCGGGCATTATCCGTACTTTCAAACTTTTGAGTTTCCGAACCGCACGTTGTATTCAAGATTTAAAACAGGAAGTCCTTACGGCTCGGGTTTCACGGTGTGCTCAGTTTCAATTTGGGTCAGGGTATTACATTCTACCCCCCTTAAATTGAGTTTTGTCCTCAAAACTTGAGTATTCGAAATTCATGAAACTCTGTCACCTCATCATGCTAGTTTCATCATCATAATTTCCTTATAATCTGTCTCTTGGACTTATATCTATTCTTCAGATACTATATGCTTAGGTAGAAAGATTTCTTTATATAGGATTCATAGTTTTTTTTTTCTTTTTCGTATTCCTCTTTGTTTTATTTCAATAGTAAATTTGGAAGTCAAGGGTTTGACCCTTTTAACTTCCTCGGGACTTTTAACTCATTGTCTCCAGATTTTAGTATTAACATCCCCCTGCGTGTCTCTTTAGTTATGAGATCTATGGCAAGTCATCTTTTCTGTTACTTGACTATTTCTCCTTGTTACCAGTATCTTGACTAATTTTACATCTAGTCGTTATATTCATTTCATTTGGTACCAGGTCGTGATCACCCTACTGATCATAGGCTGTCAACTTTCATTGATATCGTATAGCACCTTATGGGCCAGGGAAAGGTATCTAGTACCTTGATCTTTTCTTTTCTATCTATCTCTTTGGTAGTGGTCATAGGAATCAACGGTGTATCTAGCCTACACCATCTCTATGGTTCAAGTGTCTTGGGTTTGTCATTCAAGTACGTTAAGTTTTACTAAGGATAGAGTATCATATTCCTTTTTGTTTTCATGAGCATCTTTTGGTTCGTATCAGGACGTTTTACTTGTATTCTCTTTGCATTACGATATTTATCCTGCATAGGTGACTTGAAATTTATTAAAACTTTCCATTTGTGATTCCTCAATCAGATGTTCATTCATTGAAGATTTATCAATTTTTTTTTTTCATTTCGTTCTTTCAAGAACTTATTCAATCGTAGAGGGAGTCCCTTGTACATTCTGTGACGTCATATCATATTTTAGGATTGTTCACATCATTTAGTCGTCTAATCATTTTATCGTTACAGTTGACATTCAAAGTTTATCACAACGATATCAATTTTTTTTCCATCATGGAAATTCCCTACTTCCTTTGTGTCACAATTCAGTTATTCCTACTTTCTACCTCGATCTTGATTGTTCTCGTAACCCAACTAATTAGGTATCACTTTAGCACAGTCGTTGTCCTCACTAGTTTTTATATGCATTATGTATGCCACAATTTTCGTCTCTTTAATTACTAGGTCACGTAAATCCTCAAAATCATTCAATGTCATCAATCATTTATCTTTTGAGTTAGATTCAGCTAGCTCAATAAAGTATAACCCACAATTAGGTCCTATTGTTACCTAGGTTAATAAGATCCATTGAATTTTCCCAACTATCATTTATCACGTGTCAATCTCCTTTTAGGACTATCACAGTTCATAAATGTTCACTTGATAATCTCATTTAATCAGTCTCTGTCTACCAATAATGCATTTGTCTTTACCCTATATGACTCACTCAAGAATCCTCTTAATTCTGACATATCGTTAGTCCATCTAGAGTCTTAACGCCTCATGTTACCATTCAGTAAGTCTTTCTCAGACCATCTCTTACATAGACTTCTTGTTAAATTCCTCGACTTTCCAAGATTTCACAATCCCAACTCTATGTCACCTTATATCTTTTAAAAGAGCATTTGTTGTTGCCCTTGTTAAAATGCTAGTTTCCCCCAATTCATAGATCAATTCCAATGCAATGACTTAACATCCACCTCAACACTGGTATTATTCTTCCTAAGAATCCTCAACCTTTGTCCTCGAGCATACTACTTCTTCCCAAAAGTTACTATTCATTTAATCATCTCAATCGTCCAAGAAACATCAAGTCACTCATAGCATAGTCTTTCCCAAAAACTAGTAACCTTAGTATTTAATCAAGCTATTATTTTCCAAAAGTCACCAATCATTTAACTATTTAAATCCTCGAATTCTTAGTTCCTCCAAAGATATCTAATCGGTTAATAACCGTGTACTTATGATCTGTATCTCATATGCCTTATATATATCATTCAATAATGATTTCCTCGTAATACCTCAGAATCATGTATCATCTCAATTTCATGGTTTCTCTAAATGATTTACTACCAGTTCAGTCTTTACGATCATTTAGATCATCTTGATCTCTAACAGTTACTCAAAATCATTTATCATGTACTTCATTTAACTTAATAGGGTATTGACTACAATCATATCATACCTTATCTTAGATCACAAGATTCATGGACTTCTTCATAATATTTATTCTTCATGTGTCAGTCTCTTTTCAAAATCATCACATTTCATAAAATCAATTCTAGCAATCTTGCTCATTTAGTAATTGTCTTCAAGATTCTATTCATCTCTACCTTATCAGGATCTACTCCTAACTTACTCAAGACTTTTCCATTAAGTTTTCTTCAACTATCTCTTATTCAAGCCTCATTTATCTATCCGTAACATTTATAGAAATCTCTTCAAATATTTGCAGTGTCATTCCTTGAGAATCCTCCTCGTTTTTTCTTTTAAACATATTTTTATTTCCTTAAAGGTCACTAATTACCCAAATCATCTCAATTGTTCAAGAATCACCGATAACATATAGTCTTTTCCCCGATATATAGTATTCATCAATAACAATCTCTCAATGGTATTGGAACAGTTAACAAGTAGCCTAAAGGTTCTGTTTCAAGGTTCAACCTAACAGTAAATGCGGAATTATAAATCAAATATCTAAACAATATATGAGCAGGTTGTAAGTATCTGAAAATACCTACGGATACTGGTACAGTAGCCCAATCATCTTCTGGTGTTAACCTTTCCTGTAAAGGATAATCAGTCAATGTATACGTAAAATAACTGTCAGTGTTCGCATAAAAGTCCAGCCTAGTAATGTCAGTATTATCTATCGACTACCTCTTAGACTTTAACAACTCTAGTACTCTAATCCTGTCTCCCATGACTCACTAGAACCTAAGACTTTGCTCTGATACCAAGCTGTCACGACCCGAAACCCACCCTATGCGGATCTCGTATCGTGGGGCCGACCCAATGGCCGTCCCTACTTTTTCCATTCTTATACCAATGATAACAGTAAATAATATGACCATGACATTAAAGTGCGGAAGCTTTATTACAATTATTGTTCAAAGACTAAACTTCAAACTAACAATAAACTGATCCTAAACCACTCTTAGGTGGTGAGTACATGGGAGAGACTTCATTCATTATTATTATGCTCCTCAACTGTCTCTTTAATCTCCTGATCTCCTACTGTGGTTCTGTAACATTCTCACCTGAAAAAAATTTAGTAAGGGGTGAGCTACAAACTCAGTAAGTAGAAGCCTATCCCCAATACGGGTGGGGATGACATAAATGATTACAAGTCAAGGTAACATGATAGCCAGTCATGACAATGATTGTAGTCAACTGTAAAATGCCACGATGGCCAATGAATGACAAGGTACAATAACAGTCAAGGGTAACCAATGAATGACAACGTACAATAACCGTCAAGAGTAACAACGTAGCATGAATAAAGAATAGGCTCAATGAATACAATCAACATAAATACTACCACAATGAAACGGTCACAATCAAGTCCAATAAAACAAAACCAATCGACATAGAACTATATCAATTAACATGGATGATGCCTTTACTCTGTTCAGGGTTTGGCAGACCCTCGGTCTTTTGGGGCCCGGCATACCCCCCATTAACATAAATGCGTATAAAATGCCCATTAACCTTACTGCGTAAAAACGCCATAATTGCCATATGTCTTTTTGACCCGTAGGTCCCATAAATTGACCCGTAAGTCCCAGTCAATCAGATAGCATCAGATAGGTAATGTGGCTGAGCACAAAACCCAGCACTTAACATAAATTAAGATTCTATAGTATTCCATATGAATGTACAAAACATGGAACATCATAACGTAACATACAGTAAATGGATATCAATGAAATGAATCAGTCATGCAACATCAACCAATAGGCATCCACCAGGTAGAGCAATATCCATGGTGGGAAATAATGACAGTGAGTACATATAAGAGTACAAGATTGGCAGTAATAGAAAGAACGTGGCTTGGAAACCACGTATCAAAGATAGGAATCCACTTACCTTATCAATGTCTTAATATCCCGTGACTTCTTCCTTTCCTTTTGACTTGCCTATAAATCAATAAACACGTTTCAGCTTTCATATAATTTACCGAATTTATGCCTCGTTACTCTAAATACCTCTCGTACTAATTTATGCTTTACGATTTCCATTTTAAACTTAATTTACCCAAGGGCAAAATGGTCATTTACGTGTCTCTACTTTTTGGGTTCTGTTTTCATAATTTGGACTTCACCGTTGAGTCCAGTAGGTTTGAATTAATAAAAATTCACTATTTACTTAACTAAATCGGAGTCCGTTTGACTTACCTTCAACGTAGGGGCATTTTGGTCATTTTGGCATTCTACGGTTATTTTATCTTTTCGGGACTCCATCTCGTAAAACGGACCTCACTATTAAATTCAGAGGGTCCAAAATAGTAAGTTTTCATTATTCGTTCTACTAATTTAGGCGTCAAAATTAAATTTAAAATTTATTAATTTAAATCACTTATTTAAATTAATTAATCTAGCTAATACATATAGTATTTGAGTCCAAACAGACCATATGTGCCTTGGTGGCACAGTGGCTAAGTTTCTCCCCCTTTCTCCTTTGGTCACAGGTTCAATTCACTGCCCATACAAATTTTCCATTCCTCGTTATTAACTTTTTTTTTTCATTTCCTGTTCAAGTTTAACCCAACCATTGGATAGCTCTCCTTTCTAACCAAACACTATCTAAACTCAAATTTAAAAATTTACTCATGAAGTACAAGTGTTGGGCAGTCATCTGAATGGGTGGGTCGGGTCAGACCCGACCCGGTTTGGCCAAAATAAAATCAGAAAACAGCAGCCGCGCAGCAGCCTTTTCCGGCGTACATGTTGTCTTCTTCGTCAACGGCGACTCGCCGGTGATGGGTTTCTTGCGTTTTTCAGCGGGGTTCATACCTACAGATCATGGACAACTCAAATCTACCGTCGGATTTCAAATCGGAGTGCCGGAGCACTCCCAAAATGACCGGAACAGTAACGCACCAGGGGCTGTGCGGTTTTCCGGCAGTCCCTTTCCCTTCCGTTTTTCTCTGTTTTTCTCCTACGGTTTCAATCCCGATTTGATTCTAAAATTTACCTACACCCAAGAGAATCAATTACACATGATCTAAACCAATTGATCGCAACAAAATCACCCCACCCGATCTATTTTTCTCCTCTATTTTTCACTGTTTCCCCACGTTCAGTTCTGTTCCTTTTTTTTTTTCTTTTGTTTTCCTTGATTCAGTTTGAATACAACCAATTTCCATGCTTAATTAAATCTATAATTCGTGCTGATTATGCTTCTATTATGAAATCTAGATTCCATGCTTAAATTTAAACAAAACCGAATTGGATCCAACTTACGCATCCAGTCGTGCGCCCTCCGTTTCTCTCATCTTCCTTATTTTTCCACTTCTGGTTGGTTCTAACTCCTGCTCTTCTACTCTGGATTAATATACTATACACATATACCAACTGAGAAATGTAAAGCAACCCAAAAATTGAATTATAGAGAGAAGTATCTTACCCTTGCGCCCCTGCTTCTGTCACCCCCCTGTTGCGCCCAACCATTCCTCTTCTCTCTTCTCTTTTCTTTTTTTTTTTTTCTTGCTGGTTCAATTTGCAACGCATGCCTGGCATGCTTTTATCTTTAAAAACCGTCCCTCGCCCTCTTTATTTCTCCCATTGTCTCTCTTTCTCTCTCTCTCTCTCTCTCTCTCTCTCTCTCTCTCTCTCTCTCTCTCCCTTGCGCCCTTTCATTTCTGCACATGATTCTCACCCGTTTTCCTCTGTTTTAATTCTTCAGTTACTGATATATCAACACCTTCACACCTTCACATATATTTATATATTTTTATACCTATACATACACATTTGCATATTGTCCACTATCTTATTTATTATTATTATTATTATTTTTTTCTTTATTTATTTATATTTATTTTTCTTTTCTAATTCTTATTTTTATTTTGGTATCCGTTCATGGCTTTCTCGGGCGTTGCTCGAGCATTATCCGTACTTTCAAACTTTTGAGTTTCCGAACCACCCGTTGTATTCAAGATTTAAAACAGGAAGTCCTTACGGCTCGGGTTTCACGGTGTGCTCAGTTTCAATTTGGGTCAGGGTATTACACTTGATGAATTTGGTTTTTAGGAATTTCAAAGGGAAAGGGAAAGCCCACCAGTAGTGCTGACCCAGGAGAACAAGGTGAGTAATCCTGTACTTTGAAGTGGAGGTTTTAATCTCCATGGATTCTGAAGAAGTTTAAGTTCAAGTATTCTGAAGTGTTTTTATGAAAATATCTGCCATATTTTAAATTCTAAATTCTCGTATTTATATGCTCTATATTTCAAATGTACTGTCGTATTAATTATCAATCTACCATGGCATGAAAATTCATTTATGATATTCTGACAAATGATACGTTTATTTTCTACATGTCCATGTGAATGCCAATTTTATAAAATGCCTCTTGAATCAAATGTCTTTATTCTGTCTACGCTTTAATAAATTCCTGTGCATCGTGATTTAAATTCCCGAAGTTCTTATGTTAAATGTTTCAAGTATTGTCCTCCAAATATTTAAAAACCCTATTAAATTGTCCGTGTTTTAAATACACATGAAAATTCATTCTTTTATTGAAACCACATTTTTAATCGTACCTGAAAAGCATTTATTGAAGAAGCCACATTTATAAATGCTCATAAAAAGCATTTTCGAATAAGCTATGTTTTTATACTCATGAGAAGCATCTATTTGAAAATCATATTTCAAACACTCATGAAAAGCTTATATTTGAAGAAATCATGTTTTCAATGCTCTTTGGAAAGCATTAGTGAAGAATTGAAAAGTTTTGTAAGATAATGATGCATAAGCATCGCAAATTATTGAGCTCCCTTCGGGTTCTCAATTCAGGAAAATGCCCGGTAGCAGGATCTGATCCCCTAGGCATGAGATTTCTCAGAAGTAAAATTAGGGTCTGGTTCGAAACGGATCCTTGAGTTAAAAAGTGAAAAGATGAAAAGGTTTTCAAAAATGGTAACAGGTTTAAACCCCCATTTTCTGAAATGGGTTTTACATAACCCTTTGAAGTTTCGAAGAAGAAGAAATTTTACATCCTTTTATTTTCATGGAAAGGATTTCACATTATTTCTTTGGTCTTTAAATGGCCACTCTGCACATGTTTATAAATTTCGTTGCATATTAAATGCTTTATTGAATGCTTTAAAAATGCATCATGCAACGTGATTTGAAGATTCTTATATCCTGCGATTATTGAAGTATGTGCCTAGCTTGAATGCCTTGTATGCTTCACGCTATCCTTTTTGAAGAATTCTATTTTTGTATCTAAAGTATATGTATAATTGGTAGTGTATGTTTATATGAAGTCTCTCTTGAACTAACCCACTACCAGTTGAAACCCATGACAAAGTACTGGAATTACTCATTGGGCTTTTCGAAGCTCACCCCATTCCCTAACATTTTTCAGGTGATGATGATAGTTAGGAGCCTTGCCCAATTTGAGGATTGGTGATTGGTAGCTCCATTTGATCAGGAAATTTTGGAAGTACTAGGACCCGTAGTTGGTTAAATTTTGATGTAGTAAATTTTGGACAAATATGTACTTGAGCCCGAGAGGCAACGATTATGTAAAACTTATAACTTTAAATTTTTAGTATGCTCTGAATGTATATTATTTGTTTACCGCTTCGAAGAAGAAGAAGAAGCGACAGTACCGAGCAGGCGTGCGGAATGAAAAAGTTTTTCATGCTTCCGCAATTTGCCAGACTTGGCCCTAACGCACAACCGTTCGGTGTTGTTGCTCACGTGAAGCCTTGCCCTAAGGCTTTCGGGCTGAAGGGTGGCAGGTCACGATTTGGGATCCGCATAAGGAGGATTTCGGGTCGTGACACAACCCACCTAATGGCGACACGTGCCCGAGTTAACATGTCTAGTCTAATAGTTGGGCGAGTCAACTCGTCGTCTTCTTCATCGTATAGCCATCGTAGCTTTGAAACCCTAGAAAATCCAATCATTATTTCGTCCAAATCTATCAATCCATTTGCAATTTTTTAAATTCTACATGGGTTCTGGAGGTCTCAAAATTCATTTCACATTAGTTTAATGGCTTCAATCGAACGCTAGTGATCGTTCAACCCTCACCATCGCGGCTTTGAAATTTGGGTTATTTGAGCCTGTTTCTCTATCATTTCAAGCAAAATTTCTCTTATTTTGTTCCTTATTTTTTGGGCTTTCAATCCTAGTTCTTGAATCCAAGCGGAGTGCTTAATTCATGGTTTTGCTATTTTTGGTTGATTCTACAACTCAATATTTCATCGCTCTTTTGGTGCCAATTTATCGGGTCTCCTTATTTTTGTGGACTATTTTACATCTATTTTAAGTCTCAACTCATAGTTTTAAGTATTTTTCACTTTAGTTTCTGGGTGAAGTTTATTTAAGTCCCATCAATGGCGGCCTGTGTACGGCTTAGGGTTTTTGGTGTGTTTAGGGTCCAAATTTTGTGCCATATTCAATATTTCAATCCTAAAATATCATCCATGCATAAATGAGACTCAAACAGCTTGTATACATGTATAATTTTTAGAGAGAGAAAAAAATGGGTTGGGTGATTTTACCTCAACAATGGCACTTCCTTCTCCTTGTTTTTACTTCCAACTCCCTTCTAAGGCATTTAGGGTCAGGTTAAGGCAGCCATGCAACCTTCCCGATTCTTCTTCTTCTTGTTCTCTCTTCACTTTCTCTCTCTACCCGAGCACACACTTACACTCTGATTTTTTTCTGAATTTCCCTTCACTTCACACATGCAACACTAACATAGAATCATATATTTTAATTATTTTATTTTAAAAATAATTCCTTTAGTTGTATGCATGGCCATTGGCCAATTTAGGAGGTGGGGCTTTATTTTAATATGTATATGACATTTAAGCACAAAAGTGTTGGCAGCCCACTTGGTTAATTTTTAGGTGCTTAAGTGCTTGCCCATTTAGGACAAGGGTTCAAAACCCCTTGGCCTCACTTTTGGTCCATTTTTTCTATTTTCCCTTTTGTGCCTTGTTTGGCATTTAATTTATTTATTTTAACTTTTTGCATTATTTCCACTTCGTGATTTGAAATTTAATATTTACTCTTTCATGTACTGATTTTATAAATCATAGTCATATTTTATTTTCCCCAGAGTCAACCTTGATTTTTAAGGTCTCGAAATTATTTTGAAATCGTCATCTATTTCACGTTTAAATTTCTTAATTATTCTTTTTAAGATCACTAATTAATAGTTAGTGACTTAATTATCATTTAATCGGGTCGGGGTGTTACATCCTCGACTCCTTAAATGGAGTTTTTTCCTCAAAACTCAAGAGTTCTTGGTCGTTATAAGATTCTGTCCCCTTTTCTCCTTCACCATTTGTATCTAATTATTCCTGTGTTTTAATAGTCAAGCTAAATAACAAGATATATAATGCAATGAAATGATTAAGTATTGAACGGGGTATCTAGCTGACCAACAGAGGTTCGTGCAGCCTCAAAAAAGATATTGTATAAACGACCGTACCTCAAAGGTTCCTTGCTTCCTTTCGGTTTCTCGGCTGTCAGGGCTTAAGATTGTGGTGCTGCCAAAGAAGCTATCACCGTGGGTTCCTTGGTGTTCCGACTCCACTTTGGGCGATCTTTTATGAGGTGCCCGGTCTGCCCACATTTATAACAAGCCCCAATAAGACGCCGGCGGTCCCTGGAATGGTATTTTTGGTAGGTAAGGCACAGAGGAGTCCCTGAAGTCTTTTGGCTGGCGTTACCCGCTTCATTCACAGAACTTGTACTCTTTGCCCCAATCTTTGTCCTCTTCATTTGCTAAGGAGCAGTGCCTGTCTTATTCCTGTCCTCTTCATTTGAGTTAAGGCATTACTCGCTCTTTTAAAAATCTTGGCACGGTTCACCACTGCATTGTATGTCGGGAGCTCAAAGGGCTCAAGTCTGTACTTGATGCCGTCCTTGAGGCCACTCTCAAATTTCCTGGCCTTTAGATCCTCTGTAGCAATGGTGTGGGGTGAAAAATGAAACAACTTCATAAATCTTGCCTCATATTGTTCCACAATCATATTCCCTTGGTTGAGGGTTGCAAACTCGACTATTTTTGCATTCCTGGTTGATTGTGGAAAGTACTTGTCATAAAAGACTTCTAGGAATCGCGCCCAGGTCATTTGGGGTTTCCTTTCTTTCTTAAGAGCCACCAACTATATGTTGTATCCTTGAAAGTGAAGGCAGCAAAAGAGACCTTCTGCTCCTCAGTACATGGTAGAACAGTGAAGATCCGGTCCATCTCTTGGACCTACACCTCGGCGTCGATCGTGGACTCAAGTCCGTCAAACCTCGGCGGTTTAAAGCTTTAGATCGTCTTATGCGTGGCAGTGTTCCTGGTCTGAAGGTGGCCTAGGATTTGGTGCCTGCTACCTTGCATAGGTCTGGGCTTGGACATTATTCATGGTCCGAGCCATTGTTTCTAGGATCTGCTCGACCCTGTCCAACCTCTCATTTGGAATTGCCCCCATTCATTCGTGTGTTCACCATTATTTTTTTGTTACAAAAGAAATAGTGGTTACTTTATCTTCATGTATCGCAATGCATAAGGTCATATCTATTTGCCTTGAATTTTGAAAAATTAATTTGGTTTATTTTTTCCATATAAGTAACAGGTTTTATAGCCTACATTTACTTCTAATCTTCAGACTCTACTCCTTCTACTCTATCGCGGGTCCCATACCTTGCTTTCATATCGGATCATGTACTTCAGATAATTTTTTTCACTTACCGCGGGTCCCATGTCCCGCATTCCTATCAGGATCGTGTACTTCAGAACATTTACTTCACCTATCGCAGGTCCCATACCCCGCATTCTTATCACGTACTTCAGAATACTAACTTCATGTTATTACGAGTCTCATACCCCACCTTCTTATCATGTACTTCAAATCATTTACTTCATGTATCAGTGGGTCCCATACCTTGCCTTCCTATCAAATCATGTATTTCACCTAGGTTTCGCTTAATAACTCATTTGCTATTCTTCAATTTCTTAGGTAGCCTAAGACCTACCTAAACTTATGGTTCTGTTGCTAGTCTATCTAGTGTCACTTAATTCTTTTAAGTCAACCTAGTGCTCTGATACCACTCTATCACGACCCCAATCCACCTTCTATGGATTAAGGATCTCGACCGCTGCCCTTCGGCCCATAGGCCGTCAGGTGAGGCTCAAGTGAGCAACGGTGCAGGACGGCGGTGCGGTACAGCCAGGATTGGCAATTGCGAAAGCGTGAAAAACTTTTCTTTTTTTTTTTTACATTTCGCACATTCGCCCGATACCGTTGCTTCTTCTTCT
Organism: Nyssa sinensis; assembly: GCA_008638375.1. Classification (NCBI taxonomy): domain Eukaryota; kingdom Viridiplantae; phylum Streptophyta; class Magnoliopsida; order Cornales; family Nyssaceae; genus Nyssa; species Nyssa sinensis. The sequence continues at coordinate 2,156,390 of CM018049.1, forward strand.
TCTTCAGAGCGGTAAGCAATTAATATACAATCAGAGCATACTAAAGATTTTTAAGGTTATACATATTACATATCCGATTACCCCTCGGGGCATAAGTACATATTTGTCCAAAATTACTACAACAAAATTGACCAACTATGGGTCCTAATATTTTCAAAAGTCCTTGATCATAGTGGAGCTGCTAATCGCCAGTCCTTCAATTGGGCAAGGCTCCCACTCATCATCAATACCTGAAAAATATTGGGATAATAGGGTGAGCTTCAATAGACCCAGTGAGTAATTCTAGTACCTTGTCATGAGTTTTCAACTGGTAGTGGGTTAGTTAAGAAGAAGTTCATATAAACATTCACTACCAATTGTACATATACTTCAGATACAGAATACAGAATTCTTCAAAAATAGATATCGTGAAGCATACAAGGTATTCATGCTAGGCGTGTATTTCAATATTCACAGAATACAAAAATCTTCAAATCACATGGCATGATGCATTTTAAAGTATTCAATAAAACATTTAAAACGCAACATAATTTATAAACATATGCAGGTTGGCCATTTTGAAAGCCAAGGAGATAATTAAAATCCTTTCCATGACAATAGAGGGATACAAATTTCTTCTTCTTCAAAACTTTAGAACAAAGTGTCAAAACAACGCCGTTACTTTTAATGAGCCAACCCACCTAATGGCGACACGTGCCTGAGTTAACAAGTCCAGTCCAATGAGTTGGGCAAGTCAACTCACCGTTTTCTTCATCGTATATCCACTGTAGCTTTGAAACCCTAGAAAATCCAATCGTTATTTCGTCCAAATCTATCAATCCATTTGCAATTTTTTAAATTCTACATGGGTTCTGGAGGTCTCAACATTCATTTCACATTAGTTTAATGGCTTCAATAGAACGCTAGTGATCGTTCAAGCCTCACCATCGTGGCTCTGAAATCTGGGTTATTTGAGCCTGTTTCTCTATCATATCAAGCAAAATTTTTTGCTCAATTCATGGTTTTGCTATTTTTGGTTGATTCTGCAACTCGGTATTTCATGGCTCTTTTTGGGGCCAATTTATCGGGTCTCCTTGTTTTTCTAGACTATTTTACATCTATTTTAAGTCTCAACTCATAGTTTTAAGTATTTTTCACTTTGGTTTCTTAGTGAAGTTTCTTTAAGACCCATCAATGGCGGCCTATGTACGGCTTAGGGTTTTTGGTGTGTTTAGGGTCCAAATTTTGTGCCTTATTCAATATTTCAATCCTTAAATATCATCCATGCATAAATGAGACTCAAACAGCTTGTATATATGTATAATTTTTAGAGAGAGAAAAAAATGGGTTGGGTGATTTTACCTCAACAATGGCACTTCCCTCTCCTTGTTTTTACTTCTAACTCCCTTCTAAGGATTCTAGGGTCAGGTTAAGGCAGCGATCCAACCTTCCCGCTTCTTTTTCTTCTTCTTCTCCCTTCACTTTCTCTCTCTACCTTACTTTCTCTCTCTACCCGAGCACACACTTACACTTTGATTTCTTTCTGAATTTCCCTTCACTTCACACACGCAACACTAACATATAATCATATATTTTAATTATTTTATTTTAAAATTAATTCTTTTAGTTGTATGAATGGCCATTGGCCAATTTGGGAGGTGGGGCTTTATTTTAATATGTATATATACATATAAGTTGGACATTTAAGCACAAAAGTGCTGACAGCCCACTTGGTTAACTTTTAGGTGCTTAAGTGCTTGCCCATTTAGGACAAGGGTTCAAAACCCCTTGGCCTCACTTTTGGTCCATTTTTTCTATTTTCCGTTTTGTGCCTTGTTTGGCATTTAATTTATTTATTTTAACTTTTTGCATTATTTTTCACTTTGTGATTTTAAATTTAATATTTACTCTTTCATGTACCAATTTTATAAATCGTAGTTGTATTTTATTTTTTTCGAAGTCGACCTTGATTTTTAAGGTCTCGAAATTATTTTGAAATCGTTATCTATTTCCCGTTTAAATTTCTTAATTATTCTTTTTAAGGTCACTAATTAATAATTAGTGACTTAATTATCATTTAATCGGGTCGGGGTGTTACACACTCTTTCTCTCCCCTCTTCTCTAATTTCTCCTTCAAGTTTTCATAGCCCTGCATGACTAAACATTTATAATTGGTCGAAGAAAACGGAAGTCTCGGAATCGCTAAAACTGTGAGATCTAATTTATTTTTATTGACAATTTTTCTTTTGAGTATCGAATGTTCTTTTGTGCTTATTTTATGATTGTCTCGTTTAATTACTAGGAGGCCTAGTAGTTTATTATTCATTGCAATCTACTGCTAGATTAGATATCAAATCTGTAATTGTTTGATCCCTCTAATTTGTGAAGCAACTAAGATTTAATGATTTGCTGCATTAGAAATTACTAGATCTTAGGAAGAACTCTCGACTAAATTAAATACAACCGTTTGTGCTTGTGTTGTTTAGCTTAATCGATCTCTCTAATTTTTAAGGTTGCTACTAGATTAAACCTTTAGCACTTGTCTTGGGTTATTTAGTAGTTAGGGTTAATTAGATCACTTGTTTTCTAATTAACTACGACTAAGGAGAGATAGGAAAATAGTTCCAACGGTGAATATTCAAAGTGTGAATTGATATATACTTGCATCGATGATCAGTTGTAAAATTCTAATGGTGGATGTTGACTTAAACCAATGTTTGTTCTTTTGATTTAATTTGATACTTTAATTTGAATTGTTCTTTAGTTGTTTTTCTTTAAATTGTTTTCGTTATATTCAAACCCTCCCATCTTTATTCACGTAGCATAAAACTAGGCTAGATACTCCAAGTGGGAATGATCCTTACTCCACTACTACATATATTTTTTTAAGAGTTTACGTTTTATTTTTTGGTTGCCTACGACAGCACACCACACGTCGAAGAATTCTCAGGCAACCGATATTTGATCCAGAGGGGGTTCTTGTGAGCGAGTGTCAAGGACGCTACACAAGAAACCATGACATCCCTTGCGAAACAGACGTCTAGCCTGGATAGTAGAAACAAAGTAGGGCAAAGTGTCCACCCTTGTTCCGTCGAACATGATGCTCGGCTATCCCTAGACTCTATATCAAGACTTTCTTGGCCACACAATGATAGTAGAATGATTTGCAGTCAGTAAGTCCATGTCGAGGATCACATAAAATCCACAAATCTCCAAAGGTATCAAGTCGGCCACTAACTATAATAATCTGACCCAAATTAAACTGAGAAAATTGCTGTAATACCAAAATGTTAGAGTTTGTTTTACGATGTTTGAATTTATCATTCGTTTTAAGTTTTGAAAACCTCAAGTGTTCAAATAATACACATACGGAATGATGGATGAATATAAACACACACACACATATATATATATGTATGTGTATATATATATATATGTATGATAAGTATATATATATATATGTATATATTTAAATATATGAGTGTTAACATATATATAAGTGTGTGCAGTATATATATATAATATAAGAAAAGAAAATATCACAGAGAGAGAGAACCGCCATAGGGAGAGAGAGAGAGAGAGAGAGAGAGAGAGAAAAGAGGCGGTGGCTAGATATTTAGGTGTGTGTGCTGCCTATATATATGCATGGGCAGTGCATGCCTTAGAAAGGAAAAAGATAGAGAGAATAAAGGAAGCTAACGAAGGAAGGAAATAGAGAAGTCGAGCAACTATTGGAGTTGAAAACCAAGAGAAAAGGTAATCCTCTCTCTAGAACCTTCAAAGTTTTAGTTCAGTTTTAATAGTCTAAAGTGTATATATATATACTCTATAGTTAATAGATAATAGCTTAAGGAAGAGAAACATGGTCTAAAGGACCCATAAAATTGTGAAAATCAGGAAAAAACGCCATTGATGAGACCTTCAAACTGGGTCTGAATCAACTTGAACTAAATCTAAAATGGTTGCTTAAGACCTGAACTAGAGGTGACAAGGATCACCAAATAAGAAGAAATAAGTGAAACAAATAAAAAATAAGGGAGATATAGTAACTTACAGGTCGCGGGTTCAAAACTAAACCCCACTGATGAGAATGCAAAATGTCATTTTTTTTCCCTTAATATTTAGTCTTTTATAATTATTTGGTGCCTAAATGTACTCATTATTCTTATATTTTGATTTAGGATACAAATGGAGGCGGTAAGTGCAAAACGAAGATGATTGGGCGATTCTGGATAGTTTTAACATCACTTTGTAATCTGGGCATAACTCTCATACTGAGCTCCGATGGAGATGATTCAAGATTCTACGGAGTGCCAAGAAACAGTTCTACAACTTTCATGTTTTGTGTTTGGAGAGAATTTGGCGGCATAAAGGTCAAAATGGGGCTTAAAGTTGCTACACTTGCACTGCTGACGTTTTGGAGCTTTTTTTTAGGCTGCAATTCTAATGCACAGATCTGACGTAGTTTATTTTTAGAAGTTTCCAGATCTGGTGCACGAAAATTCAAGCTGAAAGCACCACTTTCCTAGTTATATTAGGACTTTATTTTATTTTTAATATTTTCCTTTTTATAGTTAGATTTGGCTATTGTTATTTGAGGATAGTATTTAGAATATCTTTAGGAGTTCTAGTAGGCTTCCAAGACTAATTTTTAACGTGAAAATGAGAGGAAAAGATCAAATTTAACGCCTATGTCTCTCTTTTCTTCTTCTCTAACTTCTCCTTCAAGTTTTCATCATGGCCCTGCGTGGCTAAACTTTTATAATTGGTCAAAGGAAACAGAAGCCTTGAAATCAATAAAACTGTGAGATCTAATTTGTTTTTATTATTTAATTTATGCTTTGAGTATTGGATGTTCTTCTGTACTTATTTTCATGATTGTCTCGTTTAATTACTAGGAGGCCAACTAGTTTATTACCCGTTGCAATCTACTGCTAGGTTAGATATTAAATCCGTAATTGTTTGATCCCTCTGATTTGTGAAGCAACTAGGATTTAATGATTTGTTGTGTCAGAAATTACTAGATCTTAGGAAGAACTGTCACGACCCGAAACCCACCCTATGTGGATCTCGCATCGCGACCGCCACCTTTAGGCCCGGAGGCCTTAGGGCGAAGGCTCACATAAGTAGCAGTATCGAATAGATGTGCAACATGTGATTTGCGGAAGCGTGAAAAACTTTTTCTTTTCTTTTCTTATTTTTAAATTACGCACATCCGTCCGGTACTGCCGCTCTTTACATAACATACATGATTTAACATTCAGAGTATAACTAAAAACTTAAAGACTTTGTAAAATTACATGTCAACTGCCCTGAGGGCTTAATACATATTGTTACATTGTTTACTAATACAAAATGTACTATTAGAGTGCATAGTGTTTCCCAAAAGAAAACTACTTAAACATATCTTCCCAAAATGGCTAGACTCATCATCAACGTCTTCAAAATCAGTCTGCCATCATTTACCTGAAAAGGGGGGTCCGAATAAAATTCTGGTAAGCTAATCTAAGCTTGTGAGTAATTCCAGTATTTGTCATGGGGTTTCAATCGGCAGTGGTTTAGCATATATAAGAGTTGTAAAACAATCACTACTAATTGTTCGTATACTTTGAACATAGAATATATGTATTCCTTAAAACATGTATGTGATATCCCGACCCGGGATACGACACGTTTACCGAGGCAAGTCGACTGAATAGCATAACCTGAGCGGTTTTAAGCTCTATGTTAGGGTATTTCATGGAAATGAATAAATGGAAACTATAAATGATGAAGTGTATAACCAGTGCCGGGCAACGCCCGAGCACCTCGGGATATTGCATCGTAATGCGTGCATGAGCGCATTTCCATGCACGACCATATTTCACATACACATAGTATGTCAAAATTCAGTGTATGCGTACACTGTCATAAATGGATATATGTGCACATATATGGATATATTCTCATGTATAAGATATGTATTGATATGTGTGTAAATAAATACATAAGGTATAATGTATAGTGTGTATATATATGTATAGGTATACAAAATACATGTATATATATATCTAAATGGAAATATTAAAGAAATGAAAAGGCAAAAGAGAAAAGGGGCTGCATGTGCACCATGACCAGTGAGTATGTCACTGTGTGTATGTGTGTGTGTGTGCTGTGCGGCTGAGAGGGAAGCACCAAGGCCACCGACCTTGGTGCAAGTAGATTGTGTGTATATATATATAGCAAGCATGGTACGTGGGTGATGGAGGATCAAAGGGCGGTTCACGGCAGTCAAGAATGACTGCAGGGAAGAGAGAGAGGGAGAAAGAGAGAGATAAGCTAGAGAGAGAAAGAGGTCGTGCGGTGTATAGATATATATATGTGTGAGTCGTGTTGGCTAAGAAACAGAAAAGAGAGAACATCAAAGACACTGAAAAGGAGTAGAGGAAAAGGGAGAATTGGAAACGAGAGCAAGAGGAGTCCTAAGGGTCACTGCGAGCAGAAACCCAGAAAAAGAAAAATTGGTGAGTTTTATCAATCTTTTAAATTTTTGATTTCAAGCATGAAGTTGAATTTTATTGATAGGGTCTTGTAGAGTATAGAATAAGGAACATTTAACAAGAAGAATGATAGAAAATGGTTTAGAAACCAAAGAGAAAAACTGAGTTGCAGGTTGATGGATAATTTCAGGTTTCATGAAAACCTAGGATTATAACTTGTTTAAAGTTTCTAGAAATAACCTATACCAGTGCAGAAACACACTAGGAGAATTTTAGAGCCAAAACAGTGATTAAAATGCCATGAAAATAGAAAATAGCACTTGGCCGGAGAATCGGTCGGAGATGTTTAAACCCCTATTCGTGAAGATGGGGAGGGATTCAATGGAAACCAAGAGTGGATTTGAAATCCTTGGGAAGAAGGGAAGAGAATGGCATTCAAAACGGGGGGAAAAAACCATCGAAAATTGGTCACCGTCACTGGAGAAGGTGACGGAACCCTAATGTTCTCTCACCGGAATATCGGGGAAGACGACTGTGAAGTCGTGGGTCTATTCGGGTTAAAAGGAAATGGATCCGGGTTGGATCCGGGTCGGGACCCGACCGGAAATAAAACGGACATGAAACTGTGTCGTTTCTATTTAGTTTTTTAAATGGATTTTGGGGCTGTTTGGTTGCAGGGATAATAAATGGAAATTAGGTTTGGGGGTTATCCAAACCATGGATAAGGTGGTTAGAGTGGATATGTTATTCCGATTCTCTAAATTTAACTGAACCGTTTGGTTCAGTAAGGAACCGAACTGGTTAGGGTTTCTAAAAGGTGAACCCACTGGTTCAGACCGAGATTTAGGGAAATTCCATTTTGACCCCAAATATTTTAGGAAATTGTACTATGGCCCAAACAGAAAATTAATTAAATATTAATTTTTACAATAATGCCCCTATTTCAAATATGGGTCAAACGAAGTCCAAATGAGACAAATGAATAGTCAAAACTTATTATCTCGAATGTTCTAAGTCTAATGGTGGGGTCCATTTTATGAGATGAGACCCCGAAGGATAAAATACCGTAAAAGTGCAAAATGACCATTTTACCCTTTTAAGTACAAAAGTCCAAATGGAATTCCGCAAAAGCCTAAACCGACTTTCTTCGACATTCCGGACTCAATGGTAAAGTCTAAATTAGTATTTTAAATACTTATGATGGAAAGGCATAAAATTTGATGAATAGAATCTATTCTGAAACGTAATTACTGATATATAGGGAACTCGAAAGGCAAGGGCGTACTCACAGATTTCTGATATAGAATCACAATAGAGGTAAGTAAATTCCCTTTCTCTTCCATATGGTGTTTCCAAGCCAAGATTATTCTCTTTACTGCCAAACTTGTACTCTTGAAAGTACCTCACGTTATTGCTATCCACAATGCGATATTGTTCTATCTTGTGGACATTGATTGACTACTATGTCATTGATATCATGTGAACCATGCCTTGAAAGGCTTACTGCTATGTCTTTATTGTCTGCTATGTCTTTATTGTGAACCATGCCTGGAAAGGCCTACTGTTATGCCTTTATTGAATATATGATATTCCATTTCATACTTCTGTGGAATTATGAATAATCATGATATGTTATGAATACGGGATTTGTTCTCAGTCACAACATCCATCTGATGCTTTCTGTATTAACTGGAGACCTAAGGGTGAAGTACATAAATGGACAGGTGGCAGGAATGAATTCCTCGAAGGCTTTCCACCAGCAATTGACTGGCATAAACATTGCCATTTTCATTGCATTTCCATTGGCATTTCATTTACATTTACATTGGAATTTTACTTGAGAACAGAGTAAATGCATCTCCTAAGAATTGATACGATTACATTATTGAATAACACTATTCCTTGTGACTTATCTTAAACTGAGAGGACACTCTTCATTGAATTGATTGTGATCGGTTTATTGTGGCAGTACTTCTTGTTGTTGTATTGTTGTTGAGAGATTCATGTTGATGGTGTATCCATTACTCCTAATTGAACATTGTGACTTATTATTCATTGGCCTTCATGGCAACTGTTCTCATTGGCTATTACAGCATCTCCTTCCGTATGATTGGCTATCATAATCTTATTCATGGATTTGTATCTTATCGATACCAGTGTCGGAGATCTGTTTTTACTTGCTGAGCTCTCGTAGCTCATTCCACCCCATTTACCCCCATTTCAGGTGATGACGCTGCAAGACCCCAGTAGGAGTCTGAGAGCGTAGGAGGACATTTTTGAGGAACTGTATCAGTCTATGTCTTAGTTCTCCCATGTATTCACCACCCTCGGGTGCTGGTTACGTTTGGTTCTTATTTTGTTTATGTAGAACCATATTATGTATTGTAAAGACTTCCGCTAACATTATGTATTGAAAGACTTCCGCTGATGTACTATTACTGATAAGACTTCCGCTGTTATTGTTTGAGGATTTTAGTATTTTGCATATTAGTACTATGATACAGGAATGGAAAAAGTAGGGACGGCCTTCGGGTCGGCCCCGCGACACGAGATCCGCTTAGGGTGGGTTTCGGGTCGTGACAATGTAGCTTTGAAACATTTAAAGTATTCAAGCTATACTTATACATATGAACTTCAAAACCTTTTCAAATCCATGGAATTAAATCTCCACTTCAAATGCAGGGTTACTCACCTTATACTCCTGGGTTAGTGCTAATAATGCACTTTCCCACTTCCTTTGTAGTTCCTAAGAACAATTCATAATAACGTCATTAACTTCACATTCACCATAACAACACCTATTGATGCTGTTTAACTTATGCTTAGTTCGTATTAGATCCTAAAACGATTTCATAATTTCATATGTACTTAATTTAACTCGTAATCTTAACCTATGACACAATTTAATGTGTTAGAAATTTAATTTATTTCAATTTATACTCTTCTGGTAGCTCCATTAACTTTAATTTAAATTTATTTACTTCACATGTTTACGTGTCGTGTCTTTTCGTATTTCACTTGCCTTAGTTTAGTACTTCGGCAATATTTCGGTTTATAGTCATCTGACAGATGCATTCATCAAATTTTATGTTCTTTTGTTTTAGACATTTCTTTTGGTCGAATAGACTCTACCATTGAGTCCGGAATGTCGAGGAAAGTTGGTTTAGGCTTTCCTAAAAATTAATTTCGACTTTTGTATGTAAAAGGGCAAAATGATCATTTACTTATTTACGTGTCATATTTTTCGTACTTCGTTTCATAGTTTGGACTTTACCATTGAGTCCGGAATGTTGAAGAAAGTCGATTTAGACCTTCCCTGGTTTCAATTTGGCTTTAGGAGTACTAGGCGTAATTTGGTCATTTTACCCCTTTACGTGTCTTTATTTCTTGGGACCCCGTTTCACGAAACGAACCCCACCATTAGTCTCAGAATATCCAAAATAGTTAAAATACACTATTCATATGTTTAATTTGGGCTTCATTTGCTTCATTTATGATCCTGGGGTAAAATAGAAATTTTGCTTTTTAATTTAATTAATTAATTATTTTTCTAGGGGTGTAATTGCATAAAGTTCTCAAAAGTTGGGCCATAGTACAATTTTTTAGAAATTCTGGGGTCAAAATAGAATTTTGAAAACTTCCGGTCTGAACCAATGGGTTTAGTTACATTTTACGTGAACCGGTCCGATCTTTTATTGAACCAACTGGTTTGGTTGGTTTAACGTGATGCTGAGGTCATGATGACATCAGCCCTAATGTTTTAAAATTAAAAACCTAATCTCCAAAACGACACCGTCCTACTTAACCCATTTATGCGATGGATCGGGTTCCGACCCGAACCCGATTTGACCGAACCGAACCGTCACTATTCATCTTCTTCCTCCTTTCTTCCCCAGTGTTGCCCTAGTTGCAGGTTTTCATTTTCTTTCAATTTCGTGCATTTTAGCTTGTTGATTTCTTACTGTTTTTAGTTTAAATTACTCATGGCACAACAAGGAGTATTTTAGCATTCGTTTTAAGAGCTAAACTGAGTTAAATCGTTCGGTTGGAAGTTTGATAATCAAACCTGTACCTCCCTTGTTCATGCTCGTTTCTTGATTATTTTTCATGAGGTTGGGCTTGTTTTGTTCCTCAGTTCAAGGGGTTTCATTCCTCATTCTTAAATGTCGATTTAACACTGAGTTTAAGGGATTAGGTTTCAAACCCGTAAGCTACAACTCATTATATGGGGTTCATTTCTTTGGAATTTTGATCGCGGTCATAGATTTCTAGCATGCTTTTAGGGTCTAGTTTTAGTCTCAGTAAACTGAACTTGGCTTGGTGGTGATGGATTCAGACCTGCTGTAAGCAAGGTCTCCCATGGCTGTCTTGTGTACGGTTGTGTATTCAAGCTGTTTTTATAGTAAATTTTCACGCTTGTCATAGTTTACACATGTTCTAACTATCATATATACATAAACAATTTCAAAAACAGTTCATATTCATGCTTAATCTTAGGGAGAAAAATTACAAAGTTTTTGTGGGTTTACCTTTTCTAAACTGTTTCCTCTCTTTTTCTACTTCCGATTCTCCTTCTGTCTCCCTTAGCTTCTTGTTTTCTTCTTCCTTTTTGATTTTCTTTTGTAGGAAGCAAGCATGCTTTGCATGCTTCGGTTTTAAAGAATTTCAACCGACCTCTCTCTCTTTACACCACTTCAGCCCAATTCCAGTCCCTATTTTCGGCTGCCTATCCCATCTCATAAATTTTGCTTTTTCTCTTTTTAGTTTGCATTAATTGGCAGAGGGATATTTGTAACATATATGTATATTATATATACACACACAAACTCACCAAGACACACACACACAATCGACTTTAAAACACATACTAGCTGCACACACTTTTTATGTATATATATATATATTTTTTTTTTCTTGTGTACATGTATGTATTATATATATATATATACACTTTTATACATATCTACCCACTTGATGATATACACACACAATACACTATTAGTGTGTGTATATGTGTGTTGTTGAATTTAATTTCAACAATTTAATAAATCCTTATATTTAAATTAATTAATTAATTTTCTTTTTTCTTAAGCGTAAAAATCTTTACACAATTTTTCATAATATCGTAATACGTGCCATATGAGCCGACATTTTTGGGTTGAGGTATTACAAGAACGTTCGACTAAATTAAATGCAATCGCTTGTGCTTGTGGTGTTTAGCTTCATCGATCTTTCTAATTTTTAAGGCTGCTACTAGATTAAACCTTTAGCACTTCTCTTCAGTTTTTTAGTAGTTAGGGTTAATTAGATCGCTTGTTTTCTAATTAACTGCGACTAAGGAGGGATAGGAAAATAGCTCCAATGGTGAATATTCAAAGTATGAATTGATGTATACTTGCATCGATGATCAGTTGTAAAATTCTGATGGTGGATGTTGACTTAGACCAAGGTGTGTTCTTTTGATTGATTTTGATACTTTAATTTGAATTGTTCCTTATTTGTTTTTCTTAAAATTATTTTTGTTATACTCAAACCCTCTCATCCTTGTTCACATAGCATAAAAATAGGCTATATACTCTGTCACGACCCAGAACCCACCCTATGCGGATTAGGGGTCCGTGACCCGGGTCTGCGGCCCGTGGGTCGTTCCCCGTCCAAAAGGATCTGAAATGCTGGGTAAGTTTTAACAAAAGCATTTCTTAATCATTAAAATATCTAGTAGCACAGTTAGTTCACCATTTGATGCATGTCCAAAAATTATAAGTGTTAAATACAGATCCTTCAAAAACAAAACCAACAAACAGGACCGTGGTGACATGGGAGTATTAAGACCTGACAATATTTAACTTAATACAAAACTCGCCCAAACAGCTACCAGTAACTAGTAGCGTCTAAATCCCTGGAGCGCCTGAGGTTTCCCCGAATTCTTGTTGTCCTGAAAAATTTAAGGGAGAAGGGGTGAGCTAATAGCCCAATAAGTAATTTCCTGGCTTTAATGTGGGTTCGGGTTTGTCCGATGAAATGATAGAACAAAGAATAACAGATAGCCAATATGGGCAATAATGAAGGCGTAGCCAGTCACCAAAAATGTGCAAGGTATCGACCCGAGGGTCCAAAAGGCATATCCCACAATATAACACAAGAGTCAATAACAAAGCCAAATGAAATTGGGATCTGGCCTATCATGATGGATTGCTGCCACAACAATACGTTAGCCAATCAAAGATATACCATGCTTGCAACAATATGATCATTTCACAGGGTATAAAAAGATGATCATACAATGGAAACAAGAATAAGTTAACATCGAGTTCAAATAACCCAGATATACGTGAATTACCCGGGGCCCGGCATACCCCACTAAAACGCACGCTCAGATCTGCCACGGTTCCTCGGGCTCTCTGAAAAGCGTTAGAGCTCTTTTCAATATAGGTCCCGTAGGACACAACAGACCCTAATGGGTCTTTTCCCCCACGCAATCTGTGAATGGATGGGTCATTGTGACTGAGCACAACCCCGAGTACACACCAAATATCATGACCGACAAAATCCCATACAAGATGTACAATCGTACCAACATTTGATATCACAAACAACAAAACACGAAGTGTATGGAATCAGTAGAATGTATCTCAAGACTAGGTCATGGTACGATAGTGTAATAATATTCAAATATCAATGATCAATCTCAAAGTGATGTAAGCAAGCAAATCAAATCCAAAATCAGGTAAACTGATATCTACAAGTCGATTGGCTCAAATCAAGTGCATCAGGTAGTAATGGAGTACAAATTGGCAGCATATGAACAATAACGTGACTGGCTGGGAATAACCCATATTAAAGCGTCAGAATTACTTACCTCAAAAATGATTCTCAGTAGTTCAACTAATTAAAGTCTCCTTCCCCTTCTCTTTTGACGTGCCTATCAATTGAAAATAACTCAGTCTATAACTGTAATCGAACCATACTCGATATTCAAATTTGCTAATCTTGGCTATCGGTATCTCTATTACTGATTTAGATGTCGTCATTGTATTCGGAACGTCGAATAAAATAAGTTTAGGCTTTTACAGATCTTAAATCGGACGTCCGGATTAAAAAGGGCAAAACCGTCTTTTGTACTTTATAGGTACTTTTATTCTCGGGACCTCTTTTTATAATTTTGACCTCACCGTTGGATTCAGTGGATCCGAGATAGTAAGAATACCTATATGACTTGCCTTGTCAGGACACAGGGGTATTTTGGTCATTTTAAGACTTGTTCTCATTGTATTTTAATGTTCGGAGTCCCGTCTCATAAAATGGGTCCCACCATTAGATCCGGAATGCCCGAGATAATAAAGTTTGACTATTCATTCGCCCCGTTCGGACTTCATTTGACTTATTTGTGACTCAGGGGTAAAATGGTAATTTTACCTATTTAATAAATTATTTAAATAATTTATTTTATTATTTTATTATTTTCCAGGGGTGTTTTTGAAATAATTCTCCAAAGTCTGGGTCAGATTTGGAATAGGGTGAATAGTTGGGGTCAAACTGTAAATATCAGAAGTTTTGGTTTATTGATTTTAATTAAAACATTGGACCAGAAGGTTCACCTAATGAAACCCTAGACCGGTCCCAGACCACACCGAACCAACCGGTTCAGTCCTCCCCAGAGAACCGGTTTAAGGGGTCATGCTGACGTCAGCCCTAATCTTAAAACATTAAAACTTTTTAATGAAACGGTGCAGTTTCATCGCCCGTTGGATCTGGTCGGGTCCCGACCCGACCCAGACCCGGATCCGGTCCCGTCTTGACCCGACATGGCCCCCCGTTTTTCCGGTGGTCTTCTTCGGTCGCCCCTGTCAATTCCGATCACCGGAATCTCGGCCAACCCACGGTTTTACACCATTTTGAAGCCCAAAATTTACGGTTTTTGTACCAAAAGCATCCTAACGTTTTAATAATTAATTTAAACTAGCTTTGGACCTCGGTTGCCACGGTTTTTCAAAACCCATTTTCGGTTTTTCCGGTGTTGCACCGGCGAAGGATAATCGGCCATAAAATGGCCATTTCTCAACCGTTTTAGATGGTTCAAATTCCGTTGGGTTCCTAATGAACTTGGCTACCCATTTTAAGTCCTAAAATCGTGATCAAATGGACCTACCAAAATCTGCCATTGTTGACCATGTACGGCACTTTCATTTCTTTAATTTTTTTTTCTATATCTTAGCAAGTCCAACACAACTAATTCGATTTAAAACACAAAAGGACATAGGTTCAGTCAGAATATACCTGCCTAGTTGCTGTTTCTCCTTCCTCCAAGCTCTCGGTTTCTCCACTGCTCCAAAACTTTTCTTTCTCTCTCTACTGCTTTTTCTCTCTCTAATTCTTCTTCAACCGAGCCTATAATCAGTGGCTTGGCCACCTGGATATGGAGACTGTCACACTCTCTCTCTGATTTCCTCACTCCCACACAAAGAGGTGTATATACACTTTCATATAAAATATATATTTATATTTCTTTGCCCCATCCACACTCAACAAAGCATGGCTGACCATGCCCTCCTTCATGATTTTCTGATTTCTCCCATACCCCTCTCCATACCTATAGGTATAGGTTAGGTGGGGTTAGTTTTGATATTTTTATTTTATATACAATATATATATATATATCCTATATTATAATAATGTATAAATACATAATATATACTCATTTAATACACACAAATATATATATCTTCGTATATACACGTATATACGATTTTCATAAAATATAGGCTTAAACAGCTCTAAGTACAATTGATATAGTGTTGCCCGACCCGACTGCCTCGATATTTGTGCCATTTTGGGTCGGGGTATTACATATTCTCCGTGGGAGCAATCCTTACTCGCACTACTACATATATTTTTAAGAGTTTAGGTTTTATTTTTTTTTGTTGCCTGCGACAGCACACCAAATTTTGGCGCCGTTGCCAGGGAGTGATTCTAGTTAATTTTTGTGCTTCTTGTGATCCTTATTTCATTCTTGAAATTTTTTAAAAAAACTATAATTACAATAATAATAATAATAATAATAAATAAATAAATAAAATATCAAGGTGATTTGTGTTTTAGCGTAGAATGTTTTTTAATTTTTTTTAATTTTAAATTTTTTTAAATTTTTTAAATTTTTTATTATTTTCATTACTCCAGATTTTTCCTGATTTGTTTTTTATGGTTTATTAGAGTTTCCTTGATTGTTTATGACTAAACTCGATCTTCTAATCAAGGTGATTTTCAGTGCGATCCAGAAATAGAAAGAACTTTGCACAGGTTAAGGAAGGAAGCTCGGAGTGTAATACCCTAATCTGAATTAGGGATTATTAAGTCATAGACTATAAATTAGTGATCAAGACCTTAAGCAACGAGGTCGGCTTCAATACCAACACGAGGACTTTTAGTAAAAGTCTTGGAAACTCAAGACAACTATACATCACTTTCATTGCAGTCACCAACGTAAAAGTCTTGAAAACCCAGGACGACTGTACATCACTTTCGTTGCAATCACCAACCTGTTGGTTCCATAGTAATTATATGTTTTCATATCAACCACTGATCCTTCATATAAATATAAGATTTAGGCATGACCATTTCGTGAATAAATTAAGCAAAAATAATAATAATATTATATGAAAAAATAACAATAATTATAGCCTACCTTATATATATATATAGATATATAAATATACATATGCACATGCATGTAGGTATGAGATGTGTGTGTGCAAAATAGTGTACTGGTGTGTGTAAGAGTGGGTACTCTGTGTGTGTGCCCAAGTGTGGGTTAGTGTGTGAAAATATGTAATATATACATATATATATACACACACACACACGCACACGGCTGATAATTGGCCTACCCCAAACAGTGAAATTGAACATAGAGAAAGCACTCATTAGGGGTGCTGCAACAAGCAAAGGGAAACCTAGTGGTTGGGGCAATCAAATTTTTTTGCAATGATCAAGTGTACACCTATATACAAATATACACATTGTATACACACCACCATTTGGTCATACAGAGAGACAGAGTGAGAGATTAAAGGAGTTCTGGGATATTCAGAGGAGGAAAACAAGGGAAAAGATGAGAGAAACTGAAGGAAAAGGTGTGAACTCAAGAAAAATTTCATTTTCTCTCTCTAGAATTTTACTTAGTTATGAGATGTTTGAGTTATTATCTATGCATATGATGTTACTATATATGTCTAAAATGTGATCGAGCATGAATTTAAGCCATGAAAACATCAGAAACCTCGACTGTATACAAGATGGCCATGGGAGGACCTTGCTTACTGCAGGTCTGGACCCATCAAAACCAAACTCCATTTGGTTTATAGAGACCTCAAGTATGCTAAAAACCTATAACCACTATCAAAAATCATAAGAAATGACCTTCAAAAGTCAAGTTACAGGTTTCGGGTTTGAAGATCCACCTCACAAATTCACTGTTAAACCCACTTTTGTGAATGGGGAATGAAACCCTGTGATGTAAGGATCACAACAGAACAAACCTCGTGGGATTTGGCTAAAAAATGAGCATGTACGACTGAAGTGCAGGTTTGATTATCAAATCTTTAACCAAGTTGATAAGGTTTGTTTGATCCCCAAAACGAATGTTAAAATGTTCCTTAATGACCCAGAAATGATTTACAATGAAAATAGTGAGGATCCCTTAATCCAAACTTTACGAAATTTCAAAAGAAAATTTGCAGAAATTAGGGCAGCAGTGAAGAAATCAGTGAAGAAGACGATGAGTCAACTCGCTAACTCGATTCGAGTTAAGCGTGTTGACTCGGACACGTGTTGGGATGAGAGTAGGGCCACCGCACATGTGAAGCGACGTCGTTTTGCTTAAGGGTTTTAAAAACCTGATTCGGCTTGTTTGGTTATGCGTATAAGGCCCAAATTAAATATCCTGAGTGCGGTTGAGATGGCCTATCCACGGATAAGGCCTCTGTCCATCATTTGGTTTTCAAAAATCAGGAAAAAATGAAAAGGGCGTAAGCCTTGGGGTTCGAACCCCTAACCTCACGCACCTAAACCCTTCCCCCTTCCACTCGGCCACGCGCACACGTGTGATGTATATGTGGCATGAAATATATATATATATATGTATAATATATATATATATATAATAAAATCAGAAAAAAGGGGTGCATCCGTACCTGGGAAGACTCGAATGCAGTATCTTTTAGAGGGGAGGTGACACGCTGGCCAGCGTGCCACCCATTTCATCCAACATATTATGCAAGTTAAATATATATATATATATATATATATCATACTTGATAAATTTAATTTAATTTAATTTATGTAATTAAATTAAGTAGTCATAAAATGCCCGGTGTCCAAACTGGACAAGTTATTAGTGTATTCTTACTATCTCGGACCTCCTAAGTCCAATGGTGAGGTCCACGTCACGAGACAAGGTCCCAAAAAATTAAAGACCCGTAAAAATGCTAAAATGACCAAATACCCCTACTACTACCAAACCCAAACAGAGTTCCGCGAAAGCCTAAATTGACTTTCTTCGACGTTCCGGACTCAAAGTTAGAGTCTATTCGACCAAAAGAGAGGTCTAAAAGAAAGAGACATAAAAATTTGATGAATATCATTAGTCAGGAGGCTATGAACTAAAACACTTGCCAAAGTACTAAACTAAGGCTCGTACGTGAAAATAGGATACGTAAAGACATGACACATGAACATAAGAAGTAAATAAATTTAAATTAAAGATTAATGGAGCTACCAGAAGAGTATAATTTTAAAAATGAAATTGACTTTTTCTAACACGTTAAATTATGTTTTAGGCTAAAATATACAAGTAGACTATAATGGATAAGAAACAGAAGGAGTTCACCATTATGACCAAAGCTCAGAGAGCAACGGATAAAAAACAACAAGAGTTTATGGAAGACTTATTGTTGCAACAAAAAGTGATTGCCAGGAAAATAAGGATTACCAGGTCAACCGAAATCGTTTCAGTTAGGCTGTTCATGTATAAACCCCAACGAAGGCACAACTTGCTGAAGCGAAAATTAAAGAGCAAGCAAAACTGAAACTTTAAGTGAATGGCTTCAGAGGTAATAGTACAATTATAATTAGGCTGATTTTTAAAGTTAGGCCTACACAGTCTAAGGATGGATTTAAATCATAAAGTCGATTTGAATGTATGTGAAGTTTATGAGATTTTCCTAAACTATTTTAGGTTGAAAAGAGGAAAAAGGAAAAGCAGTCCCGTAAAGTCGACTTAAAGGTTTAAGGTGAGTAACCCTGTATTTGAAGTGGAGATTTAACTCCATATATTTGAAGAAGTTTTAAGTTCAAGTTATGTGAAGCATTTGAATATCAAATTCAGTCCTTATATGATTGTTGTTTTAAAATATTCTGTTATGACATGCTCCGTAAATGTTTTATATAGTTCTTTTCATAGAATATTGAGCGTGTTTGAGTAAAATGAAAATTTCCTTAAATATTCTACATTTTATTATTCCAAGCATTTGAAGTCCTATTGCAGAAGTTATATATTTCATGTTTTAAATACTCATGAAAAGTATCAATTGAAGAAGCCATGTAATAAATGTTTTATAAGATAAATGGTACTTAAGTACCACATGTGTCACATCCCCCTTACCCACCCTGTGCGGATTAGGGGCATGCGATCGGCCAGTTAGGCACCCATCGGTTTTGTTTCTTTTTTTTTTAGAAATCAAAATGCCGACGGTAATCCTAACCACAGGCCATTCATTAGTAACATCCAAGTACAATGCATTCAATTAATATAAGTTGCAGCGGAACTAAGGGAATGCATAACACCTTGGCAGAGCCATTAATACATCCATGGTTAACTATTACATCATTGTCCTACAAAAGATACGAGTCTTAGGTTTCAGTACATCACATTCAAAAATGGAGTTAGGTACAAAAATGGTTAATTCATAAGTTCTTCAAAATAGTTCTCCGGGTCTCCAACCCGCTAATCCTGATCGCTGGGTCCCTCACCTGAAAAATGTTAGGGAAGGGGTGAGCTTTAAAAAGCCCAGTGAGTAACACGGGTCCCCTGTCATGGGTTTCAAACCATTGTTGTTTATAAAACAGGTGATTAAATCAGGCATTTCAGAAGATATAGTTAAATACATTTCTTTGAAACAACATTTTAAACAGGGATACAGTTAAATCATCAGAGCGTCAAAACAGTTCAATCACGAGCAGAGCAAAACAGTATAACAGGATAACAATACAGTATGCACAATTTAAACAGTGCAATATGCTCATATAGTGTTCAAGACTGAATTTGGTACCATGAGTCAGTTGTTCCTTTAGTAAAAATAAGGATAGTTTCATTTCAATACGGAACAGTGAAATCAGACAGGGGAAAATATAGTCATGCATTAAGTAGAAGCATGAAAGACAGTATATCAGTAGGAACAGTATAGTACAGTATTTAAAAATACAATAACTAGACGGTGTACTTATACACCAATTCAGGAGTCTAGGTTACTCACCTTGTGCGGTAACGGGACTTAACTGAGAAGCCTTTCTCTTTTTCTTATCCTTCTTTATCCTAGAAAATTTATGAACATTTCGTAAATCTCACATGAAACTTAACTTGGTTTATTTTAATTCAAAGTTCAACCTGAGTTAGACTATCTCGCTGTCTATGTGTTTTTATGATAATTGAAAATCACATTCGCATCCACTCTTTCAGGGTTTCAGTGTCTTCTTGTTTCTTTAATTTAGCCTCTACGACCATTGCCTTGGTAGGCATTTTGTATATAAACGGTCGAACGGAGACTACCTCGGTTGTTTTGGCTATCCTTTTGTGCCGTTCGATAATCTTTTATTGCCATAATAGTTGTTGCATGAACTCCTGTTGCTTCTTGTCAGCTAGTCTTTTGGCTTTAGACATAATGGTAAATTTCTTGTTTTTCCCTTCCATGACTGGCTTGAGTTTTTATCCTATAGCATAATCCCAAGATGTCAGGATGTGTACTACCTCTAGGCAGTCCGGTCATGAAATTATTTAAGCTTTCATTGGGTTAGTTCTTAGTTCATTCGGATGTTATCTAACTTGATACAGGGCTAGGGGTATTTTGGTCATTTCACAGTTGTGAAGTTTGACTCCGATTCGTCATCCGATCACGTGTATAGTCCCATACGTGTCAGGGTTTCTATTGTTTTCAGTTTCGTCTCAATCGGACTTTGTTTGGGTTCTAAACAGTGTCAGGGGCAATTTGGTAATTTCGTGTGTTGTATTTTTCGGCACTTTATCTGCTAATACGGACCTCACCGTTGAGTCCGGAATGCCCGACATAGTCAAAATAGACTATCTTTTAGTTGTATTTGGCTTCGGGTATCATCAGGGGCAGTATGGTCATTTACTCCTACGTGTTTGTATTTTTCGGGACTTAATTTCCCAAATCGGACTCTGCCATTGAGTCCGGAATGTTCGAAATAGTGGAAATACACTATTCATTTGACTTATTTGGACTTTATTTGACCTATTAATGACCTAGGGGTAATTTGGTCATTTTTATTTAATTAATAAATTAATTTATTATTTATTAAATTATCAGGGGTATAAATGAATTAAAATTTCAGAATCTGGGCCAGAGTCAAATTTCCCAAAACTGTTAGGGTCTTTATGTAATTTCCAGAAAATTTAAACTGAACCAAGGGGTTCAGTCCATATTCAACTGAACCAGACCGGTCCAGTCCGGTTCTAACCGGTTCAGGGTAATGTGCTGACGTCAGGCTGACGTCAGCCCTAAAATATTAAAAATTTAATAACAGTTATCAAAATGACACAGTTTGGTTTATGGGTTATATCCGTTTTTATCCGGGTCGAGGCCCGACCCGAAGACCCGTTACTGTTCATCGTCCCTACCCGTATAGGGCCACTGTTGCCCTAGAAATTTCAGAATTTCTTTCTCAAATTTGTGGGGTTTTAAGCAACGATTCTCACTGGTTTTTGTTCCAAAAGATTTCTGGGAGTAATGTCATTCATTTGGCATAAATTTCAAGCTTCAACTCAACAATGGGGGCCTGTTCTAACGGATTATCGTGGAGAGTTACAGTCGGGTCATACGGCCTTGTTTCTCAAGCATTTTGCATGAGGTTTGGTCCTCCGTAACCCTGATCACATCAGCTTCAATTCCCAATCGTTTAATCTCAGTTCAGGGGCCAAATTTAAAGATTTCATTTTTGGGCCGAAAAGAATAGTGTCGATTTTGAGGGTTTAAACCTAGGTTTCTAGGTCGCGGATGGTGTTTTTCAAGGTCCTAGAGTGTTCTATTTCATGTATTGACCATTAAAAGGCCATTTGGTTGAGGTCGGATCAGACCTGTAACTCAAGCTCCATCAATGGCGGTTTTTTACAGTTTCTGTGTTTTAGGGCAGTTTTATAGGTTCAATCATTCACAACCAACCCAGTTCTCAAGTTAAAATACTACACATGCAATAACAGATCCTAAAAGCTATAAAACAGTAGCTGAATCTAGTAGGAAAATTTCCTAAAAAATTTTGAACACTAACCTTGAACAGTGGTCTCTCCCTCACGGCTGTGCTCAAATGGAAGCCTCAACAGTTGGATCTGATCCCCTCCGTGCAGTCCTTGGCTTCCTCTAAACTCCTTCAATGGCTCACCAATGCACACACACACACTTGTGTATATTTCTTTCTCTCTCTAGGATTCTCTCCCTCTAACCAGTTTCTCTCTCTATAGTACAGTGCACAAGGTTCTCTACAGATCTGATTTTCTTCCCTCCATGCATATATGGAGATGGTATATCAATAATCACATTTCTTTTGCCCCTTCATCTCCCCAAATGCATGATTATTTTGCATGCAATTTGGTTGGGAGAGAGGTTTCATCATGAGACTATAGGCATGATGGCTATGGCATAGGGTGATGCATGCTGATGTGTTGCATGTTTGGTTATTGGTCACTTTGGGGAAAGGCCAAATCTGATTGCTATTTAAATATATATCTTTGCATATATATGCACAAAGGTGCTCTTAGCTTAGTTGGTAAATTTTTGGTAACCCAAATTCTGCCTAGATTGGTCAAGGGATCAAATCCTCTTGGCCACATTTTTGGTTATTTTCCATACTTCGGGCTTAGGCCCTGTTTGGCTGCGCATTAATGCAGTTTCACTGTTTTCTTCCTAACTTTCATTCTGTAGCCTATTTTTCGACGCGGTTTCTTCCGGTCAACTCCTAGTTAGGTTAGCTTCAGTGTCTAAGGGTTCAGTGACAGTAATCAGTTTCTCAGAATTTTGAAATCAGCTAACATGGGTTTTGTCAGTGTTAAACAGTTGAATTTAAACAGTTAAATGCCAGATCAGATTTCAGAAAGAGTTTTTCATTACATAATTTAATAATTAAGTCTGGGGTATTACAACATGTGACGTTGAAATCCTATGGGATTCAACTATGACACGAAGAAATGCTTGGTAGTAGGATCTAATCCCCCAGGCAATGAGATATCTCCATTGTAGCATTGCAGTAAAATGGGAGTCTAGTTTGAAACAGATTCCACCTAATTAAAGAGAAAAGATGACAAGAGCTTTTGAAAAAGGAAGCAGGTTTTTTACCCCCATTTTTATTACACATGTTTATATATTTTTGAAGTACATATACTCTACTTGAAGAAATGTATGTTTAGCTTGAATACTTTAAATGTTTCAAAGCTATTTGTTTTAAGAATGCATATATTCTGTGTTCTAAACGTACGAGCAATTGGTAGTGTGTATTTTATAAACTCTCATGTGCTAAACCATTACCAATTGAAAACCCTATGACGAATGCAGGAATTACTCACAAGCTTAGATTAGCTTACCCGAATTTTTATCCGTCCCCCTTTCAAGTGATCAATAGCAGTTTTGATTTTGATGGCGATGATGATAAGCCTACCTATTTTGGAAGAAGGGTTAAGCAACTAATCACAGGACTAGCAATTCTCTTGGGATTGTACTATGAAGTTGATAGCATTTTGTATTAGGAAATATTACACTGTTGTGTATTAAGCCATGCGGGGCAGTTAAACATGTATTAATTATAAAGCCTTTAAGTTTTTAGTTATGCTCTGAATGTATGATCATGTATACCGCAATGTAAAGAGCAGCAGTACCGGATGGATGTGCAAATTTTAAAATAAGGAAAGAAAAGAAAATTTTTTTCATGCTTCCGCAAACCACACGACGCACATCTATTCGATACCGCTGCTTATGTGAGCCTTGCCCTAAGGCCCTCCGAGCGAAAGGGTGGCGGTCCCGACATGAGGTCCGCACAAGGCAGAGTTCGGGTCGTGACAAGATGGTATCAGAGCACTAGGTTAACTTGAGCAAACTTAGTGACATTAGAAGAATTACAACAAAGCTACGAGTTAGGTAGGGTTTTAGGCTACCTAAGATATGTGAAGTACATGATATGAATTGAAGGCGGGGTATGGGACTTGCAGTAATACGAAGTAGGTGTTTTGAAGTACGTGATATAAATGAAGGCGGGATATGGGACCTGTTGTAATACGAAGTAGGTGTTCTGAAGTACGTGATAGGAAGGTAGGGTATGGACCCGTAGTAACATGAAGTAGGTGTTCTGAAGTACGTGATATGAAATGAAGGCGGGGTATGGGACCCGCAGTACATGAAATAGATATGTGAAGTATGTGATATGAAATGAAAGCGGGGTATGAGACTTGTAGTTAAATAGAAATAGAACGAGAAGTAACGTAGATTATAAGAAAACCTACACGAGAATCAAGGGTAATAAATATTTAACCTTGTAAATGCGAAATAGGTAAATAAAAACCCGATGTGATGATGGAAAACTAATAGAGATGTGTTTTTCAGAAAAGATGGTGAACATTAGAAGAAATGCAAGGAATTCTGATGATAAATTGGATAGGGTCAAGCACCTCTTAGAGACAATGGCTTAGACTATGATTGGTATTCAAGCCCAAGGTAGAACCACACCGCTGGTACAGAACCCCGGGCTACTAAATAATCTGGGACAACCTATTGAGGCCACAAGTACATTGAGTTATAAGACATTTAGGGTTTTAAACCTCCCAGGTTCGATGGATTGGACACCACCATCGATGCTGAGTCATGGGTCAAAGAGATGGAGCATATATCTATAGTTATGCCATGCCCGGAGGAACAAAAAGTCTTCTTTGCTGCCTTCACTTTCAAAGATACAACTTATGAGTGGTGGCTTCTAGAAAAGGAGAGAGAGCCGCCGATGACCTGGACAAGATTTTTGGAGGTCTTTTATGATAAATAATTCCCAAGGTCGCTGAAAAATCAAAAGATAGCAGAGTTTGCTACTCTGACCCAGGGAATAATGACTGTGGCTGAATATGAAACTAAGTTTATGAAATTAGCCCGATTTGCACCCCACATGGTCCAAACTGAAAAACTAAAGGCCAGAAAGTTTGAAAGTGGCCCAAGGGATTGCATCAAATCCGACTTGAACCTTTTGAGCTCCCCACGTTCAATGCAGTAGTGGATCGTGCCAAGATCTTTGAGAGAGCTGGGATTGCTTTATCCCAGAAAAAAGACAAGAAAAAGATTAGCCTCAGTCCCCAATCAATGAAAAAGACTAAGATAGGAGAAGAAGTGTGACTACTGTTAACAAGAAGGATGACACTAGTCAACAGTCAGGAGAGGTTCTAGTATGCCCTACTTGTCAAAAGAAGCATCATGCACCTTGTTGGCGTGACACTGGAGGCTGCTACAAATGTGGTCAGGCTGGGCATCTCATCAAGGATTGCCCAAAGTGGAGTTCAGCTACTAAGGAGCCTATTGCGGTAGATTCATTAGCTACGCGACGTGCACAGGCTGTGACAACTGGGAAACCAGGATGGGGCAAGGAATTTATGAGGTACGGGAGAGTGTACAATATATTTGCAGATATAGCTCAGGCCTCTAAAGATCAGTTAGGTACACCATCCGAATATTAGAATCTATTATATATAAGCTTGTCATTTAAATTTGACTACTAGATATGTGAACATAGTAGATAGAAGTCACGAAGAACGAATAGAAATGGAACCCTAAGAATAAAGAACCCCGAGTTTTGAGGACAAAACTCTTTTAAGGGGGGGAGAATGTAACAGCCTGATCTGAATTAGGGATTATTAAGTCATGGACTATAAATTAGTGATCGAGACCTTAAGCAACGAGGTCGGCTTCAATCCCAACATGAGGACTTTTAGTAAAAGTCTTGGAAACCCAAGATGACTATACATCACTTTCGTTGCAGTTACCAACCTGTTGGTTCCATAGTAATTATATGTTTTCACATCAATCGCCGATCCTTCATACGAGTATAAGATTTAGGCATAAACATTTCGTGAATAAATTAAGCAATAATAATAATAATATTATATGAAAAAAAAATAATTATAACCTACCTTATATATATAGATATATAAATATACATATGCACATGCATGTAGGTATGAGAGTGTGTGTGTGCAGAATAGTGTACTGGCGTGTGTAAGAGTGGGTATTGTGTGTGTGTGCCCAAGTGTGGGTTAGTGTGTGAAAATATGTAATATATATATATATATATATATACACACACACACACACATGGCTGATAATTGGCCTGCCCCAAACAGTGAAATTGAACATAGAGAATCACTCATTAGGGGTGCTGCAACAAGCAAAGGGAAACCCAGTGGTTGGGGCAATCAGATTTTTTTGCAATGATCAAATGTACACCTATATACATATATACACATTGTATACACACCACCATTCGGTCATACAGAGAGAGAGAGTGAGAGATTGAAGGAATTCTGGGATATTCAGAGGAGGAAAGCAAGGGAAAAGAGGAGAGAAACTGAAGGAAAATGTGTGAACTCATGAAAAATTTCATTTTCTCTCTCTATAATTTTACTGAGTTATGAACTGTTTGAGTTATTATATATGCATATGATGTTAAATATATGTCTAAAATGTGATCGAACATGAATTTAAGCCATGAAAAGATCAGAAACCCTCGACTGTATACAAGATGGCCATGGGAGGACCTTGCTTACAGCAGGTCTGGACCCATCAAAACCAAACTCCATTTGGTTTATAGAGACCTCAAGTAGACCCTACAAGCATGCTAAAAACCTATAACCGCGATCAAAAAGCATAAGAAATGACCTTCAAAATTCAAGTTGCAGGTTTCGGGTTTGAAGACCCACCTCACAAATTCATGTTAAACCCACTTTTGTGAATGGCGAATGAAACCCTGTGATGTAAGGATCACAACAGAACAAACCTCATGGGATTTGGCTAAAAAATGAGCATGTACGACTGAAGTGCAGGTTTGATTATCAAACCTTTAACCAAGCTGATAAGGTCTGTTTGATCCCCAAAACGAATGTTAAAATGTTCCTTAATGACCCAGAAATGATTTACAATGAAAACAGTGAGGATCCCTTAATCCAAACTTTACGAAATTTCAAAAGAAAATTTGCAGAAATTAGGGCAACAGTGAAGAAATTAGTGAAGAGGACGATGAGTCAACTCGCCAACTCAATTCGAGTTAAGCGTGTTAACTCGGACACGTGTTGGGACGAGAGTAGGGCCACCTGTGATATGCCGACCCGGGATACGACACGTTTATCGAGGCAAGTCGACTGAATAGCATAACCTGAGCGATTTTAAGCTCTATGTTAGGGTATTTCATGGAAATGAATAAATGGAAACTGTAAATGATGAAATGTATAACAAGTGCCGGGCAACACCCGAGCACCTCGGCATATCGCATCGTAATGCGTGCACGCACGCATTTCCATGCACGACCATATTTCACCTACACGTAGTACGCCAAAAATTAGTGTATCCATGCACTGTCATAAATGGATATACATGCACGTATATGGATATACTCTCACGTATAAGATACGTATTATATATGTGTATAATACATATGGTATAATGTATGTTATGTATATATATGTATATGTATACATAATACATGTATAAATATAAAAGGAAATATTAAGAAAAGACAAGGGAAAAAGGAAAGAGGGCTGCTGACCAGTGCATATGTCACTGTGTGTATGTGTGTGTGTGCTGTGCGGCTGAGAGAAAAGCACCAAGGCCACCGACCTTGGTGCAAGTGGATTGTGTGCATATATATATATATAGCAAGCATGGTACGTGGGTGATGGAGGATCAAAGGGCGGTTCACGGCAGTCAAGAATGACTGCAGGGAAGAGAGAGAGAGGGAGAAAGAGATAGATAAGCTAGAGAGAGAAAGAGGTCGTGCGGTGTATAGATATATATATGTGTGAGTCGTGTTGGCTAAGAAACAGAAAAGAGAGAACATCAAAGACACTGAAAAGGAGTAGAGGAAAAAGGGAGAATTGGAAACGAGAGCAAGAGGAGTTCTAAAGGTCATTGCGAGCAGAAATCCAGAAAAATTGGTAAGTTTTATCAAGCTTTTAAATTACTGATTTCAAGCATGAAGTTGAGTTTTATTGGTAGGGTCTTGTAGAGTATGAAAGTAGGAACATTTAGCAAAAAGAACCATGTAAAATGGTTGAGAAATCTGGTAGAAAAATGGAGTCGCAGGCCTTAGGATAATTTCGGCTTTTATGAAAATCATGCATGAAACCTTGTTATTATAATGAGGAATTAATCCCATAAAGTGCAAAAATTTAATAGAATGAAAAAAAGATCGAAACAGTTGAGAACCAAGTGTAAAAATGAGAAAAACCAGCTCACCGGAAAACCGGCCAGAGCTATTAACCTCCATATTCGAGAAGATTGGGAAGGTTTTGAGGGAAATGGAGGATAGGAATGAGGTCGTGGGGAAGAAAGGAAGAGTTTGGCGTTGAAAATGGGAGAGAAAACTGATCGGGACAGGTTGCCGTCACCGGAGATGGTGACGAAACCCTACTGTTTTCCCACCAGAGTGATGAAGGGGGTGACCGGATTGTCGTGGGTCTATTCGGGTTAAAAGGAAACGGATCCGGGTTGGATCCGGGTCGGGGCCCAACCGAATTAAAAGGGTTATCAAAACTGGTACAGTTTTGATTTAGGTTTTAAATGTTTTAAAATTACATTCGGAGTGTTTGGAAACATGGTTAAGAAATTGAAATTGAAATTGGTTTGGGGACGGGGATATCCTATTCCGATTTTAAGGGATAGCCACTGTTTGGCTATCCATAGTGAGAATAAGAGTTTTCTTAAATTACAAGTTGACCCAGAAGGTTTTAGAATTTATAAATTGACCCCCCAACTGTTAATAATTGTGATTTGACCCTCAGAATAAAATATTAATTAAATATTAATATATTTAATTAAATAAAAAATTACGAAAATGCCCCTATCTCAATATGGGTCAAACGAAGTCCAAACTGATACAAATGAATAGTCAAAACTTATTATCTCGGACGTTCTAAGTCCAATGGTGGGGTCCGTTTTACGAGATGAGACCCCGAAGGATAAAATACCGTAAAAGTGCAAAATGACCATTTTGCCCTTTGTAGTAAAAATGTCCAAATGGAATTCCGCGAAAGCCTAAACCGACTTTCTTTGACGTTCCGGACTCAATGGTAAAGTCTAAAATAGTATTTGAAATACTTATGATAGAAAGGCATAAAATTTGATGAATAGCATTTATTCTAAAACGTATTCACTGATATATAGGAAACTCTAAAGGCAAGGGTACATTCACGGATTTCTGAGATCGAATCACGATAGGGGTAAGTAAATTCCCTTTCTCTTCCATATGGTGTTTCCAAGCCAACTTTATTCTCCTTACTGCCAAACTTGTACTCTTGAAAGTACCTCACGTTATTGTTATCCACAATGCGATATTGTTCTATCTTGTGGACATTGATTGACTGCTATGTCGTTGTTATCATGTGAACCATGCCTTGGAAGGCTTACTGCTATGTCTTTATTGTCTGCTATGTCTTTATTGTGAACCATGCCTGGAAAGGGCTACTGTTATGTCTTTATTGAATATATGATATTCCATTTTATACTTCTGTGGAATTATGAATAATCATGATATGTTGTGAATACGGGATTTGTGCTCAGTCACAACATCCATCTGATGCTTTTTGTATTGACTGGAGACCTAAGGGTGAAGTACATAAATGGACAGGTGGCAGGAATGAATTCCTCGAAGGCTTTCCACCGGCAATTGATTGGCATAAACATTGGCATTTTCATTGCATTCCCATTGGCATTTCATTTACATTTCCATTGGCATTTTACTTGAGAACAGAGTAAATGCATCTCCTAAGAATTGGTATGATTACGTTATTGAATAACACTATTCCTTGTGACTTATCTTAAACTGAGAGGACACTCTTCATTGAATTGATTATGATCGGTTTATTGTGGCTGTACATCTTTGTTATGTTATCTTTGAAAGATTCAAGTTGATGTTATTTCACTTACTCCTGATTGTACATTGTGACTTATTATTCATTGGCCTTCATGGCAACTGTTCTCATTGGCTATCACAGCATCTCCTTCCTTATGATTGGCTATCATAATCTTATTCATGGATTTGTATCTTATCGATACCAGTGTCGGAGATCTGTTTTTACTTGCTGAGCTCTCGTAGCTCATTCCCCCCATTTACCCCCATTTCAGGTGATGACGCTGCAAGACCCCAGTAGGAGTCTGAGAGCGTAGGAGGACATTTTTGAGGAACTGTATCAGTCTATGTCTTAGTTCTCCCATGTATTCACCACCCTCGGGTGCTGGTTACGTTTGGTTCTTATTTTGTTTATGTAGAACCATATTATGTATTGTAAAGACTTCTACTAACATTGTATATTGAAAGACTTCTGCTGATGTACTATTACTGATAAGACTTTCGCTGTTATTGTTTGAGGATTTTAGTACTTTGCATATTAGTACTATGATAAAGGAATGGAAAAAGTAGGGACGGCCTTCGGGTCGGCCCCGCGACACGAGATCCGCATAGGGTGGGTTTCGGGTCGTGACAGCTTGGTATCAGAGCTATAGGTTCGATTGTGAGTCATGGGAGATAGGACTAGAATTAGAATGGATAGACAAGACTGACGTTTTACCTTATACGAACATTGACTGTCATCTTATGTATTGACTAGTCATCTCATTAGTTATCTTCATTGGTTATCTTTTACGGACATGGTTAACGCGAGGAATAATCCATTACTTATAGATCGTTTAGAACTAAAGTAAATAGATGTAACTGATATCCTTTATATAAATTTTATACGATCATTGATTATTCTCTCATTCATTGACTGGACATCTTATGGGTTCTCTTTACTAGTTATCTTACAGACATGGTTATCTCAATAAATACATTGATAGTTGTGAATTGCATAGATCACTTAGAGTTGGAATCAATAGATAGAACATAAGTCTCTATAATATAGATTCCATGTGAACATTGATTGTTATTCTATGCATTGACGGGTTGTCTTATAGACAAGGTTAACAAACAGGAATACCTCGGTAGGTTATACTGACTCGGTAAGACCATGAACGAGTAGATCTATATAGAAATGCTTATCCAAACTTATTGTTTTCAGCAATGGGACATACCAAGAATGCTGAGACAGGAAGTGATCAATTAGACCGAATTGAATACCTTATGGAAGAGATTCTCAAATCTCTGCCTCAAGCCCAACCTCAACAGTCAACTACGTGCATCGAAGTGATAGCAGCAGTAAAGATCACCACACGGGGTAAACAAGGAATCGCAAAGAGAAAAGTCAAACGTAGGGTGCCTAACCAAAAAGAAGTAACAATTAGACACCTAACTCCCCTACAATGCCCTACTTGCGGAAAATCTCACAAAGGGCAATGCCTTAGAAATACAAACACTTGTTATTACTGTGAACAGGATGGACACTTCGCAAGGAATTGCCCTCAGAAAGCCAAGGCTACGACCAGTGCCACACCCACCTCACCAGTCTCTGTGGCATCAGGGAAAGATCAACCTCCTACACAGATAGCTAAAGGTACCCGTCCAGTTAATTATAACCTGTTAGACACTTATAAGATCCTTACACACTCGGTTGTGTTATCATATGATTGCTAAACTGAATTTAGCAACTGAACACTTGGATGATTGATTTCTGATTTTATTATATCAGGGAAGTTATTATTGGAAAATGTTAAACAGAAAAGCATGTGAACTTAGGGCCATTTACTGAACCATTTTATGGTTACCATGAGGATTATTGTTAGAAATATTAAACATAGAAAACACGAGATACAGATCAGGATCACATGTATTCTCAATGATTGACCTATACTTGGAAGTTGGGTTTAGTGATATAGAAGAAATGACATTTAGAAAACCTTGATGATTGTTTTATCTTATAGAAACATGTACTTGATGTTTATTGAGTTACAATTTAACGATTATTCTATATTGAGGGAGACATTGAGAATCAAATTGCTATATCTCGATTATAGACTTGATATTTATGATTTGATGGTCATTCTATATTACGATAGTTATTGAAAATTGAATTTTTATTTATGGATTATGAACTTGATGTTTATAATTAAATGATTGTTCTATACTGTGAAAATTTGTGAGAGTTGTAATTATGTTCCATAATGAACAAAGGAAACAAATAGTGCACATTGAAGATAAAATGTAACATAGAATTGGAAATATGACACTTTGAAAAGTGGTGAGTTTAACAGTAATATTGACATGGAATAGAAGTACACTGAAAAGGTTATGGAGTTAACAATAACATCTAGTCAGAGTAAATCCTGATATGATAAATAGACTCGTACGTGAATACTGACCATTGATCTTTTATAATGAACTGGGAGATGATTTGGCTACTGTACCAGTAGTCACAGGTATTTATAGTTGTTTACAAAATGCTCGAAATTGTTAAGATGATTGCTCTACATACTGATTTATAGCTTCAACATTTACTGCTAGTTGAACATAGAGACAGAACTCTTAAGTTATATATTAACTGTTCAAGTTCCACAAGGAGAATGATTGATGATAAATGTTATACATGAAACAAGTGGAGTACGCAATATAGATGTATAAGTATTAGATTGACATATTACATCTTATAGAATTTGGAGGGCACTGATGAGTTGAGTGGTTTCATGATAGAAATGTAAAGATTTGTAAATCTTTAAAATGAATTACATACTGTTATAAGATATTGGTAAATGAGATTGAATTAATGGCGACTCTTGAAAGAGTCATTATCACTGAAAGCTATACATGGAAATGATATATACCCCAGGTATATTAGTAGACTGAATGAATAAAATTTTAAATGCCATGTTTAGGAAATTTATAAATTTTGTTCATTAAGTGATATCTTAAATTTATGGAAACCGCTGAGAACCATGGAAAGGAATTAAGATTCACGTGAGGATTTCGAGGTACGCTCGAAAATTATAGGAAGAATCTTACAATAAATTGATGTGACAGTAAAACTTGATCTGATGTGACAGTAAAACTTGATTCTTAGTAGAAAAATTTACCATCGGAGTTAGAACCGTTAAGTTTGCGGACAAACTTATTTTTAAGGAGGTAAGAATGTCATATCCCGACCAGGGATACGACACGTTTACCGAGGCAAGTCGACTGAATAGCATAACTTGAGCGATTTTAAGCTCTATGTTAGGGTATTTCATGGAAATGAATAAATGGAAACTGTAAATGATGAAATGTATAACAAGTGCCGGGCAACACCCGAGCACCTCAGGATATCGCATCGTAATGCATGCATGCAAGCATTTCCATGCACGACCATATTTCACCTACACGTAGTACGCCAAAAATCAGTGTATGCATGCACTGTCATAAATGGATATACATGCACGTATATAGATATACTCTCACGTATAAGATACGTATTATATATGTGTATAATACATATGGTATAATGTATGTTATGTATATATATATATGTATATGTATACATAATACATGTATAAATATAAAAGGAAATATTAAGAAAAGACAAGGGAAAAAGGAAAGAGGGCTGCTGACCAGTGCATATGTCACTGTGTGTATGTGTGTGTGTGCTGTGCGGCTGAGAGAAAAGCACCAAGGCCACCGACCTTGGTGCAAGTGGATTGTGTGCATATATATATATATATATAGCAAGCATGGTACGTGGGTGATGGAGGATCAAAGGGCGGTTCACGGCAGTCAAGAATGACTGCAGGGAAGAGAGAGAGAGGGAGAAAGAGATAGATAAGCTAGAGAGAGAAAGAGGTCGTGCGGTGTATAGATATATATATGTGTGAGTCGTGTTGGCTAAGAAACAGAAAAGAGAGAACATCAAAGACACTGAAAAGGAGTAGAGGAAAAGGGAGAATTGGAAACGAGAGCAAGAGGAGTTCTAAAGGTCATTGCGAGCAGAAATCCAAAAAAATTGGTAAGTTTTATCAAGCTTTTAAATTACTGATTTCAAGCATGAAGTTGAGTTTTATTGGTAGGGTCTTGTAGAGTATGAAAGTAGGAACATTTAGCAAAAAGAACCATGTAAAATGGTTGAGAAATCTGGTAGAAAAATGGAGTTGCAGGCCTTAGGATAATTTCGGCTTTTATGAAAATCATGCATGAAACCTTGTTATTATAATGAGGAATTAATCCCATAAAGTGCAGAAATTTAATAGAATGAAAAAAAGATCGAAACAGTTGAGAACCAAGTGTAAAAATGAGAAAAACCAGCTCACCGGAAAACCGGCCGGAGCTATTAACCTCCATATTCGAGAAGATTGGGAAGGTTTTGAGGGAAATGGAGGATAGGAATGAGGTCGTGGGGAAGAAAGGAAGAGTTTGGCGTTGAAAATGGGAGAGAAAACTGATTGGGACAGGTTGCCGTCACCGGAGATGGTGACGGAACCCTACTGTTTTCCCACCGGAGTGATGAAGGGGGTGACCGGATTGTCGTGGGTCTATTCGGGTTGAAAGAAACGGATCCGGGTTGGATCCGGGTCGGGGCCCAACCGAATTAAAAGGGTTATCAAAACGGTACAGTTTTGATTTAGGTTTTAAATGTTTTAAAATTACATTCGGAGTGTTTGGCAACATGGTTAAGAAATTGAAATTGAAATTGGTTTGGGGATGGGGATATCCTATTCCGATTTTAAGGGATAGCCACTGTTTGGCTATCCATAGTGAGAATAAGAGTTTTCTTAAATTACAAGTTGACCCAGAAGGTTTTAGAATTTATAAATTGACCCCCCAACTGTTAATAATTGTGATTTGACCCTAAGAATAAAATATTAATTAAATATTAATATATTTAATTAAATAGAAAATTACGAAAATACCCCTATCTCAAATATGGGTCAAACGAAGTCCAAATGAATAGTCAAAACTTATTATCTAGGACGTTCTAAGTCCAATGGTGGGGTCCCTTTTATGAGATGAGACCCCGAAGGATAAAATACCGTAAAAGTGCAAAATGACCATTTTGCTCTTTGTAGTACAAATGTCCAAATGGAATTCCGCGAAAGCCTAAACCGACTTTCTTCGGCGTTCCGGACTCAATGGTAAAGTCTAAAATAGTATTTGAAATAATTATGATAGAAAGGCATAAAATTTGATGAATAGCATTTATTCTGAAACGTATTCACTGATATATAGGAAACTCCAAAGGCAAGGGTACATTCACGGATTTCTGAGATAGAATCACGATAGAGGTAAGTAAATTCCCTTTCTCTTCCATATGGTGTTTCCAAGCCAACTTTATTCTCCTTACTGCCAAACTTGTACTCTTGAAAGTACATCACGTTATTGTTATCCACAATGCGATATTGTTCTATCTTGTGGACATTGATTGACTGCTATGTCGTTGTTATCATGTGAACCATGCCTTGAAAGGCTTACTGCTATGTCTTTATTGTCTGCTATGTCTTTAATGTGAACCATGCCTGGAAAGGGCTACTGTTATGTCTTTATTGAATATATGATATTCCATTTTATACTTCTGTGGAATTATGAATAATCATGATATGTTGTGAATACGGGATTTGTGCTCAGTCACAACATCCATCTGATGCTTTCTGTATTGACTGGAGACCTAAGGGTGAAGTACATAAATGGACAGGTGGCAGGAATGAATTCCTCGAAGGCTTTCCACCGGCAATTGACTGGCATAAACATTGGCATTTTCATTGCATTCCCATTGGCATTTCATTTACATTTGCATTGGCATTTTACCTGAGAACAGAGTAAATGCATCTCCTAAGAAATGGTATGATTACGTTATTGAATAACACTATTCCTTGTGACTTATCTTAAACTGAGAGGACACTCTTCATTGAATTGATTATGATCGGTTTATTGTGGCAATACATCTTTGTTATGTTACCTTTGAAAGATTCAAGTTGATGTTATTTCACTTACTCCTGATTGTACATTGTGACTTATTATTCATTGGCCTTCATGGCAACTGTTCTCATTGGCTATCACAGCATCTCCTTCCTTATGATTGGCTATCATAATCTTATTCATGGATTTGTATCTTATCGATACCAGTGTCGGAGATCTGTTTTTACTTGCTGAGCTCTCGTAGCTCATTCCCCCCATTTACCCCCATTTCAGGTGATGACGCTGCAAGACCCCAGTAGGAGTCTGAGAGCGTAGGAGGACATTTTTGAGGAACTGTATCAGTCTATGTCTTAGTTCTCCCATGTATTCACCACCCTCGGGTGCTGGTTACGTTTGGTTCTTATTTTGTTTATGTAGAACCATATTATGTATTGTAAAGACTTCCGCTAACATTGTATATTGAAAGACTTCCGCTGATGTACTATTACTGATAAGACTTCCTGCTGTTATTGTTTGAGGATTTTAGTACTTTGCATATTAGTACTATGATAAAGGAATGGAAAAAGTAGGGACGGCCTTCGGGTCGGCCCCGCGACACGAGATCCGCATAGG
This sequence comes from Nyssa sinensis, assembly GCA_008638375.1. Taxonomy (NCBI): domain Eukaryota; kingdom Viridiplantae; phylum Streptophyta; class Magnoliopsida; order Cornales; family Nyssaceae; genus Nyssa; species Nyssa sinensis. The sequence goes on from CM018049.1 coordinate 2,192,788, forward strand.
GTGGGTTTCGGGTCGTGACACCACCGCATAAGTGAGGCGACGTCGTTTTGCTTAAGGGTTTTAAAACCCTGATTCGGCTTGTTTGGTTAGGCGTATAAGGCCCAAATTAAATATCCTGAGCGCGATTGAGATGGCCTATCCATGGATAAGGCCTCTGTCCATCATTTGGTTTTCAAAAATCAGGAAAAAATGAAAAGGGCGTAAGCCTTGGGGTTTCGAACCCCTGACCTCACGCGCCTAAACCCTTACCCCTTCCACTCGGCCACGTGCACGCGTGTGATGTATATGTGGCATGAAATATATATATATATAATATAAAATAAAATTGGAAAAAAGGGGTGCATCCGCACTTGGGGAGACTCGAACGCAGTATCTTTTAGAGGGTAGGTGACACGTTGGCCAGCGTGCCACCCATTTCATCCTACATATTATGCAATTTAAATATATATATATATATATATATATCATACTTGATAAATTTAATTTAATTTAATTTATGTAATTAAATTAAATAGTCACAAAATGCCCGGTTTCCAAATTGGACAAGTTATTAGTGTATTCTTAGTATTTTGGACCTCTTGAGTCCAAAGGTGAGGTCCACATCACGAGACAAGGTTCCAAAAAATTAAAGACCCATAAAAATGCTAAAATGACCAAAATACCCCTACTGCTACCAACCCAAACGGAGTTCCGCCCAAGCCTAAATTAACTTTCTTCGACGTTTTGGACTCAAAGTTAGAGTCTATTCAACCAAAAGAGATGTCTAAAATAAAGAGACATAAAAATTTGATGAATAGCATCAGTCAAAGGCTATGAACTAAAACATTTGCCGAAGTACTAAACTAAGGCTCGTACGTGAAAATAGGATACGTAAAGACATGACACGTGAACATAAGAAGTAAAAAAATTTAAATTAAAGATTAATGGAGCTACCAGAAGAGTATAATTTTAAAAATGAAATTGATTTCTCTAACACACTAAATTCTGTTTTAGGCTAAAATATACAAAGAGACAATAATGGATAAGAAACAGAAGGAGTTCACCATTATGACCAAAGCTCAGAGAGCAACGAATAAAAAGCAATAGGAGTTTATGTAAGACTTACTGTGGCAACAAAAAGTGATTGCTAGGAAAATAAGGATTGCTAGGTCAATCGAACTCGTTTCTGTTAGGACGTTCATGTATAAAACCCCAAAGAAGGCACAACTTGCTGAAGCAAAAATTAAAGAGCAAGAAAACACTGAAACTTTAAGTGAATGGCTTCAGAGGTAATAGTACAATTATAATTAGGCTGATTTTTAAAGTTAGGCCTACACAGTCTAAGGATGGATTTAAATCACAAAGTCGATTTGAATGTATGTGAAGTTTATAAGATTTTCCTAAACTGTTTTAGGTTGAAAAGAGGAAAAAGGAAAAGCAGCCCCGTAAAGTCGACTTAAAGGTTTAATGTGAGTAACCCTGTATTTGAAGTGGAGATTTAACTCCATATATTGGAAGAAGTTTTAAGTTCAAGTTATGTGAAGCATTTGAATATCAAATTCAGTCCTTATATGATTGTTGTTTTAAAATATTCTATTATGACATGCTCCGTAAATGTTTTATACAGTTCCTTTCTTAGAAATATTGAGCGTGTCTGAGTAAAATGAAAATTTCCTTAAATATTCTGAATTTTATTATTCCAAGCATTTGAAGTCCTATTGCAGAAGTTATATTTCATGTTTTAAATACTCATGAAAAATATCTATTGAAGAAGCCATGTGATAAATGTTTTATAAGATAACTGGTACTTAAGTACCACATATGACGTTGAAATCCTATGGGATTCAACTATGACACGAAGAAATGCCCGGTAGTAGGATCTAATCCCCCAGGCAATGAGATATCTCCATTGTAGCATTGCAGTAAAATGGGAGTCTAGTTCGAAACAGATTCCACCTAATTAAAAAGAAAAGATGACAAGCGCTTTTGGAAAAGGAAGCAAGTTTTTTATCCCCATTTTATTATGCATGTTTATATGTTTTTGAAGTGCATATACTCTACTTGAAGAAATGCATGTTTAGCTTGAATACTTTAGATGTTTCAAAGCTATCTGTTTTAAGAATGCATATATTCTGTGTTCTAAACGTACGAGCAATTGGTAGTGTGTATTTTATAAACTCTCATGTACTAAACCACTACCAATTGAAAACCCCATGACGAATGTAGGAATTACT
>CM018049.1:2197500-2215000 GCA_008638375.1 Nyssa sinensis
GGTGATCAAACTGCTCCTATTTTGTTAGGAAGACCATTCTTAAAGACATTCAAGACTAAGATAGATGTTCATAGTGGCACACTTACCATGGAATTTGATGGTGAAATTGTTAAGTTTAATATTTATGATGCCATGAAATATCCTAATGATGATAATCCTGTTTATTCTATTGATGTGATTAATTCTTTAGCACATGAAGTTTTTGAACTTGATGGAAAAGATGGATTGGAAGTTGCCATTAGTAAGGATGTTGAGAAAGAGAATGAGGAGTTAGCCTTGAGTACTAATTTGCAAGAAACAGTTGCAGCATTGAATGATTTTCTGAAGTTATAGCAATCAGGTGACGTTCCTTATATTGCGTTACCAGTTTCTAACGAGAGGCCTTATGCCTCTGTTTTGCAGGCCCTCATTCCAGATTTGAAGCCTCTCCCCAGTCACCTCAAGTACATGTTCCTTGGAGACGGAGGAACGTTACTAGTGATCATCTCTAATAAACTTAGTGCACCATAGGAAGAAAAGCTTGTACAGGTTCTTAAAGAGCATAAAACGACTATTGGTTGGACAATTGTAGATATTAAAGGAATCAGCCCATCTACATGCATGCATCGTATCTTACTTGAAGAGGGAGCAAAACCTTCTCATCAATCGGAAAGAAGATTGAACCCGCCCATGATGGATGTAGTGAAAAAGGAGATCCTCAAACTCTTTGAAGTTGGAGTGATTTATCCTATTTCGGATAGTAATTTGGTTAGCCCAGTTCAAGTGGTTCCTAAAAAGACTGGAATAACTGTTGCGACAAATCAGAATGATGAGTTAGTTCCTACCCGTGTTCATAATGGGTAGCGGGTTTGTATAGATTATAGAAAATTAAATGCTATAACTCACAAAGACCACTTCCTTTTACATTTTATTGATCAAATGCTTGAAAGGTTAACTGCTCATATTTACTATTGTTTCCTTGATGGTTATTCAGGTTATTTTCATATTGCAATTGCTCTAGAGGATCAAGAAAATATGAATTTTACATGCCCATTCGGGACTTTTGCATATCGTTGCATGCCCTTTGTCCTTTGCAATGCCCTAGCCACTTTCCAAAGGTATATGGTTAGCATATTTTCATATTGTATTGAGCATATCATAGAAGTCTTTATGGATGATTTCACAGTATATGGAAACTTCTTTGATAATTGTTTGCATAACCTTACATTTGTTCTTCAAAGATGCATAGAAACTAACCTTATGTTAAATTCTGAAAAATGTCATTTTATAGTTGAACAAGGTATAGTTTTGGGTCATGTTGTTTCATCTAGGGGAATTAAGGTAGATAAAGCTAAAGTTGATATTATTCAATCTTTACCTTATCCCACTAGTGTGCGAGAAGTTCGTTCTTTTCTCGGACGTGTAGGTTTTTACCGAAGATTCATCAAGGACTTCTCCAAAATAGCATTACCCCTATGCAAGTTGCTACAAAAGGATATGGCTTTTGCATTCGATGAGGCATGGAAAAATACGTTTGATAAGCTGAAGGAACTGTTGACTTCTACCCTAGTTATCCAACCCCCTGATTGGAACGTTCCTTTCGAGATAATGTGCGACGCAAGTGATTATGCAGTAGGCGCTGTTTTGGGTCAAAGAATTGAAAAAGAATCTCATGCCATTTATTATGCTTCAAGGATTTTGAATGATGCCTAGAGAAATTATACTACTACTAAAAAAGAACTTTTAGTTGTTATTTTTTGCTTCAGAAAAGTTTCAATCTTATTTACTTGCTACTAAAGTCATTGTTTACTCTGATCATGCAGCTCTTCGTTATTTGATGACGAAGAAAAAGGCAAAACCAAGATTAATAAGATGGATACTTCTCCTGAGTGAATTTGATATGGAGATCAAAGACAACAGAGGGACAAAAAATCATGTCGCAGATCATTTGAGTTGTTTAATTCATGTGGAGGATGAACTTCGTTTGCGAGAAATGTTCCCTGATCAGTAATTATTTTTCGCGAGTGTGACATTACCTTGGTATGCGAATATTATAAATTATTTGGTTACTAATATGTTACCTCCTGGTTTGTCTAACGCGCAAAGAGATAAGATCAAGAATGATGCCAAATACTTATGGAAGCATTGTGCAGATCAAGTGATAAGAAGGTACGTTCCTAAAAATGAAATTATTTCTATTCTCACCTTTTGTCATTCTTATGCTTGTGGAGGTCACTTTTGAGCTAAGAGGACGGCCAAAAAAGTGCTAGAATGTGGTTTCTGTTGGCCATCTTTATTCCGAAATTCATATTCTTTTTTTTCAGTCATGCGACAATTCTCAAAAGACATATAATATATCCCTCAGGAATTAGATGCCACAAACCCCCATACTATTTTGTGAAATTTTTTATATTTGAGGCATCGATTTTATGGGACCGTTCCCTGTATCTTTCGGTTATGTTTATATTTTGCTTGTTGTTGATTATGTCTCGAAATAGGGTGGAAGCTAAAGCTACCAGGACTGATGATTCTAAAGTTGTTATAGATTTTATCAAGTCTAACATATTCTCCAATTTTTGAATTCCAAGAGCTCTAATAACTGATCGAGGCACTCAATTTTGCAATCAAACTGTGGAGACTTTACTGAGAAAGTACCATGTGACCCACAAGGTGTCAACTACCTATCATCCGCAAACTAGTGGACAAGCGAAAGTGTCAAATTGAGAGATCAAACCCATCATTGAAAAGACGGTCAATCCAAGTAGAAAAGATTGGAATTTGCACTTGGATGATGCCTTGTGGGCGTATAGGACTGCATATAAGACGGCTATTGGTTTGTCACCTTATCAGTTGGTGTTTGGGAAACCATGCCACTTTCTAATTAAGTTAGAACAAAAGGCTTATTGGGTTATCAAGAGTTTCAACATGAAGATGGAAGAAAGTGAACACAGGAAGTTGCAACTACAAGGGTTAGAGGAAATTTGCAATGATGCCTACAAGAGTGCAAGGATTTACAGGGAAAAGACGAAGGCTTTTTATAACAAGATGATCTCTAGAAAGGAGTTTAAAGTTGGTCAAAAAGTCCTTCTATACCATTCACGGCTTTGTTTATGATATACCACAAACAGACACACCAATCACCTTGAGACACGTGTGCTTATAGAGTTAATAATCTCGATCACACAGAACTGATAATCTCGATCATACAGAGCTGATAATCTCGATCATACAGAACTGCCACAAGCCTTCAGGGCATTCTCATATATACATCACACAGAGCCGATAAACTCGGTCATATAGAGCATTCACAGCCTTCACGGCATTCTCATATATATATATCCTACAGAGCCGACAAACTCGGTCATGCAGTGCAGGCGGAGCCTCCAAGGCATTCTCATGCACATATCTTCTAGACCTTATGCTCTGGGTAATATTCATTCAGCATTTCATATGGTTCCGACCTTATGGCTTCCTTAACAATTGCCAAGCAGGGAATAAGAAATAGTCTTCAACACGGAAATAGTCTTCAACAAGGAAACTACTATCTATGATTATCTCCATCTACGACTCAATACTCCACAAGGTAGTTGCAATCTCCGATGATCAAATCCCTATATTCATGGCATCGAATCCTAATCAACTTAGGCAAGGCCACGACCTATAAATTAACCCTAAAGGTACGCTTTATTTTTATGCTCATTCTTTGGCTTTCAATACAGTCCTTCAATTCCATTTACTTACTTAAGCATCAGAGCGGCTACCGCCGGAGCCAATCCGGTGGTCCTCTGATCATCTTTCTAAGTGTTCTACAGGTCACGGAGCCCACACTTATTCCGAGTCGAAAAGTGCAGCATCAGTTTGGCGCCGTCTGTGAGAATCGACTAATCTCTAAGTGCTCTATTCACAAACTCATCTCTTTCCTCACCGGAAAACTATGGCCCCAAATCTCCGATCGCAACAGAATACTTAGATTCTGTAAAGCTCTCAACATCGGCCGCCTGCTCCACAAGCAAGGAGGCCAACGGATGATCCCATGCGACAAGAGATCGAATCGATCAAACGACACAATGAACTGGTGCAGGAACAGTTGCTTGCCATCACTAGAACACTGGCAACGCTCACACAGAACCAAAGGACGAGTCCTCCTAACCCGCCGGTCAACATTGCTGCGGGAACACAACCCCCTGTTACCATGGAGAATGAAGAGCCCCATGAGCAGGCTCCGAATAACCAGCCCGGGCACCCCCAGGGTGTTGCCCGCGTTGGTAGAGATCCACAACCGTCAGCAGCTCCGGGCTGGGGAACATCAGCCTTCGTTCCTGACGTCCATTACCGAAGCACTACTCGAGCCCCAACTCCAAGGGCTTCGGGAGCACATCCAGCACCACAGGAGCCTCATCCCCATGCAGCACCAATCCCTCCGGTTCGAAACCCTATTCCGTCCGAGGGACGTACTCAACCCTACTACCCTGAAGCCGAGGCTGTCAGGCAGGGTTGGCAAGATGTCAGACTTAGACCCACGGAGGGTAGAGGAAATGGCCAAGTCTATGGACCAAACAATTGCCATGAGAGGTCCTCAAAACCCTCCAGAGCAAGACGAGTTGGCCAGGCTGCTCGGAAGACTTGCCACCCCATTCACTCACGCCATCATGTTAGAAGAAAGGCCCAAAAAGTTCATGGTGCCAAAGTTTACCCATACGACGGGTCTGGAGACCCAGGAGATCATCTCTCGCACTACCAGCAGACAATGGCTCTCTATGGGGCCTCTGATGCTTTTATGTGCCGGACTTTCATCACCAGTTTGAAGGGAACTGCTCTGAAATGGTTCCATAACCTCCCTCTGAACTCAATTACCAGCTTCTATGAGCTCAGTAGACAATTCTTGGACAGGTTTATGACCAGCAGAAGGCTCAGAAGGCGACCAGAGTTCCTATTAAATGTCAAGCAGACTAAGGAGGAGTCCCTTAGAGCCTACATTGAGCGCTTTAATGCCGAACTCACAGAGATCACTGACCGTAGCCCAAAATTCCTTGTAGCTGCCTTAACTGCTGGGCTTGCCCACGGTGGCTTCAGAGACTCCTTGACAAAAAGCCCTCCAACCAACATGGCGGCATTAATGGATCGGGCCAGGAACTACATCAACCTGGAAGAAGCCAACCGCACATCCCAGAAGGGTAAAGATCAGACCCAGAGGGATAATCCAAAGAGGGAGGATCACAAGAAAGAGGACCATAGAAGAGACTCCAGCAAGAAGAGGGCCAGGAGTCCAGAGAAGAGAGCAGCACCCAGAGCTGTGTACAATTCCGGACCAAGGGAGTTCACTAACTTTACTCATTTGAACACTACACCGAACTAGGTATTCCGGCAGATTCGTAATCGGGAAAACCTGAGGTGGCTGGAACCAATCAAAGGAGATCCCAGCCTTCGGGACCAAAGTAAGTATTGTAATTTCCATAAAGATCATGGACATACGACTAACATATGCAAGACCCTCCGATATGAGATAGAGCAGCTCATAAAGAAGGGGCGTCTTCGGGAGTTCGTCAAGCAAGACGGAAGGCAGAACCCCCAAGAAGACAAGCCTCAACAACGGCCAGACCAGAGGCCCGAGCAGAGGTAGGAGTAAAGGAAAGGACGAAACTAGCCTCAGAGGCAGAACAACCATGTCATCTACGTCCTCCATGCTGACTCCCCTATTACAGGAATGTCCAATAGGGCAAGAAAGAGATATGCTCAAGAGGCCAGAGCTGCCTCGAACGTATTACAGATCTCCAACATAGAAAAGAGGCTCAAGCCAGCACCGGAGATCCAATTCACTAAACAAGATCTAGCAGGCGTACACTGCCCTCACAGTGATGCCCTCGTCATCACTTTCAAAATTGCCAACTTCGAGATCAGAAGAGTCCTGGTCGATACTGGCAGCTCTGTCTGTAATATCCCGACCTAGGATACCGGGTCATATGACTCGTATTACGAGATTAACAAAAATAATTAATTAATTTAATAATTAATTAATTAAGGTATAAGAAATGTTTATCTAATTATAAATTAAATATTATATGTATGTGTATAAAGTGAAATATGTATGTATGTATATGAAAGCATGTATGTATGCAAGTATGTATATGAATAAAGTAAAAATAAATAAATAAATATATGTAAAATTGTGAACAGTGGTGTGAATGGGTGTGAGTGTGTGTCGGCTATACATGTGTGTGTGTCTTGGTGTTGGTGTGTGAACATATATAATATACATATATATATATATATATATACAAATATCATGCAACATTAATGTAAAGCAAAAATTGGGAAGAACAAAATTGATGAGATGTGAGGGCTAGTGTAGGGCTACGAATCAGAAAGAGGAAGAGAGAGAGAGAGAGGTCGGTTTCTCTCTTTAAAAGCAAAGCATGCAAAGCATGCTTGCTTCATACAAAAGAAATCAAAGAGGGAAGGAACTGAGAAGCTAAGGAAGGATTCAAAGCAAGAAGAAATGAAGGAAACCGAAGGAAAAAGGTGAGAGAACACAAAAATCTGTATTTTCTCTCTCTAAAAGTTAAGCATGAATATAAACTGTTTTGAGTAGTTTATATATGTAGGATGTTAAATATATGTTTACAAGTTCATTAAGCAAGAAATGTAGCCTTGAAAACACTCAAAAATACCAAACCCAGAAGCTACGGCCATGGAAGACCTCGCTTGAAGTAGGTCTGAAACCATTACAACTAAACCAGTTTTGGCTTATTAAGACTTCAAATATAGATCAATAGGGTTCTAAAAACCCTAATGCATGATCATGAAGCTCAAAAATCGACCCTCGAATGTCAACTTGCAGGTTACGGGTTGTAAAACCCAACCTTTTAACTTGCACCAAAACCTACCTCTAAGAATGAAAACTGAATCCCCATGAAGAGGGGACCAAAAGAAGCTAAACCCCATGAAAAACGATCAAGAAATGAGCATGAACCAACGGTTTACAGGTTGGATTATCATCTCTTAAACCGAAGCAAAGAGTTCACTTTGAACTCCGAAACGAATGCCAAATAGACTCTGGGTACTTTAGGAACAAAATGGAATGAAAACAGTGAGGATCCATTGATCCAAACTGCACGAAATCAAAGAAAATGGAAATCAGAGATTAGGGTAGCATAGGGGTCGAAGTGGGGAAGAAGACAGTGAGTCAACTGGGCTTTTAAAACCAGGCTAAGTCGACTCGAACAGGTGGCAGTCTCTAGACTTGCCAACGAATAAATGGAACGATGGCGTTTCGTTATGTTTAAGTTTTAAATAAACGCTAGGGCTCACGTCATCCTGACATCAGCATTACGTAGAAAACCACTGAACCGGTTGGTTTACAACCAGACCGGACCGGTTCACTTTGAATTAGACTGAACCCTTTGGTTTTCTAAATTATTTAAAACTAAATAAACCAAAACTTCTTATATTTATGGATTGACCCCTGAACTTTAGGAAAATCCTACTGTGACCCAATTGGGGGAAAATCTATTCAATTTGACCCCTGGAAAATAATTAAATAATTAATTTAATTATTTAATAAATAAAGTAAAATGACTATTATGCCCCTAATTCAAAACTTGATCAAATAAAGTCCAAATTAAACATATGAATAGTGTATCCTTACTATTTTGGATATTCTAAAGCCAATGGTAGGGTCCGTTTTACGAGACGGTACCCCAAAAAATAAAGACACGTAAAGGGGTAAAATGACCAAAATACCCCTTTTTCAAAATAAACAAATTATTAGTGTATTCTTACTATCTCGGACCTTCTGAGTCCAATGGTGAGGTCCAAATTTCAAAACGAAGTACGAAAAAATACGACACGTAAATAGGTAAATGACCATTTTGCCCTTTTACATACAAAAGTCTGAATTAAATTTTAGGAAAGCCTAAACCGACTTTCTTCGATGCTCCGGACTCAATGGTAGAGTCTAATTGACCAAAAGAGATGTCTAAAATAAAAAGACATAAAATTTGTTGAATAGCATCTGTCAGATGACTATAAATAAAAGTAATGCCAAAGTACTAATCTAAAGCGTATACGAGGAAAATGAATTACGAAAAGACACGACACGTAAACATATGAAGTAATTAACTTTAATTTAAAGTTAATGGAGCTACCCGAAGAGTATAATTGTAGAAATCTATTTTCCTGACACGTTAAATTGTGTTTTAGGCAGAGAATTAAATAGACACAAAAATGGACAAGAAACGTGAAATCCTTCCGATGATGACAAGGGCTCAAATAGCGAATGACCCAAAACAGCAAGTTTTCTGAGAGAAGCTGCAAAGGCAACTCCAGGTAATTCAGAAGCATATTTGAATTACCGAAACAAATAAAGTGGTCTCCGTCAGCCCCTTCATTTACAAGACCATAACCAAGGAACAACTAGCAGAGAAAAAAATTAAGAAACAAGAAGACACTGAAACGCTGCATGAATGGCTCCATAGGTAACACTATTATCATTAAGTACATGAATAGCTAGTCTATGATATAGCTAAGAATCTGATCTTGCACAGTCTGGATATGGGTAAGATTTTAAGTTGAGTAAGTATATATGAGATTCATGCAATCTTTCATAAATTATGATAGGTTGAGGAAAGCCAAAGGAAAGGCACCTAAATAGAGCGAAACCAGCAGTACAAGGTGAGTAACCCTGTGTTTGAATTGGAGATTTAACTCCATGGATTTGAAAAGGTTTTAATGTTCAAAGATATGAAGTGTTTGAATTCCAAATTCAGTATTTACATGATTCAGTTTTAAATTGTTTCATCTTTATAAACTCTATTATGACATGCTTAGTGAATGGTTTCTATCACAGTTTTCTTAAAACATATTTCAGCATGTCTAAAGTTTTAAATGCCAAATTATGTAAAGTGTTATGAAATTGTTATATCAAATGTGTTAAAGGAATTGTTATGAAATTATGTACATGTTGTTTTAAATGTTCATGAGAAGTACCTATTTGAAGAAACCCTATTTGTTCTGTTAGGAAGTGAGTATAAGTCCTACCTGTTAGGGACCAGGCAGCTGCTCTTGATCGGTTCAGTTAGGTTAAAGTTTTACAAGATAAATGGTACTAAGTACCACCCCCTATGATGGTTGAAATCCTTCGGGATTCAACAGTAAATGCCAGGTAGCAGGATCTAATCCCCCTGGTACGGGATATCTCTATTGTAGCATTGTAGTAAAACGGGAGTCTGGTTAGAAACAGATTCCACCTAATTAAAGAGAAAGATGACAAAGTGATTTTGAAAATGAAAGCAGGTTTTACCCTCATTTTCACAATACATATTTATATGTTTTAAAGTTTATATACTTTATCTGACGAAGTACGAGTTTCGCTTGAATACTTTAAATGTTTTCAAGCTATTTGAAATGCATATGTTCTGAGTTATATACTCCATTTGACGAAGTACGAGTTTAGCTTGAATACTTTAAATGTTTCAAAGCTATCTGTTTTATGAAATATATATGTTTTGAGTTTTATATACTCTATCTAAGAAATACATGTTATGTTATATGTATTGAAGTTCATAAGTATAAGTATAGCTTGAATACTTTAAATGTTTCAAAGCTATCTGTTTTAAGAATGCATACACTCTGTCTAAAATGTACGAGCAATTGGCAGTGAATGTTTTACAAACTCTTATGTACTAAAAACCACTGCTAATTGAAAACCCCATGATGAATACTGGAATTGGTCACAAGCTTAGATTAGCTTACCTGGACTTTGTTCGGACCCCCCTTTCAGGTAATTAGCAGCAGTCTTAACTTGAGGACGACGATGATGAATCTGCTGATTTTAGAGGCTATGTTCAAGTAGTTTTGGTCTAGTACTACGAACATTAAGTATGGAGTTTTGTATTAGTAAAATAGTACCCTGTTATGTATAAACCCCACGGGGCAATTAAACATTTATTGTTTATAAAGTTTTAAGTTTTAGTTATACTCTGAATGTTAAATCATGTATGCTATGTAAAGAGTGGCAATGCCGGACGGATGTGCGTAATTTAAAAATAAGAAAAGAAAAGAAAAAGTTTTTCACGCTTCCACAAACACATGTCGCACATCTATTCGATACCATTGCTTATGCGTGCCTTCGCCCTAAGGTCTCCGGGCCTGAGGGTGGCGGTTGCGATGCGAGATTCGCACAGGGTGGGTTTTAGGGTCGTGACACCGTCAACATACTGTTCCATGAGCCACTCAAACAGGTGGGAATGGACCACGACAACATCAAGCCTACTACTGCCGTGATGGCAGCTTTTGATGGCAATCTTAGCACCCCATTGGGGAGAATCGACCTTTCTACTACTGTAGGAGAGGGTGAAGGGCAGAAGACCACCATCTCAGAGTACATGGTGTTGAATATGAAATCTCCCTACAACGTCATAATCGGGAGACCTTGGTTGCACCAGATAGGAACGGTCACCTCGACCCTCCATCAGTGTCTGAAGTATGTCCACAACCAGAATGTTCACTCTGTCAGAGGGTGTCAGCCAACCTTCTGGGAGTGCCATGCTATTGCACTCAAGGAGAAGGCCACCAAATAGCAATTACAGTACACTCGGGACTGTGCAGATCCAGTTTTCACCCACACTCCCGAGGTGGAAGGTTGCCCATCCAGCATTGAAGAACCCCTGAGCCCAAGGGGACGAGACAGCCGAGCCAAACCTATTGGCGAGCCCATCAAAGTGTTGGTCAGTTCAAAATCACAGGGGCGTTATTTATACATCGGCCCAGATCTGACGTACACCAAGCAGGAGAAGATAGTCAGGTTTCTAAAAGACAACCTCTCTATATTTGCTTGGGAGACCAGAGACATTGAGGGTATAGACCCTAGCCTCATAACTCACAAGCTGATGGTGGATCCAAATCATCCACCAGTTAGACAGAAGAGAAGACCGATTGCTCCTGAACGACATCGGGTTATAAATGAAGAAGTCCAGAGGCTGCTTGAAGCCAGGATGATACGAGAAGTGTTCTATCCCGAGTGGCTAGCCAATACCAGTCCTGGTCAAGAAGAAGAATGGCAAGTGGAGAGTCTGCGTTGATTATACAAACCTCAATAAGGCGTGCCCCAAAGACAGCTTTCCACTGTCAAGGATAGATCAATTGGTTGACGCCATTGTGGGGCATGAGCTCATGAGCTTCATGGATGCCTACTCTGGGTACAACCAGATTCAGATGTACCCTCCAGATCAAGAGAAGACAGCCTTCATAACCGAACGAGGTCTCTACTATTACAGAGTAATGCCTTTTGGTTTGAAGAACGCTGGAGCCACTTACCAACGGTTGGTGAACAAGATGTTCAGCCCACTACTCGGCAGTACCATGGAGGTATACATCGATGACATGCCGGTCAAAAGTCTGCAGAAAGGTAGTCACCTCCAGCACTTAGCCCAGACCTTTGATATCCTCAGACAGCACAGGATGAAGCTCAACCCCTCAAAATGTACCTTCGGGGTTACGAAGGGAAAATTCTTGGGATACATTGTCTCTCAGAGGGGTATTGAAGCAGACCCCACTCAGATCCAAGCTCTGATTGGACTGAAGTCACGAAGAACCAGAAAGGAGATTCAGGCACTGAATGGCAGAATCGCGGCACTAAGCAGATTTATCTCCAAATCCACTGATCGTTGCCTACCTTTCTTCAAAGCTCTGAAGGGTAACAAGGCTTTACAGTGGACGGAAGAATGCGAGAAAGCTTTTCAAGAACTAAAGGAGTATCTAGCCTCTCTAGAGCTTTTGTCAAAACCAGTACAGGGAGAAAAGTTACTCTTGTACCATGCAGTCTCTGAAAACGCGGTCAGTTCCGCATTAGTCAGACGGGACAGAGAAGTACAGAGGCCCATATTCTACGTCAGTAGGGCCCTACTTGACACGGAAAAAAGATATCCAGAAGTAGAAAAGCTAGCCTATGCCTTGGTCATATCAGCTTGAAAGCTCCGACCTTATTTCCAAGCCCATCCAATTGAAATCCCAACTACCTATCCTCTAAAGTCAATACTGAGGAAACCTGAGGTATCGGGAAGATTAGTGAAATGGTCTGTGGAGCTAGGGGAATTCGATATGTCATGCGTGCCTCGAAACTCCATTAAAGGGCAGGCCTTGGCTGATTTTGTTGCCGAGTTCACCCCGGCACTTCAAGACAAGGCACAACTCATCGAAACCTCGGGAACCTGGCTGCTTTACATCGATGGGTCGTCAACCGATCAAGGTTCAGGAGTAGGCCTGGTACTATAGTCCCCTGATGGGCTCACGTCAGAAAAAGCAGTCAGCTTGGGATTCAAAGCTTGGAACAATAAAGCAGAATATGAAGCTCTAATCTTAGGCATGAAGCTTGCCTTGGAATGTGAGGCTCAGAACCTCAAAGTCTTCCCAGACTCCCAACTGGTGGTAAGCCAAGTCCTGGGAGAATTCGCCATTAAAGATGATAGGATGCTCCGGTACTCTGAACTGGTGAACCACTTGAAGCATTCCTTCCAGACATTCACTATCCAGAAAATTAAAAGAAGCCAGAACTGCAGAGCAGATGCTTTGGCTAACATGGCGTCCCGCCTAAAGTCTGAAGCAAACTCCACAGCAAAAATCTCCTATCAGCTAGGACCTAGCATAGAGGAAGCCCAAGTTGCTCAAATTGCTGAACAGCCCTAGAACTGGATGACTCCAATCATCTAGTACCTGCAATTCGGGCTCCTCCTAGAAGACAAAAACAAAGCTAGGAGAATCCGAATCAGAGCAGCTCGGTACCTGATCCTGAACAACAAGCTATTTAGAAGGTCGTATTCTCAACCTCTATTAAAATGCTTAACTCCAGAAGAATCACAATATGTCTTGGCTGAAATATACGAGGGAATTTGCAGGAATCATAATGGGGGCAGAACTATAGCTCACCGAGCTCTGTCTCAGGGCTATTACTGGCCTAGCATGCTAAAGCAGGCTAAGGAGTATGTCCAGAAGTGCGACAAATGCCAAAGATTTGCCTCATATCAACATCAGCCTCATCACGAGCTCATCCCGATTCCTAGTCCTTGGCCCTTTGCTCAGTGGGGAATGGACATCGTGGGTCCATTACCAAGGGCCCCACCAAACAGGAAGTATCTCTTGGTAGCCATTGACTACTTCTCTAAATGGGCCGAGGCTGAACCTCTAACACATATCACAGAAAAGGAAGTTGAGAGCTTCACCTGGAAGAACATTGTGTGTAGGTTCGGCATACCACGTGTGATTATCTCCGACAATGGGACACAGTTCACTGGTAAAGGCTTCAAGAAATTCTGTGAAAATCTCAACATTAGGCAACACTTTGCCTCTCCAGGTCATTCACAAGCAAATGGCCAAGCAGAGGTCACCAACCGAATGATCCTTGAAGGATTAAAGAAAAGGTTGGAACAGGCCAAAAGAAAGTGGGCAGAGGAACTCCTTGGAGTTCTTTGGGCCTACAGAACAACCAGAAGAACTCCCACCTCTGAAACTCCCTTCTTACAGGCTTATGGTACAGAAGCAGTAATTCCGGTTGAAATCGGTATGCCAACCCTGAGGATTGAAGCCTTTGAGCAAGAATCCAATGATCAACAGCTAATGGAAAACTTGGATTTGCTTAAGGAAAGAAGGGATCAAGCCAGCATCAGGATGGAAGCCCATCAGCAGAGAATGGTCGACAAATCCAAGGTAGGACTCAAGACGGTCAGCTTTTAAGTCAGAGACTTAGTCTTAAGAAGAGTCTTTCAAAACACCAAGGATCCCACTATGGGAAAACTGTCACCAAACTGGGAAGGCCCCTACAAAGTAACGAAGGTTGTCAGGCCTACCACCTACTGGCTAGAAGACATGATTGGGAAGCCTATTCCTAGGCCATGGAACGTGGGACATTTACGGAAGTATTATCAATAGAGATGCTTCTTTCTTTTACTTTTATGGAATGTTCATCTATAAATGCACAGGCCTCTAGAGCTTGGTCTATAATGTACAAGTCTTAGTACTTGGTCCATCTATAATGTACAGGCCTCCAGAACCTGGTCCATATTGTACAAGTCTTAGTACTTGGTCCATCTATAAATGCACAGGCCTCTAGAGCCTGGTCCATAATGTACAAGTCTTAGTACTTGGTCCATCTATAATGCACGAGCCTCTAGAGCCTGGTCCATAATGTACAAGTCTTCGTACTTGGTCCATCTATAATGCACAGGCCTCTACAGCCTGGTCCATAATGTACAAGTTTTAGTACTTGGTCCATCTATAAATGCACAGGCCTCTAGAGCCTGGTCCATAATGCACAAGTCTTAGTACTTGGTCCATCTATAAATACACAGGCCTCTACAGCCTGGTCCATAATGTACAAGTCTTAGTACTTGGTCCATCATAAATGCACAGGCCTCCAGAGCCTGGTCCATAATGTACTCGTCTTAGTACTTGGTCCATCTATAATGCACAGGCCTCTAGAGCCTGGTCCATAAGTGTACAAGTCTTCAGTACTTGGTCCATCTATAATGCATAAGTCTTAGTACTTGGTCCATCTATAATGCACAGGCCTCTAGAGCCTGGTCCATAATGTACAAGTCTTCGTACTTGGTCCATCTATAATGCACAAGTCTTAGGACTTGGTTCATCTATAATGCACAGGTCCTCCGAGCCTGGTCCATCTTTAACACACAGATTCTATGATCCAGTCCATCTAAAGACAGAAGTTTCAAACATCTAAAAACTGAAGTTTCCTAGATCGGAACACTTCAGATCTGATACTTAGATTATTTGGCTTATCTATAAGCAAGCAACAAGTACTATAGTACCGGGCAGGTTTGAAGTACTTTGACTCAAGACTTCTACAAAGTTTCTTTGATCTATTCTTAGAACAGTCATATATCAGAAGTGCATGAAAAGGTGTTTTAACTCCAGAAGAGCACATTCAAATACAAAGAACATCAGATCTGAGAAGAAGGAACCCAATTTTATTGATGATTCGGAAGATTTACATTAGTACAAGAAGACTGGAAATAGAACAAGTACACAAAAGCTACGACAAAGGCAAACTCTATACGACATCATGGATTTCTTCTTCAAATGAGAAAGGGATCCAGGATCCAAACTTCCATTACTGTCGCCGCCGGCTCCACTTGAAATGAAGGAATCTTGAACCCCAATCTGCATCAAGAAGCACCCAGGCCATTTCATCATCACTGTCATTGATCTCAAAACCAACGGATTATGAGGGCTCTGGATCTTAGAGGACCTCCATTTATCTCCCTCAGAGCAGTTGTCACACCCCGGCCGATTTGAGCAAGGGTCTCTGCCAAGACACAAAGGGAAGGAGGCATCCCACCTTCATTTTCATCACCAATGCTCCGAGCCTCGGTTGAATCAAGGAGGGTCCACCTCCCATCGGAGAAATCTCGACCGGATGCTAAGATGGACAAGAAGATCTTAGCCTCCTTTAATCCTTCCTTGGGGACTGAATCAAAGGGAAGGTTAACTCTCGACCACAGTTTAATCATTCCCAACTCAGACTGAAAATCGTCAATCATCTACGGGCAAACAGTAAGCCTCCAAAAGGCATTCAAATTCTCTTTGACAGGGAAACAGTATGGGAACACAAGTAAAAGATGGGGGCAACCTTACGCTCCTCCTCCATATATATAGACCCTCGAAGCCCAAAAGTCACCCAGACGAATCGTCGCAACGGTTAAATAAAGGGTTGGTCTCAAAAACCCAAAAGACAGCTGTATAAATGGATGACGTATAGAATCGTCCTTTTGGATACTTAGGCGACAAGATACAAGGCACCCCCAAGCATACCGAACTGATCAAAGCAAACCAAGTCCGATCCACCTTTATACAAAGGCCTTCGGTCTAACATACAAACCTCACAGTCTTTACCATTCAGTTGATCCTTGACGGACCAGGTGTATGACAAAAAGCCTTCAGTTCGGATATATATCAGTCCAGGTCTGAATGATTTATGAGGCAGAAGTCTCCATCATCAGAGCAACAGACACAAGACACCGTTTTACTACAGAACTTGGGTTCAGAACAAGCTGCCTCGGAATTCTTCAAAAATTTACTCTCAATATATATGTGGCATAAGATCAGCGTCAGATCCTTATATGTCAGATTGAAATTGCTTTCCTACCTCATCCAAAGAGGAAGAAGCAATTAGAACTAGTCTACAATCATTATCTTATCGTAACTGCAGGTCAGAAGATAACTACCAATTCTTGGAAGCTGATCTGGAGGGGTCCAGAATAGCCTTACTTGCATCAATTTCTCACATCAACAATAAATTCAAAGGAAATACTACATGGGTAAACCAAGCACAAGAGAAGACATTTGATGAAGAAAAGCTATTTCATTGAAGAAGTTTGTTACACTGAAGTTCAAAAAAAAAAAAAAAATAACAAAAAACCTAAGCTAAGCATATTTCAAGCCTGATCGGCAGAGGTAGGCTTAACGGCTAGGAGGGGATCGGCAGGAGCAGCATCAATCGTTTCACTTGGGACGACAACTTCGGTAGGAGCGGTAGGAAGAACGTCGACCACCTCGTTCGAAACTGCAACCTTAGGAGGGGTAACCCCTGGAGGCACAATCGAGGATATGTCGAAGTCAGGAAATTTGGTAAGGAACCGATCTCGGAAGTTGTTAAAGCCAAACATGATCAGGGTGTTGGCCATTCCTTCCAGTTCCATCCTCATCTCCATCTCATTATCCACCTTGGCCTGCTCCACAGCATCGTCAAGCTTCTGGTTGAATTCATACCGCACGCCGTCCAACTCTCTCTTCAGCCTCTTTTCCCGCTGAACAGCAAGGCCCCTCTCTAACTCCATCACGATTAGAGAATTCTGAAACTCCTTCAGCTTCTCTGCAAAATCGTGGGCCTCCGACTAGGCAGTGCCAAGCTGAAGCATAAGATCGTCCAGCTCGGTCTTGAGTTGATCAACCTCCTCTGAAGGAGGAGTGACCTCCGTCAAGGCAGAAAGGGTGTGCAGAGCCTATAGTGTACAAAGCACATAGTTCAGAACCAACCAAAACACTTGGAAAAAGTGAAATGAGATAAAGACCCGAAGAACTTACCTTGACCTGAAGAGAAGCCAGGTCAGTAAGAAGCTTCTCCGGCTTCTAGGGCCTAATTTTGCTTGTGCCTTTGGCCCAAAAGTCTTCCAGAATCTTTTTGTCCCCCACAGCATCAGGGGCCACCGAGGATGACGCCCATTTGCCCGTTTGTTTGGACGGGGCTGGGGGACCATAGAAATGGGGGCAACCGTCTCTCTCTCCACCTCAATGGGGTCAGGAGAGATCGAAAGTATCCTCCTCCTCTTCGCCTGGATGGGAGGGTCCACTGGGGAAAAAGCCTCCCCCACTGCCACAGATGAAGATGGCTCAGTCCCCCACCGTGCCATCATATTCTTCGCAAGCTCCTCAACGCTTCCTCTGGCAGCCATCAATTTATCAGGATTGACGATGGAGGAATGATTTCGGTTGCTGGGCTTTAAGAGCTTCTTGT
>CM018049.1:2220000-2305042 GCA_008638375.1 Nyssa sinensis
GCGACAACACACCACCCACCAACTGAACTTCAAAGTTAGTTTATTGAACAAAAATTGAAACTCTATAAGCTAAGAATCATCACAAGCCAAACTTCATCAATTTTGATGGGAAAATGGTCATGAATGGAGGGAATATCCAAAACAGCCATAAAAGCTCGACAGAGCTTTTAAACTCAATTCAAACTATGAAACCAATGGGGTAACTTAAATTGGCATATTTGGGATTGATTAGGATTGAAAACGGGAAGAAAAGGTAACCAAAAATACACGAAATAGAAGTTTGAAATTTTAGGGTTAGTGATGAATAGTGTCTTCTCAAGGAAGACAATAATGAACAGTAACGGATCAGATCGGGCTCGAGTCGGGACTTGGTTCACGCATAATATAGGCTACCTAAAATTACATCATTTTTGGAAGAAGTGGTTTTTAAATTAAGTTTGAATCAGACTGTTTGGTTATACGTTTATGAATCCTCAAGTTGACAACCCTGTTTGGAACAGGGATAGACTATCCACATTTTAAGACTTTGTCCGCTGTTTGGTTTTAGGAAAATTAGAAAAAGGGAAAGGGCTGCTGCCCCTGAGATTCAAACCCTGACCGCATGCGTGGGAGGCACCTAACTAAAGTGGCCAAGACACTGTGCCACTGAGGCACATTATTTAAAATACTACTTCAATATATATATATATATAATATAAAATAGTATAATTAAATTAATTTAACTAATTTAATTTGTAAAATAAATTCCAGTGTCCAAATAAAATAAAGAGATAGTGTGTCCTTACTATTTTAGGCATTCCGGACTCAACGGTGGAGTCCTATTTGTGAAATTAAGTCCTCGAAAAATTAAGACACGTAAAATGTAAAATTGTCATTTTGCCCTTAGTAGCACCCGAAGCTAAATTAAAGCCTGTAAAAGCCTAAATTGACTTTTTTCGACGTTCCGGACTCAACGGTGGAGACCGTTTTACCAAATAAGATACTTACAATGTTGATATATGAAATTGACTAGTTCTAAAAAATTAGGCTATACGTAGCATTGAACTAAGAAATGTTTCCTAATTAATAGGAACTTTAAAAGGGAAGAAAAAGGCGATCTAATTTCTTAGTGAAAGAGAAAGAATTGTTTTAAAGGTAAGTAAAACCGAACTCTTACATGTGGTAATTCCTATCCATATAATGTTACTCCTTTATACTAGCCAAATTTGTACTCTTATACATACCTGATACTTATTGATTCCACAATTTGATGCGTGTTTTATCTTGTGAAAATTATTGAGAATTTGACTACTATATCTTGATCGTGATTGCTTGCACTTTATACCATGCCTTGAAAGGCAAATTTCTATGTTCTCACTGTTGAGAAAATTTGTATTCCACATATATGTACATTTTTCATGGAATTATGATGATCATGATATATTATGAGCACTCGGAGTTATGCTCAGTCACAACATCCATCTAATGCTATTACTAGACCTACGGGTCAAAGTCCATGAAGGACATATGGGGTAATATACGTAAAAAACTAAGGGTATGTTGGGCCCTAAAAGACTAAGGGTATGCTGGGCCCTAAAAAGACTGTGCATCAATTATGTTTGATATCATATCTCTTTTGAACTCATAGGATGATCATATTTTTTTTATGAATGATCATATGTTTTACAAGCTTATCCATTGGCTTACAATTGGTTATCTTATGATTATGGCAGTATGACTATTGTTTGGGCCAGATCCCTATTGATGATCTCATGTACCTTGTATTATTTGATATTCACTTATTCTTACCATTATGGGATGTAAGTAAACCGGACCGGTTCACTTTTAATTGGGCCGAACCGTTTGGGTTTCTGTTTTATTTAAAATTAAATAAACCAATACTTTCCTTATTTGCGGATTGACCCCAGAACTTCTGGACAATCCTACTGTTGCCCAACTGATGGAAAAATTTTGCAATTACACCCTTGGAAAAATAATTAAATAATTAAATAATTAATTTAATTATTTAATAAATAAAGTAAAATTACTATTTTACCCTTGGGTCATAAATAGAGCAAATGAAGTCCAAATTAAACATACGAATAGTGAATTTTTACTATTTTGGGCATTTTGAGACTAA
Organism: Nyssa sinensis; assembly: GCA_008638375.1. NCBI lineage: Eukaryota > Viridiplantae > Streptophyta > Magnoliopsida > Cornales > Nyssaceae > Nyssa > Nyssa sinensis. Next base: position 2,222,120 of record CM018049.1, read on the forward strand.
TGACTGGGTCCATTTTGTGAGACGGGGTCCAAAAAAATAAAGACACGTAAAGGGGTAAATATCTAAAATACCCCTTGACCAAAATTAATAAGTTATTAGTGTATTCTTACTATCTGGGACCTTCTGATTCCAATGGTGAGATCCACGACACAAGATGAGGTCCCGAACATAAAGACACGTAAGGGGGTAAAATGACCAAATTACCCCTAGTACCCCGAAAGCCAAAATGAAACCAGAGAAGGTCTAAATTAACTTTCTTTGACATCCCGGACTCAATAATGGAGTCCGAATTACGAAACGAAGTACAAAAAAATATGACACGTAAAACGGTAAATGACCATTTTGCCCTTTTACATATAACAGTCCGAATTAAATGTTAGGAAAGGCTAAACCGACTTTCTTCGACACTCTGGACTCAATGGTAGAGTCTATTCGACCAAAAGAAATGTCTAAAGAAAAAGACATAAAATTTGATGAGTAGAATCTGTTAGATGACTATGAACTGAAATATTGCCAAAGAACTAAACTGAGGCAAGTACGAGAAATGAAATACGAAAAGACACGACACGTAAACATGTCAAATAAATAACTTTAAATTAAAGTTAATGGAGCTCCCAGAAGAGTATAAATTGAAATAAATTCAATTCCTAACACATTTATTGTGTCATAGGTTAAGAGTACGAGTTAAGTTAAGTACATATGAAATTATGAAATCGTTTTAGGATCTAATACGATTTAAGCATAAATTAAGGAATATCAAGATGATATTACAGTCAATGTGAAGTTAATGAGACGTTTATGAATTGTTCTTAGGAACTACAAGGAAAGTGGGAAAGCACATTATTAGCACTAACCCTAAAGAACCAAGGTGAGTAACCCTGTGTTTGAATTGGAGATTTAACTCCATGAATTTGAAAAGGTTTTAAGTTCAAAGATATGAAGTATTTGAAGTTTCAAATTCAGTATTTACATGATTCAGTTTTTAATTGTACTATTTTATAACTCTATTATGACATGCTCAGTGATTGGTATCTATCATAGTTTTCTTAAAACATATTTCAGCATGTCTAAAGTTTTAAATGCCAAATTATGTTAAATATCCCAAATTTGATAGTTACAAGTATTTGAAGTTCTATTGTAGAAATTATACATTTCATGTTTTAAATACTCATGAAAGTATCTATTGAAGAAGTTATGTGATGAATGTTTTACAAGATAAACGGTACTAAGTACCACCCCCTATGATGATTGAAATCGTTCGGGATTCAACAGTAAATGCCCGGTAGCAGGATCTAATCCCTCAGGCAAATGTGATCGACAGTATTGGCAGTAAAATGGGAGTCTAGTTTGAAACAGATTCCACCTAATTAAAGAGAAAAGATGACAAAGTGATTTTGGAAATGAAAGCAGGTTTTACCCTCATTTTCAAATACATATTTATGTGATTTAAAGTTTATATACTTTATCTGATGAAGTACGAGTTTCGCTTGGATATCTTAAATGTTTTCAAGCTAATTGAAATGCATATGTTTCGAGTTATATACTCCATTTGACGAAGTACGAATTTAGCTTGAATACTTAAAATGTTTCAAAGCTATCTGTTTTAAGAATGCATGTTGTCACGACCCGAAACCCACCCTAAGCGGATTACCGGATCGCGATCGCCGCCCCGAGACCCTGAGGGCCCCTAGACAAGGCTCGCATATGCAGCGGTATCGAATAGATGTGCAACATACGTTTTGCGGAAGCGTGAAAAACTTTTTCTTTTCTTTTCTCATTTTTAAACTATGCACATTCGTTCGGTACTACCGCTCCATACATAGCATACATGGTTACACATTCAGAGTATAATGAAAACTTAAAGACTTCATACATTCATACCATACATATTCGATGGCCCTGAGGGCTTATTACATATTCTTGCATTGTCTATTAATACAAAACTGTACTATTAGTGTTCATAAGTTCTTCAAAAGAAACTACTTAACATATCCTTCCAAAAAGACAGCTAGACACATCGTCGTCGTCCTTAAGACCCTGTCTGCTGCATCACCTGAAAGGGGGGTCCGAACAAAGTCCGGGTAAGCTAATCTAAGCTTGTGAGCAATTCTAGTATTCATCATGGGGTTTTCAATTAGCAGTGGTTTAGTACATAAGAGTTTGTAAAATAATCACCGCCAATTGTTCGTATACTTTGAATATAGAATATATGCATTCCTTAAATCATGTAGCTTTGAAACATTTAAAAGTATTCAAGCTAAACTCATACTTTGTCAAATAGAGTATATAACTCAAACATATGCATTTCGTAAAACAATAGCTTTGAAACATTTAAATTATTCAAGCTATACTTATACTTCGTCAAATAGAGTATATAACTCAAAACATATACATTTCGTAAAACAATAGCTTTGAAACATTTAAAGTATTCAAGCTATACTTATACTTCAAATAGAGTATATAACTCAAAACATATGCATTTCGTAAAACAATAGCTTTGAAACATTTAAAGTATTTAAGCTATACTTATACTCATGAACTTCATATAACATAACATGTATTTCTTAAATAGAGTATATAAAACTCAAAACATATGTACATTGAAAATGAGGGTAAAACCTGCTTCCATTTTCAAATCATTTGTCATCTTATCACTTCCATTAGTGGAATCCGTTTCGAACTGGACTCCCATCTTACTTATAAATGGAGATATCTCATTTGCCTGGGGGATTAGATCCTGCTACCGGGCATTTCACATGACAGGTCAATGAGTTACAATAAGAACCCAAAATACTGACTATGTGGTTTTTGACAGGTCAATGGGATCCGAAGAAACCCAAAATGCTGCTTGTGTGCTTATGCACCATTATCTTATAAAATATTTATCATGTGACTTGTCTCATAGATACTTTTCATAAATTCGTAATAAACATTCGTATACTTGAAATAAGCAAATTCAGGATATTTAACAATAATTGCATTTTAACTAGACATGCTAAAATATATTTGAAGGAAAAACTGTTGCGGAAAACCAATCACTGAGCATGTCACAATAGAGTTATAAAACAGAACATTTAAAAACTTAATCATGTAAATACTGAATTTGAAATTTCAAACACTTCATATCTTTGCATTTAAAACCTTTTCATATCCATGGAGTTAAATCTCCACTTCAAACATAGGGTTACTCACCTTGGTTCTTTAGGGTTAGTGCTAAAATGCGCTTTCCCACTTTCCTTGTAGTTCCTAAGAACAATTCATAAATATCTCATCAACTTCACATTCATTGTAATATCATCTCGATATTCCTTAACTTATGCTTAAATCGTATTAGATCCTACAATGATTTCATAAATTCATATGTACTTAACGTAACTCGTATTCTTAACCTATGACACAATTTAATGTGTTAGGAATTGAATTTATTTCAATTTATACTCTTCTGGGAGTTCCATTAACTTTAATTTAAAGTTATTTATTTGACATGTTTACGTGTCGTGTCTTTTCGTATTTCATTTCTCGTACTTGCCTCAGTTTAGTTCTTTGGCAATATTTCAGTTCATAGTCATCTAACAGATGCTTATTCATCAAATTTTATGTCTTTTTATTTTAGACATTTCTTTTGGTCGAATAGACTCTACCATTGAGTCCGGAGTGTCGAAGAAAGTCGGTTTAGGCTTTCCTAACATTTAATTCGGACTGTTATATGTAAAAGGGTAAAATGGTCATTTTATCGTTTTACGTGTCATATTTTTCTGTACTTCGTTTCGTAATTTGGACTCCATTTTTGAGTCCGGGATGTCAAAGAAAGTTAATTTTGGACCTTCTCTGATTTCATTTTGGCCTTTAGGGGTACTAGGGGTATTTTGGTCATTTTACTCCTTTACGTGTCTTATTTTTCGGGACCCCATTTCGTGTTGTGAACCTCACCATTGGACTCAGAAGGTCCAAGACAGTAAGAATACACTAATAACTTGTTAATTTTGGTCAAGGGGTATTTTGGTCATTTACCCCTTACGTGTTTTTATTTTTCGGGCCCCGTCTCGTAAAACGGACCCTACCATTAGTCTCAGAATGTCCAAAATAGTAAAAATACACTATTAATATGCTTAATTTGGACTTCATTTGCTCTATTTATTACCCAAGGGTATAATAGTAATTTTACTTTATTTATTAAATAATTAAATTTATTATTTAATTATTTAATTATTCTTCCAGGGGTCTAAATGCATAAATTCCTCATCAGTTGGGCCATAATAGGATTGTCCAGAAATTCTGGGGTTAATCCGTAAATACAAAGAGTGTTGGTTTATTTATTTTAAATAAAACAGAAAACCAGAGGGTTCGGTCCAAGAATAAGTGAACCGGTCCGGTCTAGTCATAAACCAACCGGTCTATCCGGTTTATTTACATGTGGCTGACGTCATGATAACGTCAGCCCTAGCGTCCAATTTAAATCAACCCCATTCAAAACGCCGTCGTTCTATTTAATCGGTGGCAAGCCCAGAGGCTGCCACCTGTCCGAGTTGACTCAGCCTCATATAAAGGCCGAGTTGACCCGCCTTCTTCTTCCCCACTTCGACCGACTGAAAAACCCTAGTTGCAGTCTTCCATTTCTCTCTATTTCGTGGGTTTCTACTCAGCCAATCTCCACTGTTTTGGTCCCAAATTATTCCTAAGACACAACCGACCAGCTTGGCATTCATTTGAAGGATTAAAAATGGTTCGTGTGCTCGGTTTTGGTCGCGATAGCTAAACCTGTATTACCCTCGGTTCATGCTCATTTCTTGACCATTTTCGATGAGGCTTGGCTTGTTTTGTTCCTCTACTTAAGAGGTTTCATATTCCGTTCATAATAGTCGGTTAAATAGTGAGGTTCAGGGACTGGGTCTTGTAACCCGTACCTGCAACTCCATTTTTGGAAGGCTTTTCTTTTGATTTTTGATCGCGTAGTGGTATTTCTGAAACCCCTTTGACCTCATCTTGAGGTCTTGGTAGGCTAGAACCCATTTATTTTCACCCATTTCAGACCTGTTCTTTTGAAGGTCATCCATGGCAGTCGTTCTTGGGTTTCCTTTTTAAAGTGCTCTAATACTAGATTTCCATGCATGGTTTAACTTTAAACGTATATTGAACATCATATAAAGAAAACAAACTCTAAAACAGTTCATATCCATTCTATATTTTTAGAGAGAGAAAATACCTGTTTTTGATGTTCTGTATCTTTCTCTCTCTCTGATTCTCTACTTCTTCTTCCTTTAGCTTCCTAATGCTCTCCAGGATTAGTTTCTTATGAACCAAGCATGCTTTGCATGCCTTGGCCTTTTAAACTCTCACCACCGACTCTTCTCTCTCTTCATTTTCTCCTTCTCTCTCTACACTTTTGCAGCCTCTATTCTTGACCTTATCAACCCATCTTACACTCCATCAATTCTGCTTTTTCATTTTTGGCAACCTACATTAAATGGCCCTTGATATTTTGTGTTATATGTATATTATATATACACACACAAACTCACCTACACACACTCACACACACAGCCGACACACACACACCCACTTGCACTACTGTTCACTTGATATTGGTATTAATATAACTTTATAATTTTAATAATATTTTAACTATTTATATATACATACTTATACATGGACATGTGTATATATATACTTTTATACACTTTATATCATACACACAATACACCATAAAGTGTGTGTTTGTGCATTCAAATTTATTTAATCATAATTAGAGTTAATAATTTCATATAAATAAATAATTAATTATTTAATTAATTATTTCCTTTGGTGTAAATATTTTTACACAAATTTTCTTAAATCTCGAAATACGTGCCATATGACCCGGTATCCCGGGTCGGGATATTACACATGTACTCTGTATTCTAAATTGTATAAGCAATTGGCAGTGAATGTTTTACAAACTCTTATGTACTAAAAACCACTGCTAATTGAAAAGCCCATGACGAATACTGGAATTGCTCACAAGCTTAGATTAGCTTACCCGGACTTTGTTCGGACCCCCCTTTCAGGTAATTAGCAGTAGTCTCTACTTGAGGACGACGATGATGAATCTGCTGATTTTGGAAGACTATGTTCAAGTAGTTTTTGTCTAGTACTACGAACACTAAGTATGGAGTTTTTGTATTAGTAAAATAGTACCCTGTTATGTGTAAGCCCCACGGGGAAATTAAACATTTATTGTTATAAAGTTTTAAGTTTTAGTTATACTCTGAATGTGTAACCATGTATGTTATGTATGGAGCGGCAGTACCGGACGGATGTGCGTAATTTAAAAATAAGAAAAGAAAAGAAAAAGTTTTTCACGCTTCCGCAATCATGTGTCGCACATCTATTCGATACCGCTGCCTATGTGAGCCTTCGCCCAAGGGTCCCCTGGGCCTGAGGGTGGCGGTCGCGATGCGGGATCCGCACAGGGTGGGTTTCGGGTCGTGACACCACCTAACCTTTGGTTGCCTCTTCTTTTAGCATATTCCTCTGTACTCTACTCTATGATTTTTACTAGTTACCACTATTTCAGTTGTAAGTGGTCAACCGTTGGGGCCTTGATTCTATCTTTGATAGCCCATCGCAACCCGCCTTCAAACTTTTTGGCTTTCAGATTTTTAGTATTGATAACATTAAGAGCAAATCTAGCCAGTTCAGTAAATTTGGCCTCATAATCCTTTACCAACATGCCTCCATGTTGTTGTAAGACAAGAAACTCGGTAATTCTCTTATCCCTGTCCTCCTCTTAAGAGAAGTACTTCTTATTGAAAACGTCTGTAAGATGCTGCTAGTCAATCCCAGGTTCTCTTGCCTCTTCCAGCAACCACCATTTAAGAATAGCTCCTTTGAACATATACGTGGCGTAAGCCACCTTCTGTTCCTCATGCAGGTCAGTATTCAAAAAATCCAATTTATTTCAAGCAGCCACTCTTCAGTCGAGGTGGGTCCTCTTGACCCATCAAATATAGGTGGTTTTAGGTCTTGAAACCGTTTGTAGGGATACGATTGGTCAAGGTTGTCTCCTTGGTGACCTCCGCAGTCTCCGGGATGGTCCTGCCTTTGTTCGTTTCCATTTCCCTGGGGCCTAGGTAGATCCTCCACTACTCTCTCCAATATGCGCTCCATTCTATCTAGTATGTCTGCCTCTATTAGTGTACTTCGGGTGCATACCATTTACTACAAAAGGATAGTGTTTAGTAGTCAAGTAAGCACTTAATTACTATAACAGGTTTCACCTATTAATTGTGTCACGACCCGAGACCCCACCCTATGTGGATCTCGTGTCGCACACCCGATCCGACATTGCTTGTCGAACCAAGGGTCTCAACTTGCAACACAATCAATGCTACTAACATGTAACAACTAAAATGCAGAAGAAAATAAATAAAAGCTACATGTGATATATATATAATGTTTACAAAATGCGGAATATAAAATTTCTTAATACAATTGTTTATCCCCAAGACGTGGATAACATGGGAGAGCTATAAGACTGTCTGTACTAAGTATTACACTACAACTTCAAAAATGAATGTCCACCTCTAGCTATCAAGCCCTATTGTTTGCCCTCAATATCTGTGCCTGCAAAATGTTGTGTAGTATCTGATGAGCTTTGAAAACTCAGTAAGTAGTCCTTTACTCTGCCATGTGCACAAGGTATAAAAGAATGCTAGCCAGTCAATGAATTTATATAACTCAATATCAGATGATGGAAGTCAAATGATAAGGAACTGAAGCTGCTATGCTAACAATGTCATACTGCTACAGTCATGAGCTATAACAAGTATAAAATGTAAGCACTGTACTGAAAGCTACAAAATCTCATGATCATTCAATAACAATAAAACATGATCAAGTTATGAATATCAACAATAAAGGATAGTGATATCAAGTAAAACTGAGATGCTCTCTTGGGGCCCGGCTACCCCCTAGGCTCACATTCAGTGCTCTAGGCCTCGCTGAATGATATTGCTCTAAGCTCGTATTTGGTGCTCTAGGCCTCGCCGAATAATACTGCTCTGTGTATAATAAATGTTCCACTCGAAACTTGGACCCGAACGTCATAAATAGCATTAGATGGAGATGTGACTGAGTACAAATCCGGCACTAATAATATATCAAGATCATGCTATCTTCCACGAGGAGTATAGTGGAATCATAACTGATTCTAGGCAATCTGATGTAACGATAGTTTTCGAGGCTACGGTTACTAGACTGCTTCGAATAAAACTGTCTGGCCCTCACGGCCCTAGGTACAAGTGTATATAAGAAAATCTGTGCACAAGTGTACAATCATGATCAAGATATATATAAAAATCAATAATTGTCTCCCACACGATAGGGCAATATCAATGTGGCTAAATAAATACTGGTGTGTATGTATAGAGTACAATAGGTAATATATATACAAGAAACTATGACATGGATTGGAATGTAACACATGCAGAGATCGGATTTTACTTACCTCTTTCTGTATCTGTCTAGAAGGTCAAACCACCTTCTTCTTGTCTCTCAATATTCCTATGATTTAGGAAACTCATCTCAGTCTATGTATACATATTTAACTCATGTTATTCATCAAATTTTATTCCTCTTTACTATTGGTATTCATTTTACTCGAATAAACTCTACTATTGAATCCGGAATGTTGAACAAAGTCGATTTAGGCTTTCGCGAAATTCAATTTGGACTTCTGTACTAAAAAGGGCAAAATGATCATTTTGCACTTTTACAAGTCTTTTATTTTTTTTGGAACCTCATCTTGCTAAAAGGACCTCACCATTAGTTTTAGAATGTCCGAAATAGTTAAAATACACTATTCATACGTTTAATTTGGACATCATTACTATAAAGGGTAAAATGGTAATTTATACTTTCACGGGTTCTCACTTCTCGAGACCTCTTTTCAAAAATTGGACTCCACGGTTGAGTCCAGAATGCTCGAAATAATAAAAATTCACTATTCTTTTATTTTAATCGGAGTCCGTTTGACTACTTTTTCACCCAGTGGCATTTTCGTAATTTTTCATTATTTCTAAATTAATTAATTAAATTAATATTTAATTAATATTTTATTCTAGGGGGTCAAATCGTAATAATTAAAGGTTGGGGGGTCTCATTGTGATTTCCCAAACTTTTGGGTTCTTTTGTAATTTCAGAAAATCTTATTCTAAATAAGGATAACCAAACAGTGGTTAGTGACAGATCAGGGATAGGATATCCCTATTCCGATTTTAAACCTCAATTTCAATTTCTTATCTCCATAGCCAAACACTCCTAATTTAAATTTTAAAACCTTTTAACTTAAGTAAAACTGTGTCGTTTTGAATATCCGTTTTTTGTTTCGGTCAGGTCCCGACCCGAATCCGACTCATGACCCGAGCCCAAACCCTAACCAACAATGTCATCTTCTTCGTTTTTCCGATGAAGCTCCGGTAGGTTTCCATCGCCATTTCTGGCGACGGTGACCTAATTCCGATCGATTTTCAATAGTTTTTAAATGCCTTCTTCTATAGTTTTTCATGGGGATCTCATATCTAGCCTTTGTTTTAAGTTTCATTCATTAAATCTTCACGAAACAGCCATGAACCGTAGCTTCGCCGACTGTAAAATTCTGATTTCATGCCCGTTTCTCTGCTATTTTCATTTGTCTCTTTTTCTTTTCATTTTCTGCACTAAATAGGATTATGTCTAAGCCATTTAAACATGGTTTCATGCATGAACTATAAACGGGACTAAATTATTTCACAAACCTGCAACTGTCTCTAAATCCCTCATTTCTTAATCATTTTCGATGATTCTTTTTGTATTTTACTCTATATTTCATGCTATTTTAGGTCCTATATTCAGAATCAAATGAATCATGCTCTAAAGATTAAAACAGAACAAACCCATTTATTTGATTTTTCTGTTTTCTTGGTTGGTTCTTGTTTCTCCCTCTCTATTTCAACTTCTGAGCTACTTCTGAATATCCCCCAATACCCACAGTTCTCTCTCAGCTTTCTTTTCTCTTCTTTCCTTTCATCTTACACGACCCACACACACACACACATACATATATATATATATATATATAATTTGCACCGTCTCTCTCTCTCTCTCTCTCTCTCTCTCTTGCAGTCAGCCTTCACTGTAGAGAACCGCCCCTTGAACCCTTACCATCCACGTACCATACATTCTATACATATATATATATATATATATTTGCACCCCACTTGCACTTCAAGGTTGGCAGCCTTGCTTCCTTCCTCCCATCCATACACCTCACACACAATGACACACATACACACACACAGTGACAGCATACATGCAGCCCCCTCTGCCTTTCACCTTTACCTTTTTCTTTCTTTCTCCCTTTGTATTTTATTCCAAAATACTTACTTATATATATACCTTATACAATACCTTGTACATTATATATATACATATAATTACACCTTATTTATACATGTAATTATATTTATATACGTGTAGATAAATTCATTTCTAATAGCGCATGCATACACTGATTTTAGTCGTACTACATGTTCGTGAAATTTGCTCGTGCATGGAATTACGTGTAGGCACGCATTACGATACTGTGTCCTGAGGTACTCGAGTACGGCCCTGTAGTGGCCATACTAAGCAAAACATTCATCTTTCAAAATCAATACAATTCTGTAGTTATTGTGACATAGAGCTTAAATAGCTCAGGTTATACTATTCAATCGACCTATCTCGGTTTACGTGTTGTATCCCGGGTTTACCTCGGTATAAGTGCCATATCTTGGGTCGGGATATTACAAATTGACCTTTAGACTTCACAAGACTTAGTACTGTAGTCCTAATCTCCTATGAACCACTAGAACCCAGAGCTTTGATACCAAAATTGTCATGACCTGAAAGCCACCCTGTCACATCCCGAACCCTACCCTACGCGGATGTTGAGGACGTGACTGCCAGTCGGTCGCAACGCAACCAACCAAAGGCAAATTCTGAACTTTTCGACGAATTGCACTCCAACTGTAGGGTCAGATGCAGCGGAATTTAAAACTTTTTCTTTGTGTCACAGGAATGCAACTCACTTATCTACCATAAAGGTATGTACCACAGAGCAAGTCTAAATCCAAAACAGTTAACAGTTCTAAGTTCAGAGCATATCTAAAATCAGGCATATAGTACAGAGCAGATCTAATATCTTTAGAGTACCGTTTATTTCCATGAGCCATAATTATCTATCCAGTACATGTAAATCAGGTTAGCCGTATCATATCACTCACCTGAATAACAGAATCAGTCCACAAGAATCCAGTCTCTACAGATCAGTGCCGTCAGATCCTTTACTTCAAGTGCCACTCGGCCTATCATGTCATTTCATGGTGTCTTCTAATCCATCAGAGATAATCCCTGAAAAATGTTAGGGAATGGGGTGAGCTTCGAAAAGCCCAGTGAGTAACACAGGTTCTCTGTCATGGGTTTCAAACCCGGTCTTGTTTATAAATCACAAGGATAGTTCAATCGCTTAGGAATAACAGTTTTATAGATCTACTCGAATACAGTTTAAGTAGAATAAAACGGGACTGAACTAAACAGAACAACAAATCAGGACAGACGGAACAGTGCATGATGCCAATATATCAATCGAGAGTATAGGCAATTAATTCAATATTAGAACAGGTCAGTACTGGGCGGAATATAACAGGGCATAACAAACAATATATCAGTTAGGCACATAATCAAGCCTACTTATGCCAGACCGCTCATAATCAGAATGGTACCCAGAGTCAGACACATCATAACAGAACAAGATCAGACAGACCATAAAACGGGACAAGACAGACCGAACATAACAATAGTAGGACGGGACAAAATCATGCCGCGTACAATACAGTATAAAAGTTTGCATTTAAAAACATGCATTCAGACAGTATAACTTTTAAAACCGTACAGTGCATCAAAATACAGTATCTAGGCAGTAACTTATATACCAAGTCAAGAATCCGGACAGATCATAACGGAACTGGACCATATATCAATCAAGACAGACAGATCATTAACGGACGGAACATAACGAGATTAGACGGAGCAAAACACCAGTTCAAGTCACAGGTGAACAATCAAGGCAGACAGATCATTAACGGTCGGGATATAACAGAACCAAACGGATCAATACGTCAGTCAAAACAAGGACATATCAGTAACAGACAGACCATGGAATGGATAGATCGTAACGGACAGAACAAAACGAAACAATATCAATCAGGACAAGTCATATCGGAACTGAACATGACGGAACAAACGGTACAATATCAATTAGATCAAGTCGTATCGGAACTGAACAAGTCGGAACAAAACGGTACAATATCAATCAGATCAAGACATATTGGAACTGAACAAGTCGGAACAAAATGGTACAATATCAATCAGATCAAGGCATATCGGAACTGAACAAGTCGGAACAAAACGGTACAATATCAATCAGATCAAGTCATGACGGAAACAAACGGTACAATATCAATCAGGACAAATCATATCAGGACTGAACATGACGGAACAAAAGGGAACAATACATCAATCAGAACAAGACATATCGGAGCTGAACATGTCGGAACAAAGCAGAACAATACATCAATCAGAACAAGACATATCGGAACTGAACATGTCGGAACAAAGCGGAACAATATATCAATCGGAACAAGACATATCGGAACTGAACAATACATCAATCAGATCAAGACACATCGGAACTGAACAATACATCAATTAGAACAAGACATATCGGAACTGAACATGTCGGAACAAAGCGGAACAATATCAATCAGGACAAGGCATATCGTACATTAAATATATGCTTTTTAAACAGTATAACATTCAAAACGCTACAGAGCTTCAAAATACAGTATCTAGACAGAACTTATACACCAGTTCAGGAGTCAGGGTTACTCACAAACTGTTACGGTTATCTCCTTGCACAACAATCCGATAACCTCCAGATACGTCAGGCATCTCCATGTATATCCTGAACAATAATCATCAATCATATACAGATCAGAACTCATCCATTCAGGTCTCATTTGTCATCTTAGGTATCTATCGGATCACCAAGACAGCCTAGTAGCCTATCGCCCTTTCACTGGGTCTCACCCGAGGCTATTTCATTCTTTAATTAGGCTTAGCAGTCATCAGGATTATGATTTAAGTCATTTGGACTTCAATCGTTATCAGTTAAGCACTTATTTGACCTTAGGGGCAAAATGGTAATTTTGTCATTCTTGCCCCGGACTCTGTCATGGTCCTCAGAATAGTCTACATATCTTATGTATGAAGTTCTAAGTCTTTTAGACTTAAATCGGTATCAGTTAGGTGCTTATTAGCCTTAGGGGCAAAATGGTAATGTTTGCCATTCTCGCCCCGGACCCTGTCGTGGTCTTCAGAATGTCCCATATATTATGTATATAATTTTCTAAGTCCTTTGGACTTCATTTGGTATCTGCTTTAGATCATCGGGACTCGTCAGTCATTTCTCGTTTTACGCGTTGATAGTTCCGGAGTCTTACTTAGCCCTTCAGTGTTCATAATTATACTTACGATAATTTATCAGATCAGATTGACCTTTATCTTGCACTTACAGTGCTTAGGGGTATTTTGGTCATTTTACATTTTGTAAGATTCTGACCCCGGTTCGTCATTTATTCTAGTATACAGTTTCACCAGTGTTCGGGTTTCTATCAGTATCAGTTTCGTCCCAATCGGACTTCATTTGGGCTTCGTACAGTATCAGGGGTAATTTGGTAATTTCACGTGTCATATTTTTTGGCACGTCAGTTCATAAAATGGACCCCACCATTGGGTCCAGAGTGTCCGACATAATTAAGTTGGACTGTCTGTTATGTTCAATTGACCCTAGGAAGCATCAGGGGCAGTACGGTCATTTACACTTTGTGTCTGTATTTTTCGGGACTCCAGTTCGTTAAACGGACCTCACCGTTGAGTTCAGAATGCCCGACATAGTCAAAATAGACTGTCTTTTATTTTTATTTGGGTCTGGTGCCATCAGGGGCAGTACAGTAATTTATCACTTACAGGTCTGTATTTTTCGGTACTGTATTTCCAAATTTGGACTATACCATTGAGTCCAGAATGCTTGAAATAGTGAAAATACACTATTTATTTAATTTATTTGGACTCTGTTTGACATATTTAATGTCCAGGGGTAAAATCGTAATTTTACCTATTTAATAAAATAATTAAATAATTATTTTATTATTTAATTAATTCTTCAGGGGCTCAATTGTATAATTTTTCCCAAAATCTGGGCCACTGTGCAATATTCAGAACTATCAGGGGTAAATCCAGTAATTTTCAGAAACATTTGGGGGTTAAATGTAAATTCAGAAAATAAGGGTTCAGACCTATTGGTTTTAGGGTTCACTGCATTGTGAACCAACCAGTCTGTGACCCTCAGAAAACCGGAATTAAATATTCCAATTAACCTCAATTTGCCCCCCTTATCCGTGTTCAGGATTAGCCCAATCCCAAATTTCAATTTTTAAAACCCGTAACCAAACAGGACAATTCTAGGTTTTAAATTTAAAACATCAAACATCAAAACGGTGCAGTTTTATTAAAACAGTGGCACGGTCTTGAGGCGACACGTGTCCGCGTCAGCTCGGCTTGGCTCGGTCAACTCGGCCGAGTCGACTCCGTCTTCCCCAACTTTTCTACACACTGTTGCCCTAATACCGGTCCCGATTTTTCTCAATTTCGTGCTATTTCAAGCACGGTTTTCAACATGTTTTGATTCCAATCAGTTACCAGAAATGAATCCAACAATTTGGCATCGATTTGGTGCCTCGAATCCAAGGATTAAGCTCGGTAGAACCGATTGTTGCGCAGAATTTCAGTTCGGCCGTGTGGCCTTGTTCCTCAACCAAATCGCACACGGTTTGGTTCTTTGTGACCCTTAGAACAGGGGCTTCAATTCCCCATTTACAAATTTCGGTTTAAGTGTTCGTTTCAGGTTTTGGGTTCCATGGCCGAGACTCACAGGTTCGATTTTGAGGGTCCAAATCAGTGTTCTAGGGTCGCGGGTTGGTGTTTTTGGCACCCTAGGAAGGTCTAGTTCAGTTCTGTACATGCGAGAAGTCAATTGGTTGGGGTTGGTTCAGACCTGCAACTCAAGGTCATCCATGGTGGCTGTGTTGCAGTTCTGTGGTTTTCATGGCCATCCGCCCCTTTCGGTTGTTTTAAAACAATCCTAGGCCTCTCAGTAATATATATATACAGTTTATATAGGTCCAAAGCCACCCAAACAGTATTAACTTCAAACAGAAAATTTTCCAGTTTAAAAAGGGTTATACCTCTTTCAAACAGTAGCTTTCCTTGCCATCCATGGCTCAGTTCCTGATTTTTGGCACTCCAGGTGTGCCTCATTCAGTCGTGCATCTTCAGTTCCTTTCCTTCTTGTGCATCTCATGAAGACACACACATGCACACACCATGCTTGATCTCACATGGATTTTCTCTCTTGGTCTCTCACCCAAGACTACATGTAGACTCTCTAAGCTTCTAACAGACCTACCCCTCTATAACAGTTCTGATTTTTGTGTTACAACAGCCCCCCCTATTTTGAAGGTCCAAGATGTGTACACACATATATTTATTCATTCTTATACATATACATATATATATGAATATATCAGAAAATCAGTGGAATTTAGGGCTGATGTGGGCTGATGGAGAGCAATCATGTGGGGTTTGCATGGGTTGCCATTGGTTGATTTGGGTGGCAAGTTGGGCAATACAGAGATATATACAATTAAGTTGTATATATTTGCACAAAGGTGTGGGTGGCCCAATTGGTAAGTTTTTGGATAAAATTTCTTTCCACTCAAAGGTCAAGGGTTCAATTCCCTTGGCCTCCCATTTGGCCATTTTTCACCATTTTTGGTTAAGGCCACGTTTGGCTGCGCAGTAATTCAGTTTTTGATGTTTGCCTCATAACTTTCATTCCGTAACTCCTTTTTCGATGCGGTTTGTTCCGAGAGTTTCATATTTCAGTTATCTACAGTATCAGAGGTTCCGTGCCATTTATTAATCATTCAGGATTTCCCGGGTTAGCTAATTCGGGTTCCGTTAGTATTAAAACGGCGTTATTTCACCGAATTAATCAGTAATTTGGGTTCGGGTAAGGTACCCTTCCCTCCAGACATTTTCTTTATTTAATCGGTCTATGACGACCGTCGGGATCATGATTAATTTCCTAAATCATTCTGTAAGTCGGTATTAATTAATAATTAATATTTAATTATTAATTATACAGGATCGGGGTGTTACACACCCTATGCGAACTAAGGATTGCTGGGCCGGCCCTTAGGCCATCCCTAACAATTTCAAATTAAGGATCAATGATAATAATCTAAAATTAAATAAATAAGTAGAAGAAAGAATAATAAAATTTTACAGACCAAAATGAGTATAGTGTTTAAATTACAAATCCTTAAAACAAAAATAAAACATCCCCAAGATAGTATAGTCATAGTCTATTACAACTTTATAAAAAATGTCCACTAAATTTCTACAAAGATAGATCTGCAACAAAAATGACACCTACTCGTAAGGAACCCTTTACTGTCCATCTACAGTGTCCCTTCCTAAAAAAAATGTATAAATCTGAATGAGCTAACTTAGCTCAGTAAGTAAATTCCCCTGCTCTACCATGGGTCAGTACAGAAAAGAGTGTAATTAAGGATAAGCAAATGATATAGTAATACAATAGCCAGTCACCAAAAATGTGAAACAACAGAAATGGCCCGAGGGTCCAACAGGTACATCCCATGATAATATGATACAAGTGAACTACAATTCAACAATAGGGACTTAGCCTATACAATAGTTAGCTATCACAATTCATATGGTACCACAAATAGCCAAATCGGATCAAATGATATGCTTGCAAGGCATATAATTAATCAAAACGTACCAACAATCAACCGTATCAATAAACAGTAATACATCATCAAATAATCAAAAATAGGTATAGAAAGTATATCAATAATCAGATAGTGCAATATCGGAATATCAATAAATGATATGAATACAAACAGAATAGATGCTAGAACAAATAGGGCCTAGCATACCCCCAGAAGTGCTTATCTAGGTTTACCCCACCATCGGGCTCCTAAATAGCACTAGAGCTCTTTACATATATGTAATACCCCGACCCAAAATGTAACCGAGCAACTACTATAAACCTGAACTGATAGGGTTCGTTTTCGATATTAAATAAATAGCCCAGTTTTGAATATAAAAGGTCTCGAGTGTCCGGATAATACTGAGCAAAGCAATGAGTATATATTGATATATTCGTACGTATATATCTATATATACATATGTGGGTATGTATATATATATATATGTGTGTGTGTGTGTAATATCCCAACCCGGGATATGGCACGTAAATCGATGTAGACCCGATCGAGTACACGTAAATTGAGATAGGTTGAGTCGAGAAGCGTAATACTAGTTGTAACCGAACACAAGTTCTGAATAAATAGAATAATTTCATTTTATCTAAAAAGACTCAAATAATAATACCGAGCTTTAACCAAGCAATGATCATAATATCAAGAGTAAACCGAGATCGATTCAGACCGAGAATAGTAGACCTAAGATATACCGAATTATTTTAATAAGTAATATACAATGACGACTACGATTACCGAGGTAATCAGTAGAAGTTATAATCTTAGGGAATTACGAGATTAAGAAAACCAAGTACGAACAGACCGAGCCAATAAAAATGATACCCGACATATACCGAAGTATCGCAATAAATAATATACAGTAATGGGCACGTAGTTCAAGACAAATAGCGAGAATCACAAATAAGAATAAAATACATATTTAATATACGAGGAGTGATTTCAAACGATCCCGAGTAACCCAGAATTATGCCTCGTAATACGTGTACGCACGTATTCCCATGCACATGTATGTTTGCATGGATGCGTATTCCATTAAAAATGAGTGTATTTATATACTATTAGAAATAGATATATTTGTATATATATGGATATATATTGGCATATAAATATTGTATAATTATGTGTATATATACACAATGTATAAAGTGTTGCATGGTATCTATATGCATGTGTATTAAATGAAAAGGAGAAAGGAAACAAGCATCCAATGCATGTGATCAGGGAGGCAGTGTATGTCACAGTAAGTGTGTGTTTGTGTTTGTGTGTGTTGGTATGTGTAAAATAATATATATATATATATGCAAATATCTCTTTTACCATAAATGCAAGGCTGCATTTGGGTAAAAGAGATCAGAAATTAAAGTAAAAAATTGAGGGCTTAAGGGGCGTAAGGTTGAGAAAGAAGTGGCAGGAGTGGTGGAGTGTGTGTGTGTATATGATATATATATATATATATACATGGTACGTGGGATAAGGAAAATGGAGAGATTTAAAGGTTGTGAGCACTATCTAAAGGTTGGGAAAATTGTTGGGAAGGATCAGAAGTGAGCCAAGAGGAATACAGAAGCAGAAGCAGTGCACTATACCAAGAAAATCAGAATTTAAAAAGGTGAGTAGTTATTCTATTTTTCAATTCTAGCATGATTTGTTTAATTCTGAGTATAAGGCCTAAACAAGCATGAAACATGGATTCAGTAGCAAGAAGAATCATCTAAAATGATTCAAAAACCAGTGAGAAACCCTCAGTTGCAGGTTTTTAGAGAATAATTGGAATGCTAGCATTTTGTGTGTAAAACTTAAAATAAATGATGGGGAATGGTTGTTGTAAGGTGCAGAAAGCAATTAGAAAAAGAAAAGGGTCAAAACAGTGAGCAACCAGGCACGAAATGCAAAATTTTCAAGTCACCGGAGCTACTGTTCTTCCCTGTTTCGAGAAGATATAATGAACTAAATCAAAATCTAAACCTAGGTATGAAATCCTTGTGAAAAATGGAACAGAATCACATTTGAAAAAGATTGAAAAATGACCAAAATTAGGTCGCCATCGCCGAAGATGGCGACGGAAACCTACCGGAGTTTCGCCGAAAAAACGAGGAAGACGACTGTTGGTTTAGCGTTTGGATTCGGGTCGGGACCCAACTAAAACAGAAACGAGTGAACCAAAATGACACAGTATCGGTTTAAGTTTAAAATATTTTAAATTGAATTGGGAGCGTTTGGTACACAGATAGTAAATTAAAATTGAGGCTGAAATAGGTATAGGGATATCCTATCCATGTTCCGTATCTATACACTGTTTGGCTATCCTTAGTTAGGATAGGATTTTCTGAAATTACAAAGGAACCCAAAAGTTTCGAAATTTATAATTTGACCCTAAACTTTTAGTTATTAAGATTTGAGCCCCTAGAATAAAATATTAATTAAATTCATTAATTTAAAATAATGGAAAATTACGAAAATGCCACTAAGTCAAAAAGTAGTCAAACGGACTCCGATTAAAATAAAAGAATAGTGAATTTTTATTATTTCGAGCATTCCAGAGTCAAGCGTGGAGTCTGATTTATAAAAGGGGGTCTCAAAAAGTGAGAACCCGTAAAAGTGTAAATGACTATTTTACCCTTTATAGTAACGATGTCCAAATTAAATATATGAATAGTGTATTTTAACTATCTCGGACATTCTAAGACCAATGGTGAGGTCTGTTTAGCAAGAAGATGTCCCAAAAAAAAAAAGACCCGTAAAAGTGCAAAATGACCGTTTTGCCCTTTTTAGTACAGAAGTTCAAATTGAATTCCGCAAAAGCCTAAATCGACTTTGTTCGACATTCCGGATTCAATAGTAGAGTCTATTTAAGTAAAAGAGATATCAATAGTAAAGAGATATAAAATTTGATGAATAACATGAGTTAAATAGATATATATAGACTGAGATGAGTTTCTTGAATCTTAGGAACACCGAGATACAAGAAGAAGGCGGTTTTGACCTTCTAGACAGATACAGTAAAAGGTAAGTAAAATCCGATCTTTGCATGTGTTACATTCCAAGCCATGTCACAGTTCTTGTACATATATTACTTTTCGTACTTTGTATATACACACCAGTATGTATTTAGCCACATTGATATTGCCCTATCATATGGTAAACAGTTATTGATTTCTATATATATCTCGATCATGATTGTACACTTCTACACAGATTTCTTTATGTACATTTGTACCTAGGGCCATGAGGGCCAAACAGTTTTATTCGAAGCAGTCTAGTAACCATAGCCTCGAAAACTATTGTTACGTCAGATTTCCTAGAACCAGTTATGATTCCACTATACTCTTCGTGGAAGATAGCATGATCTTGATATATTATTAGTGCTGGATTTGTGCTTAGTCAAATCTCCATTCTGATGCTATTTATGACCTTCGGGTCTAGGTTCCGAGTGGAACATTTACCCATCGCTATGCGAGGCATGGGACATGCAGTTACAGTGTACACAGAGCAGTATTATTCAGAGAGCCCGAGTGAAACTGAATACGAGCTCAGGGGGATTTTTGGGCCCCACGAGAACATCTCAAGTTTTAGTTGATA
This sequence comes from Nyssa sinensis, assembly GCA_008638375.1. Taxonomy (NCBI): domain Eukaryota; kingdom Viridiplantae; phylum Streptophyta; class Magnoliopsida; order Cornales; family Nyssaceae; genus Nyssa; species Nyssa sinensis. The sequence goes on from CM018049.1 coordinate 2,242,684, forward strand.
TCACTATCCTTCATTTTTGATATTCATAACTTGATCATGTTATATTGTTATTGAATAATCATGAGATTTTACCGTTTCCAGTACAGTGCTTACATTTCATACTTGATATAGCTTATGACTGTAGCAGTATGACATTGTTGGCATAGCAATTTCATTTCTTTATCATTTGACTTCATTTAATATTGAGTTATATATTCATTGATTGGCTAGCATTCTTTATACGCTTGTACACACGGCAGAGTAAAGGACTACTTACTGAGTTTTCATAGCTCATCAAATACTACACAACATTTGACTTGTAGGCATAGATATCGAGGACAGATATATATATATACACAGCAGCTTGGATGGAATGCCTAAAGCTTCCACATATATTTGTGGGTGTAGAGGTGGAAGGGCAGAGAGGGTTGAGACGGCAACCGGTCAATAGAAAAGGCGGTGCAGAGGAAGCCGTGGAAAAATACAGAGAATTCCATAAATTCTCTAGTAGGTGCAGCAGGATTTTGTATATATATAGATGAAGCAGGAAGCTTCTACACAAAGAAGCGGCAGTAAGAGATGCGGTGCAGAGTCAGGCGGTAAATTTCGATGCGGCTCAAAATTGTGTGTGTGTAGATGTTGTGGTTGTGGCTCAGAATTTGCGTGTGGCTACTACTGGAGTTGCGATGGGGGGTGGAGACAATGTCGTGGCAGTAGCGGTGCAGAAATGGGAGACGTCGCAGCAGGGGGAAATCCATGGAGAGGAATGTATGTATGTATGTGTATATATTTGTGTCTGTGTAGCGTGTTGGTGAAAGAGGAATTCTGCCGTGAAGGTTTCGGTACAGCAGCTCGGATTTGACAATTGTTCCTTTGTTTGGGGTTTGTTGCAGGATTATATAAACATATATATATATATATTTATGGTATGGATGTTGGGGCTTTGTAGGGGAGTTTGGAATTGAGTGAAGCGTTGCAAGGGAGGATTTTACAGTGAGCAGGGGAGGATTTTACAGTGAAATTTCTGAGGATTTGGTTGCAAGAAGTTGGTCAGAATTGATTGGGTACCACGAAGAGGAGCACGGGACAACAGTCCTGTGGAAGGGCCAGTTGGTGATTTGAGAAAACGGAAGAAATGGAGGAGTTATACAATTTGATTGGACTGCACTAAGAGAGTTGTTTTAGTTCTGGAAGATCAATTGAATAAGAGGCAAGGACATTTTCCTTGTTGGCATGTGGTTCTTGCATTGGCTTAAAGATATTAGAAATTAAACGGATCAGGAGGAGCTCTGTAAATACAAATGGATTGCAGTTCAGGTTGAAGACGAGTTGTGGGGAGACTTGATGCAGCTGTTATGGACATTGAGGGTCGACTGCCCTGTTTTGATGGATTCTGTAGGAGGCTCAATTGGTGGTACTGCGAACAATTGGAAGGTATGATACAGTTAGGTTCATAAGACAATCCAAGAAGCAGGGCTCTATGCTCATCTATACGTTAGGCCTCATGTTGTGCGAAGTAGAAATTGGAAAATGGGCGGCAGAGTCTCTACTAGAATTAGAGCCCCAGAACCTTGCAATCTACATCTCGCTCCTAAGCATGTACTCAGCTAAAGGAGAGGGACAAGGTGACTCAGTTTTCTCTGCTTAGGACAGGACATTCATATGGAATTTCCATACGAGATAATGACTGATGATGAGATGCATAGTCTTAATGTTCCTACGATTAATGGTCTGATATTTCTTTGGGTGACTGGCCAAATAGTGGGGCTTGTCTAATAGCTTAGGGAATGTGATCTAAGATTAAAATGACTCAATAGATGATCCTGGTTGAAGGCCGCAGATGATGATTACAGTGCCAGTGGAATGTTGACTGCAACTAGACAAAGGTTGGATATGTTCACATCTGAGGAGCATGATCTTCTGGATGTTGAATCAATCATGATGGCCACCAGAAGGATAATGCCTAGGATATACAAGGAAGTGCCCGACGCATCTGGAGACTGACAGGCTATCCGTGAGGGGAGATAAGCATAATATTCAGGTGAGTAACTCGGACTCCTGACTTGGTATATATTTTCTGTATACTAAGCTGCTTTATATGCTGAACTGTTTTATACATTGTATTGTTTTAATGCACTTGCTTTCATGCATATTCCTTGTATTGTACTACATCCGGCATGATTCTATCCTGCTTCTTGATATCTCCTGTTCTGATTTTGTTGGAGTCTATTGTTCTAACTTGTCTACGCTATTGGAGTCTGATTCATGTTTATCTTGTCATGTTGAGTCTTGGGCCCCTTGGGACTGAGTATATCAGTAGATGGATGGCTGGCTCTGCGGGACGCCCAGAACTCAGCATCCGCTCAATCCTATCTGTTTCGCTCTGATACCGACCCGGTAGTGTGCTGTGGGGACATGGGCCTCCATGTGTGGGGTGGGTGACTGACGGATTATCTTGTGCGGCATCCCACATTACTGGGGAAGGTTCAGGCACTTTGAGCTATATCCATTCTATTTGAGTTGTATACGTTCTATTTGAGCTGTATCTGTTCCGCTCTGATACCGACCTCAGCCGGAGGTGTGCGATATGAGGCCCTCCATGTGAGGGGGTGGATGGGAAGTAATGCCATCCCACATCGCCTAGGGAAGGTTCAAGCATTTTGAGCGGTATCCGTTCTATTGAGCTGTATTCGTTCTATTTGAACTATATCTGTTCTACTTGAGCTGCATTGTTCTATCTGAGTTACATTTGAGCATGCATATATATATATATATATATGAACTGGTTTTGAAACTCATGGCAGGAACCTATGTTACTCACTGAGCTTGTTTAAGCTCATTCTATTTATTTAACATTTTTCAAGGTATATCTCAATTGGATTAGAAAGCATAAGGACATGTCACTAGTGGACTGAGAGGCATTCCCAAGTAAGGATCTGATGGCAATAATATGTGGAGACTTAGGTTCTAATGGATTGATCTTGGCTATTCAGGTGAGCGTGATGATATAGTTGTCTTTATTCATATGTAATAGATGTGTAGGGACATGGCTCATGGTAATGGTACTCTGGAGGAATCTGATATGCTCTGTGTTATATATTAGTTATAGATGTGCTCTGTGGTACATACTTATGAGGTATATAGTTGAGTTGCATTCCCAAGATAAAATGGTTTTAAATTCCGCTGTTCTGACCTTACTTTAAGAATGTAATTCATCGTATGATTCAGAAGTTTGCCTTTGGTTGGTCGCATTGTTGGTCGGGAAATCGGCAAGGCGGCTAACTGGCATCACATCTTGGGCATCCGCGTAGGGTGGGGTGCGGGATGTGACAGAGTGGTATCAGAGCAAAGGTTTATAAATAGTAAGGATTTATGAGCATGATTAGAGCTAAGGTTGATAAATTTTAAAGATTCATGGGTACCATAGAGCAATATTTGGGTGAAAGGTTGAGGATGACTTATAGAAGATGGGAACTTGAGGACAATACGATGTGGAACGATTTGGGAGTCATTGATCACAACAGAGCATTAAGTCACTGGATTAAACACCACAGAGTACCTGAGCCATTGATACTAATTCTTACTTTTGGAGACTAGACATGGGATTATGGAAGTCTTTAGTAATAGATGATAAATCTGTGATTTCTAAAGCATCTAAGGACTAGGAATCAACTGATCTGAAGTTATAGACATTGGAGATTCACTAGTACTATAGGGTGATATTTAAGCAATGGTTCATGATCTTTGAAGACATGATTGAAGTTGATTTTTCCTTGGATGATTAGGATGATCAGATTCTTAATACTTCTTGGGTGACAAAGTAGGGCTACAAGTGAAATTGATGACCTTGAGAATTTGAGGATTATATCAGAGTAGAGCAACGGAACAGTAAGTTCTAGGTTAATGACTTTTGGGAAAGATCAGACTAGAACTAAATTGTGGACTATTGGGTGACTTAGATGATTAAATGATGGAGTGATTCTTGGAGACTATAGCATGTTCAGGTTAATAATCTTTGGGAAAGATTATGCTATTGATGGCTCTAGATCGATTAAAAAGATCAAATGAATAATGATATTGAACAACAAGGAGACGAGGGCATGTCAATAATGACTGCTATTGAATGAAGGGACAACTTGACATGGTTCAACAAAATATCCTTATGCATTGCACTTATTTAACTATAGTTTACTGGTTAGGGAGATTGACTAAGTGGGTGTCACTTGCATGGTTAAAATTTAATGCTTTGAATGAAGAAATCTTATAACTCCAAATGTTAAATCTTATCAACTCATTAGTCAAAGCTATGAGATGTAGTTATAGCTAAACTTGGGCTATTTTCGTACCAGCGATATCTACATTCTACACGATGAAAAATCTGGTCGAAAATTATAAATTCATGAGAAGAGCTTTGATTGGGATTGACCTTGAATTGAACTGTGTAGCATTGGATTTTTGGGTATAGGGTTGTAGTATTGTCCCTGATTGTAATATCCCGACCCGGGATACGTCACGTATACCGAGGTAAGTCGGTTAAAACATGTAACTTGAACGATAAGATATGAATATCATAGTATTCTCATGGAAATGAAAGACTGGAGACTGTAATCATGGAAATGAATGACCAGGGCTGGGTAACACCCGAGCATTTCAGGGCATTGCATCGAAATGCGTGCATGCACGCATTCCCATGCATGCATACGTGAACGTAGATACATAGCTTGATTAAAATCAGTGTATGCAAATATGATTTAAAATGGAATTAGACCCCTACATATACATGTATATACATGTATAAAAGAGGTGTATTTCATGTGTATATATGTATAAGATATAATGTATTATACATGTATGATGTATTTATGTATATATGTATATCTACATAAGAAACAAAAAGAAAGGAAAAAAGGAAAAAGGGAAACTGCCCTTGGGCAGTATGCAGGCACCAAAGAGAGTGTGTGTGTGTCGGCTAGGTGTGAAGTGTGTGCGTGTTATATATATATAATATGATATATATATGTATACATGAGTGTAACACAAGTCTCTCAACCATTTAATGCAAAGGCTGCATTTGGCAGAGAGAATACAGACCTAGGTCAAAGAAAGAAGCCATAGAAGGGGGAGGAACCGAGAGAGAGAGAGAGAGAAAAGAGAGAGAGGCGGTGGAAACTTCTCTCTACAAATATGAGCCTACGGGTGTGGGTTTAAAGGCACAAAGGAGACCAAAGTTGAGAGAACACTTTGGCAAAGAACTAAGGAGCATAAACAGGAAGTTTGGAGGGTCATAGTGGGCTGAAATCCGAAACCCAGGTAAGTACATTAAGTTCTGTTTTTGAGATTTTAAGCATGTATGTTTGATCTAAATTCAGGGTCTTAATAAGCATGCTTCTAGCTTTTAAATGCAAGAAAAATGATAGAAAAAGGTTTAGAAACCATGGAGATATCCCAAGTTGCAGGTCTCATGGATAATTTCGGGTCCCATGAAGATCATGCTTAAAACTTTGATGTTTGTTTATGAAAATGGTCCTTAGAGGTGCAGAAAACCATTTGAAATGGATTAGGGTCAAAACAGTGTTCAAAGAGTCACGAAATGGGAGAATACAGGTCACCGGAAAATCGGGCCGACCCCTTTAGGCTCTATTTCGTGAAGATAGGGAAGGATCCAAGGGAAACCAAAGGTGGATTTGAAATCCTTGGGAAAAAGGGGAAAGAATGGCATTTAAAATGGGCTGAAATCTCACCGGAAAGTGCGTGACAGTCGCCGGAGAAGACGACTGTTCACGCCGGAACCCTACCAGAGACGGGGGGAAGATGACCGAAAAAGCGTGGGGGGTTATCGGGTTAAGTCTAGACGGATCTGGGTTCGGATCGGGTCGGTACCCGACCAGAAATAAATGGGACCGAAGCTGTGTCGTTTTGGGTTTCAATTTAAATGAGATTGGGCTGTTTGGTTGCAAGAATAGTAAATTGGGAATTTGGTTTGGGGTTATCCAGACCACGGATAAGGATTGGGAACCAGGATATTGAAATCCGATTTTTCAAATGAACTGAACCGTTTGGTTCAAGGGAAGAATGGACCGGTTTAGGGTTTTTAGGTCTGAACCAACTGGTTCAGACCGCAGCTTTTAGTAATTGTGAACCGGCCCCAAATGTTTTGAAAAATTACACTGTTGCCCAAACATAAAAAATTAATTAAATATTAATTTTACAATAATGCCCCTATTTCAAAATTGGGTCAAACGAAGTCCAAACGATACAAATGAATAGTCAAAACCTATTATCTCGGACGTTCTGAGTCCAATGGTGGGGTCCGTTTTACGAGACAGAACCCCGAAGGATAAAATACCGCAGAAGTGCAAAATGACTATTTTGCCCTTTTCAGTGCAAAAGTCCAAATGGAATCCCGCGAAAGCCTAAACCGACTTTCTTGGGCGTTCCGGACTCAATGGTAAAGTCTAAAATAGTATTTGAAATACTTATGATAGAAAGGCATAAAATTTGATGAATAGCATTTATTCTGAAACGTATTCACTGATATATAGGGAACTCGAAAGGCAAAGGTATACTCACGGATTTCTGAGGTAGAATCACGATAGAGGTAAGTGGATCACTCTCTCTTACATGTGGTGTTTCCACAAGCCAAGTTTATTCTTTTACTGCCAAACTCGTACTCTTGAAAGTATTGATATCCTTGTGTTCCACATTTCGATATTTGCTATCTTGTGGACGTATCATTGACTGATGTATCACTGTTATCATGTTTCAGTGTGCTTTGAAAGCACATATGTTATTGCTATCCACTTATGATATTGTTCTATCTCGTGGACATTGCTTGATTGTTATATCATTGTTATCATGTTGAACCATGCCTTGAAAGGCCTACTGTTGTATCCTTATTGAATGAATGATATTCCATTTTTATACTCTATGGAATTACTATGATCACGACATGTTTATGGACACGGGAGTTGTGCTCAGTCACAACACCCATCTGATGCTATCTGATTGAATGGGACCTACGGGTCAAGTCCGTGAACGGACAAATGGCAATTTACTGGAATTGACTGGGGGGTATGCCGGGCCCCAAAAGATCGAGGGTTTGCCGAGCCCCGAAACAGAATAACAGCATCTCTTATGATTAACAGAACTTGATTGTTGAATGGCACTATTCCTTATAATTCTCCAAGTCTCGAAAGACTTGCATTGATTGATTTGATTGTGATCGGTTCATTGTGGCAGTACTTCATTGTTGTTATATTTTCATTTTACACCATTACTCCTGATTGTGTATTGTGATTACTTTTCATTGGCCCTCGTGGCAATTATGTTCATTGGCTATCACAGCATCTCCTTCCTTATGATTGGCTATCATTATCTTATTCATGGATTCACATTGATCATCGATACCAGTGTTGGAGATCTGTTTTACTTACTGAGCTTTGTAGCTCATTCCACCCCATTTACCCCCATTTCAGGTGATGACGCTGCGAGACCCCAGTAGGAGTCTGAGAGCGTAGGGGGACATTTTGAAGTATTGTATCAGTCTATGTTAGTTCTCCCATGTATTCACCACCCCCGGGTGCTGGTTACGGTTTAGTTCTCATTTTGAATTTTGTAGAACTATGTCATGTATTTAATAGATTTCCGCTGTTATATTTATTTTAAAGACTTCCGTTGGATTACTGTAATAGATAAAGACTTTCGCTGTTTATTGTTTTAAATTTTTAGTACATCGCATATTAGTACTATGATACAGGAATGGAAAAAGTAGGGACGGCCTTCGGGTCGGCCCCGCGACACGAGATCCGCATAGGGTGGGTTTCGGGTCGTGACAGCTTGGTATCAGAGCTATAGGTTCGATAGTGAGTCATGGGAGATAGGACTAGAGTTAAGACTGTTAGATATGACTGACATTTATTATTGTCTTACACATTGACTGGTCATCTCATTGGTTACTTCATTGGTTCTTACACTGGTTATTTCATTGGTTATCTCATTGGTTAGCTTCATTGATTCTATTCACAGTCATGGTAAACACGAGGCAAGGTCCGTTGCCTATGGATCGTTTAGAACAACTGGAAAGAATGATGCGGACTATCATTGAAAGTCTACCACAGATTCAGGCTGGTGCTAACCAACCAGCACAGCCAGTGCAGCAGGAGCAGCCTGTCAATGCAGGCGACAATGCAGGAAATCGTCAAGGAAACGAGCGAGACGCTGCATACTTATATGAGCAGTTTCAGAAAATGAACGATTTTCGACGGTACAGGAGGAGCCACTATAGCTGAGGAGTGGTTACTAGAGATGAACAGGATCTTCAAAATCCTGATATGCACCGAAGTCCAAAAAGTGGCATACGCCACTTATATGCTCAAAGGAATGGCACATAAATTGTGGATGATAGAGGAAGATAAAGAGCCAGGCATGAACTGGCAACGATTCACTGATATCTTCAACAAGAAGTACTTCTCCCAAGAAGTACGAAACAGAAGAGTTGCAGAGATTATGGTACTGCAACAGGGGGGAATGACAGTAGAGCAATACGAGGCTAAATTTACTGAATTGGCCAGGTTTGCTCCAAGTGCTGTCAATACTGAAGATCTGAAAGCTCGCAAGTTCGAGGAAGGATTGAGGTGGGCTATCAAGGATAGGCTGGTACCTCATCGACTAGCCACTTATGATGATGTAGTGGAGACAGCTCGAGTCATAGAAAGGAGTGGCGAGGAATTCGTCAAGAGGAAAGGAAACCTGAAACAGGGCGGCAATCAGAAAAAGAGGCAAGGGCCTTCTACTTCAGAACATGGATCTACATTTACCAGACCTGGAGCCACATCACAAGCGACAGGGTCCAGTCAGAAGAAACAAGGCAACAAAAAGGGGGCAGCCAAGTGCTCTCGTTGCAATAAGATCCATAAGGGCCAATGTCTCAAGGACAGCAATGCTTGCTACTATTGTGGCCAGAAGGGACATTTTGCAAGAGAATGCCCTCAGAAGGATCAGGCCACGCCCAGTACTGCTTCGGAAAAAGCACCAACCACTGGAGTAGCACCACCTAGACCTCCAGCCCAAAAGAGTGGACAGGGGAACGTCCAGCAGCAGACAGGACAGGTTTTCTCCCTTCTACTAGGAGATGTGCAGGCTACAACCTCTGTAGTCGCAGGTACTCTTTTAGTATGCTCACAGCCTGCTCATACTTTATTTGACACTGGATCCACACATTCATTTATATCCCCTACATATGCTGCTAGATTGAACCTAGTAACGGAACCCTTAGGGTATTTACTGAATGTTTCTATACCATCGGGGAAATCATTGTTGGGGGATACCATGTATAGGAATTGTGGGATACAGATTGGGGATACACACTTATTGGCTGATCTTATACCTTTGGAAATTTGTGGGTTCGATGTTATCCTTGGAATGGATTGGCTGGCTGCCAATTATGCTACGATAGACTGTATGGCCAAACGAGTTCTCATACAGAATCCACAGTTTCCGACAGTTGACTTTGAGGGGACAGGAGTGGCTTCCCCACCCTACTTTGTTTCTTTTATCCAGGCAAGGCGTCTGCTTCGAAAGGGATGCCACGGATTCTTATGTAGTGTTCAAGACACTGATTCTCAACAGCCTGAGTTAGAAAAGATTCCCATTGCTAGGGAATTTCCCAGAGTGTTCTTGGATGATCTTCCAAGAATGCCCATAGACAGAGAGATCGAGTTTTGTATCGACGTATTGCCAGGCACTACACCGATATCCAAGACTCCATACAGGATGGCACCGGCAGAGCTGAAGGAGCTGAAGCTCCAGTTGCAGGAATTATTGGAGAAGGGTTTTATACGACCCAGCTCGTCACCATGGGGTGCACCTGTATTGTTCGTGAAGAAAAAGGATGGAACTATGAGACTGTGTATCGACTATCGTGAGTTGAACAAAGTTACCATCCGGAACAGATATCCACTGCCCAGGGTGGATGATTTGTTCGACCAGTTGAAAGGGGCCCAGGTGTTTTCGAAGATCGATCTGAGGTGCGGTTACCATCAGCTGAAGGTCAGGCCCACTGACATTCAGAAGATAGCATTTAGAACACGGTATGGACACTACGAGTTCCTTGTTATGCCATTTAGGGTGACCAATGCCCCAGCTGCATTCATGGATATGATGAACCGTGTGTTCAAGCCGTACTTGGATGACTTCGTGATTGTGTTTATAGACGATATCTTGGGTTACTCTAAGAACCTAGGAGGAACACGAGGTACATCTAAGGAGAGTGCTACAGAAGTTAGGGGAACAGAAGTTGTATGCTAAGCTGAAGAAATGCGAATTCTGGCTTCCTAATATAGCATTTCTGGGACACGTGATCAGTAAAGAAGGAATCTCTGTTGATTCCCAGAAGATCGAGGCAATCATGAATTGGCCTCAACCTACGAGTGTCACGGAGGTGCGAAGTTTCATGGAGTTAGCAGGCTACTATAGGAGATTTGTTCAGGACTTCTCCAAGATAGCTACGCCTATTACCAAACTGACCCGGAAAGGTGTTCCTTGTGTATGGACAGAGGAGCAAGAAAAGAGTTTCCAAGAGTTGAAGGAGCGTCTGGTTACAGCTCCTATATTGACAGTGCCAGAAGGAACTGATGGTTTTGTGATTTACAATGATGCTTCATACAAGGGCTTAGGGTGTGTGTTAATGCAGAACGGAAAAGTGGTAGCTTATGCTTCCCGACAATTGAGACCCCACGAGGGGAACTGTCCGACACATGACCTTGAGCTAGCAGCCATTGTCTTCGCTTTGAAGATATGGAGGCACTATTTATACAGAACCACGTGCAAAATCTTCACCGATCATAAGAGCCTCAAGTATCTGTTTACACAGAAGGAGCTCAATATGAGACAACGCTATTGGTTGGAGTTATTGAAAGACTACGAGGTCAACATACAGTACCACCCAGGAAAGGCAAATGTGGTAGCTGACGCTCTTAGTCGAAAGTCATTAGGGAGTTTAGCTTGCCTGTTGACAACACAGACGGAAATACTGAAAGAATTGGAGGACATGGAAATAGAGATAGTTCTGCCCAGTTCCAAGGCACTATGTGCCAATGTCACAATCGGTTTGTCGATTGTGGACAAGATCAGGGGACAGCAGACTCAGGATGAGAAGTTGGCTAAGCTTCTTCAAGGAATCGAGACAGGCATAGATTCCGAGTACACAGTGAGAGATGGGATATTGTATTATCAGGATAGGATCTGCGTACCCGACGTGCCTGAGATCCGGAAAGAGATTCTTGATGAGGCACACAGTTCAAAGTTCGCCTTACATCCCGGAGGCACTAAAATGTATCACAATGTTAAGGATACTTATTGGTGGTCTGGAATGAAACGTCACATAGCTGAGTACATAGCACGATGTGCCAAGTGCCAGCAAATTAAGGTGGAACATCAGAAGCCTGGAGGACTTCTGCAGTCATTGCCCATTCCTGAATGGAAGTGGGAACACATCACGATGGACTTTGTGTCAGGATTGCCAAAGACAGTCAGGGGGAGTGACTCTATCTAGGTTATCGTAGATAGATTGACTAAGACAGCTCACTTCCTGGCAACCAAGACGACACAATCTCTTCAGCGACTAGCCGAGTTATACATCAGAGAGATTGTTAGACTTCACGGAGTTCCAGTATCGATTGTTTCTGATAGGGACCCCCGGTTCGTATCACGATTCTGGAAGGGACTACAACAAGCTATGGGCACGGAACTGAGTCTTAGCACTGCGTATCATCCCGAGACCGACGGCCAGTCGGAGAGGACGATACAGACCTTAGAAGACTTACTGCGTTTCTGTGTCATAGACTTTGAAGGAAGTTGGGAAGATCAGTTGCCATTGGTCGAGTTCACGTACAATAATAGCTATCAAGCTAGTATTGGTATGGCCCCATATGAGGCATTATACGGCAGGAAGTGCCGATCACCACTGTGTTGGACAGAGGTGGGAGAAAGAAAACTCTATGGGCCAGAGATAGTGGAACAGACCGTACAAAAGATACAACTGATCCGACAGCGTTTATTAGCAACTCAAAGTCGACAGAAAAGCTATGCGAATGTTCACCGACGAGACTTAGAGTTTGCGAAAGACGATTATGTGTACTTGAAAGTATCACCCATGAAAGGGGTGGTCAGGTTTGGCAAGAGGGGAAAGCTTGGCCCCAGATACATTGGGCCATTCAGGATCACAAAGAGGGTTGGACCCGTAGCTTACGAGCTTGCCTTACCATCGGAGTTAGCACATGTTCACAATGTGTTTCATGTCTCGATGCTAAGGAAGTGTATATAGAGTGTAGATCAAGTGATCGAGCACGAACCGCTAGACGTCCAGGAAAATCTGAGTTACATAGAGCATCCAGTTCAGATTTTGGATCGTCGAGATCAGGTGCTACGGAACAAGACTATTCCATTAGTCAAAGTTCTGTGGAGAAATCACCGGATGGAGGAGGCTACTTGGGAGCGAGAAGATGATATGCGCGCCAAGTACCCGCATTTATTTTCATAGTAGTATATGCTAAGTTTGAGGACAAACCTATTTTTAAGGAGGTAAGAATGTAATATCCCGACCCGGGATACGTCACGTATACCGAGGTAAGTCGGTTAAAACATGTAACTTGAACGATAAGATATGAATATCATAGTATTCTCATGGAAATGAAAGACTGAGACTGTAATCATGGAAATGAATGACCAGGGCTGGGTAACACCCGAGCATTTCAGGGCATTGCATCGAAATGCGTGCATGCATGCATTCCCATGCATGCATACGTGAACGTAGATACATAGCTTGATTAAAATCAGTGTATGCAAATATGATTTAAAATGGAATTAGACCCCTACATATACATGTATATACATGTATAAAGAAGGTGTATTTCATGTGTATATATGTATAAGATATAATGTATTATGCATGTATGATGTATTTATGTATATATGTATATCTACATAAGAAACAAAAAGAAAGGAAAAAAGGAAAAAGGGAAACTGCCCTTGGGCAGTATGCAGGCACCAAAGAGAGTGTGCGTGTGTCGGCTAGGTGTGAAGTGTGTGCATGTTATATATATATAATATGATATATATATGTATACATGAGTGTAACACAAGTCTCTCAACCATTTAATGCAAAAGCTGCATTTGGCAGAGAGAATACAGACCTAGGTCAAAGAAAGAGGCCATAGAAGGGGGAGGAACCGAGAGAGAGAGAGAGAGAGAGAGAAAAGAGAGAGAGGCGGTGGAAACTTCTCTCTACAAATATGAGCCTACGGGTGTGGGTTTAAAGGCACAAAGGAGACCAAAGTTGAGAGAACACTTTGGCAAAGAACTAAGGAGCATAAACAGGAAGTTTGGAGGGTCATAGTGGGCTGAAATCTGAAACCCAGGTAAGTACATTAAGTTCTGTTTTTGAGATTTTAAGCATGTATGTTTGATCTAAATTCAGGGTCTTAATAAGCATGCTTCTAGCTTTTAAATGCAAGAAAAATGATAGAAAAAGGTTTAGAAACCATGGAGATATCCCAAGTTGCAGGTCTCATGGATAATTTCGGGTCCCATGAATATCATGCTTAAAACTTTGATGTTTGTTTATGAAAATGGTCCTTAGAGGTGCAGAAAACCATTTGAAATGGATTAGGGTCAAAACAGTGTTCAAAGAGTCACGAAATGGGAGAATACAAGTCACCGGAAAATCGGGCCGACCCCTTTAGGCTCTATTTCGTGAAGATAGGGAAGGATCCAAGGGAAACCAAAGGTGGATTTGAAATCCTTGGGAAAAAGGGGAAAGAATGGCATTTAAAATGGGCCGAAATCTCACCGGAAAGTGCGTGACAGTCGCCGGAGAAGACGACTGTTCACGCCGGAACCCTACCGGAGACGGGGGGAAGATGACCGGAAAAGCGTGGGGGGTTATCAGGTTAAGTCTAGACGGATCCGAGTTCGGATCGGGTCGGTACCCGACCGGAAATAAATAGGACCGAAGCTGTGTCGTTTTGGGTTTTAATTTAAATGAGATTGGGCTGTTTGGTTGCAAGAATAGTAAATTGGGAATTTGGTTTGGGGTTATCCAGACCACGGATAAGGATAGGGAACCAGGATATTGAAATCCGGTTTTTCAAATGAACTGAACCGTTTGGTTCAAGGGAAGAATGGATCGGTTTAGGGTTTTTAGGTCTGAACCAACTGGTTCAGACCGCAGCTTTTAGTAATTGTGAACCGGCCCCAAATGTTTTGAAAAATTACACTGTTGCCCAAACATAAAAAATTAATTAAATATTAATTTTACAATAATGCCCCTATTTCAAAATTGGGTCAAACGAAGTCCAAACGATACAAATGAATAGTCAAAACCTATTATCTCGGATGTTTTGAGTCCAATGGTGGGGTCCGTTTTATGAGACGAAACCCCGAAGGATAAAATACCGCAAAAATGCAAAATGACTATTTTGCCCTTTTTAGTGCAAAAGTCCAAATGGAATCCCGCGAAAGCCTAAACCGACTTTCTTCGGCGTTCCGGACTCAATGGTAAAGTCTAAAATAGTATTGGAAATACTTATGATAGAAAGGCATAAAATTTGATGAATAGCATTTATTCTGAAACGTATTCACTGATGTATAGGGAACTCGAAAGGCAAAGGTATACTCACGGATTTCTGAGGTAGAATCACGATAGAGGTAAGTGGATCGCTCTCTCTTACATGTGGTGTTTCCACAAGCCAAGTTTATTCTTTTACTGCCAAACTCGTACTCTTGAAAGTATTGATATCCTTGTGTTCCACATTTCGATATTTGCTATCTTGTGGACGTATCATTGACTGATGTATCACTGTTATCATGTTTCAGTGTGCTTTGAAAGCACATATGTTATTGCTATCCACTTATGATATTGTTCTATCTCGTGGACATTGCTTGACTGTTATATCATTGTTATCATGTTGAACCATGCCTTGAAAGGCCTACTGTTGTATCCTTATTGAATGAATGATATTCCATTTTTATACTCTATGGAATTACTATGATCACGACATGTTTATGGACACGGGAGTTGTGCTCAGTCACAACACCCATCTGATGCTATCTGATTGAATGGGACCTACGGGTCAAGTCCGTGAACGGACAAATGGCAATTTACTGGAATTGACTGGGGGGTATGCCGGGCCCCAAAAGATCGAGGGTTTGCCGAGCCCCGAAACAGAATAACAGCATCTCTTATGATTAACAGAACTTGATTGTTGAATGGCACTATTCCTTATAATTCTCCAAGTCTCGAAAGACTTGCATTGATTGATTTGATTGTGATCGGTTCATTGTGGCAGTACTTCATTGTTGTTATATTTTCATTTTACACCATTACTCCTGATTGTGTATTGTGATTACTTTTCATTGGCCCTCGTGGCAATTATG
Organism: Nyssa sinensis; assembly: GCA_008638375.1. Lineage (NCBI taxonomy): Eukaryota > Viridiplantae > Streptophyta > Magnoliopsida > Cornales > Nyssaceae > Nyssa > Nyssa sinensis. The sequence goes on from CM018049.1 coordinate 2,258,095, forward strand.
TTCATTGGCTATCACAGCATCTCCTTCCTTATGATTGGCTATCATTATCTTATTCATGGATTCACATTGATCATCGATACCTAGTGTTGGAGATCTGTTTTACTTACTGAGCTTTGTAGCTCATTCCACCCCATTTACCCCCATTTCAGGTGATGACGCTGCGAGACCCCAGTAGGAGTCTGAGAGCGTAGGGGGACATTTTGAAGTATTGTATCAGTCTATGTTAGTTCTCCCATGTATTCACCACCCCCGGGTGCTGGTTACGGTTTAGTTCTCATTTTGAATTTTGTAGAACTATGTCATGTATTTAATAGATTTCCGCTGTTATATTTATTTTAAAGACTTCCGTTGGATTACTGTAATAGATAAAGACTTCCGCTAGTTTATTGTTTTAAATTTTTAGTACATCGCATATTAGTACTATGATACAGGAATGGAAAAAGTAGGGACGGCCTTCGGGTCGGCCCCGCGACACGAGATCCGCATAGGGTGGGTTTCGGGTCGTGACACTGATGTGTAGGCCTCAGCTCATGACCTTTGGGTATTATTAATAAATATGATGGATTGTGATGGAAACTATTTGGAAAATACAGTTATCCTCTATTTTCCTTTGTTTGTCCTCAGGAATCACAGATGTAGCTTGTTGAATTTTATTTCTTGATTTCATGAATGATCTTAGTAGATGATTTCTACTTATTTGAGAAAAATTTCCGAACTTAGAGGTAAAAATGGATCTAATATTGAATCTTAGTATCAGTATATAATGGGTGGATTACAAATCAACCTTATTGTGGATTTTCTGGATCTGAACTTTCACTTGTATACTTAGGGATTAATGATTAGTGCCACTTGGAAACATGTCAATAAAAGTGATTGGGGTTAAACCTTGTGACATTTTATAGAGACACCAGACATTAGACTCCTTTATGGATAAACTTGATTGACAGAGAACTATTTTTCCTAGAGGGTAAGTCGAGTTTTGGGGACAAAACTCTTTTGAAGGTGGTTAGAATGTAATATCCCGAGAATTCGACATGAACCAAGACTATACCTCGATTTAATAAAAAATAAATTACGTGATGATAACGATTCGTAATAGCCCAAAGTACAGTGAGCATGATTGAATTAATTATTAGAAAATATAAAATTAATTCAGACCACTGAAAATAACAAATGCTCAGGAAATTAATTAACCTAGCTGATTAAGTGCCGAAACGGATAAATGGAATTGATACAGAAAAATTTATCATGCGAATAAAATACATAAAATATAAAATACGAACGGTGACTTAAAATTGGTAAAATAAATATTAATAATACCGAGTCCCGATTTTATGCCAAATTGGACGGCGTTGCATAATTTAATATTTTGGAATGGAAATAGTATGTATATAAAATATATAGAAATTATATTTTATATAATTGTAATAAAATGGTCAAAGTTACTAACTTTAAGAAGATATATAAAATATATGGAAGTATATTTTATATACAATAAAGGGAGAGTGGTAGATTCTAAAATAAATAAATAAATATATATATATATATATATATATACACACACACAAAAGCAAGGAAAATAAAAGTGGAAGAAACGTGAAGCTTCTAGATGTCTCGAGAAAAAGGGAGAAAAATGGAGAAAGGGAGGAAGTCGGTGAGAACAGGGCATGTAATATATATATATATATATACACACAGTAGCTTGGATGGAATGCCTAAAGCTTCCACATATATTTGTGGATGTAGCGGTGGAAGGGCAGAGAGGGTTGAGACGGCAACCGGTCAAGAGAAAAGGCGGTGCAGAGGAAGCCGTGGAAAAATACAGAGAATTCCATAAATTCTCTGGTAGGTGCAGCAGGATTTTGTATATATATAGATGAAGCAGGAAGCTTCTACACAGAGAAGCGGCAGGAAGAGATGCGGTGCAGACTCAAGCGGTAGATTCCGATGCGGCTCAAAATTGTGTGTGTAGATGTTGTGGTTGTGGCTCAGAATTTGCGTGTGGCTAGTACTGGAGTTGCGATGGGGGGTGGAGACAATGTCGCGGCAGTAGCAGTGCAGAAATGGGAGACGTCGCAGCAAGGGGAAATCCATGGAGAGGAATATATGTATGTATGTGTATATATTTGTGTCTGTGTAGCGTGTTGGTGAAAGAGGAATTCTGCCGTGAAGGTTTGGGTACAGCAGCTCGAATTTGACAATTGTTCCTTTGTTTGGGGTTTGTTGCAGGATTATATAAACATATATATATATATATATATATTTATGGTATAAATGTTGGGGCTTTGTAGGGGAGTTTGGAATTGAGTGAAGCGTTGCAGGGGAGGATTTTACAGTGAGCAGGGGAGGATTTTACAGTGAAATTTCTGAGGATTTGGTTGCAAGAAGTTGGTCAGAATTGATTGGGTACCACGAAGAGGAGCACGAGACAACAGTCCTGTGGAAGGGCCAGTTGGTGATTTGAGAAAACGGAAGAAATGGAAGAGTTATACAATTTGATTGGACTGCACCAAGAGAGTTGTTTTAGTTCTGGAAGATCAATTGAATAAGAGGCAAGGACATTTTCCTTGTTGGCATGTGGTTCTTGCATTGGCTTAAAGATATTAGAAATTAAACGGATCAAGAGGAGCTCTGTAAATACAAATGGATTGCAGTTCAGGTTGAAGACGAGTTGTGGGGAGACTTGATGCAGCTGTTATGGACATTAAGGGTCGACTGCCCTGTTTTGATGGATTCTGTAAGAGGCTCAATTGGTGGTACTGTGAACAATTGAAAGGTATGATACAGTTAGGTTCATAAGACAATCCAAGAAGCAGGGCTCTGTGCTCATCTATACGTTAGGCCTCATGTTGTGCGAAGTAGAAATTGGAAAATGGGCGGCAGAGTCTCTACTAGAATTAGAGCCCCAGAACCCTGCAATCTACATCTCGCTCCTAAGCATGTACTCGGCTAAAGGAGAGGGACAAGGTGACTCAGTTTTCTCTGCTTAGGACAGGACATTCATATGGAATTTCCATACGAGATAATGACTGATGATGAGATGCATAGTCTTAATGTTCCTACGATTAATGGTCTGATATTTCTTTGGGTGACTGGCCAAATAGTGGGGCTTGTCTAATAGCTTAGGGAATGTGATCTAAGATTAAAATGACTCAATAAATGATCCTGGTTGAAGGCCGCAGATGATGATTGCAGTGCTAGTGGAATGTTGACTGCAACTAGACAAAGGTTGGATATGTTCACATCTGAGGAGCATGATCTTCTAGATGTTGAATCAATCATGATGGCCACCAGAAGGATAATGCCTAGGATATACAAGGAAGTGCCCGACGCATCTGGAGACTGACAGGCTATCCGTGAGGGGAGATAAGCATAATATTCAGGTGAGTAACTCGGACTCCTGACTTGGTGTATATTTTCTGTATACTAAGCTGCTTTATATGCTGAACTGTTTTATACACTGTATTGTTTTAATGCACTTGCTTTCATGCATATTCCTTGTATTGTACTACATCTGGCATGATTCTATCCTGCTTCTTGATATCTCCTGTTCTGATTTTGTTGGAGTCTATTGTTCTAACTTGTCTACGCTATTGGAGTTTGATTCATGTTTATCTTGTCATGTTGAGTCTTGGGCCCCTTGGGATTGAGTATATCAGTAGATGGATGGCTGGCTCTACGGGACGCCCAGAACTCAAGCATCCGTTCAATCCTATCTGTTCCGCTCTGATACCGACCCGGTAGTGTGCTGTGGGGACATGGGCCTCCATGTGTGGGGTGGGTGACTGACGGATTATCTTGTGCAGCATCCCACATTACTGGGGAAGGTTCAGGCACTTTGAGCTATATCCATTCTATTTGAGTTGTATACGTTCTATTTGAGCTGTATCTGTTCTGCTCTGATACCGACCTCAGCCGGAGGTGTGCGATATGAGGCCCTCCATGTGAGGGGGTGGATGGGAAGTAATGCCATCCCACATCGCCTGGGGAAGGTTCAGGCATTTTGAGCTGTATCTGTTCTATTGAGCTGTATCCGTTCTACTTGAGCTGCATTGTTCTATCTGAGTTACATTTGAGCATGCATATATATATATATATATATATATATATATATATATATGAACTGGTTTTGAAACTCATGGCAGGAACCTATGTTACTCACTGAGCTTGTTTAAGCTCATTCTATTTATTTAACATTTTTCAGGGTATATCTCCATTGGATTAGAAAGCACAAGGACATGTCACTAGTGGACTGAGAGGCATTCCCAAGTAAGGATCTGATGGTAATAATATGTGGAGACTTGGGTTCTAATGGATTGATCTTGGCTATTCAGGTGAGCGTGATGATATAGTTATCTTTATTCATATGTAATAGATGTGTAGGGACATGGCTCATGGTAATGGTACTCTGGAGGAATCTAATATGCTCTGTGTGATATATCAGTTATAGATGTGCTCTGTGGTACATACTTATGAGGTATATTGTAATATCCTGACCCAGATGTAACCAAGCCGATGAGTTTTACGTGTTATAATGAAGTAACAATTTGGATTTTTAAATCGCTTGAATATGTGAATAAACAAATAATAATAAAGTAAATAAATACAAAGAAAAAAAAAGTAATGGGAAAGGAAATAAAATAAAAATAAAATAAAAATAAAGATAAAAATAAGAATTTGAAAGAAATAAATAAAAATGAAAAAAATTGAAATACATGCATATATTATATCTATGTATATTTATATATAGGTATAAATATATAAGGAGTTATATATGTGTGTGTAGTGTAACTGAAAACAAAAACAAAGAGAAAAGGAGAGAAACGGATGGGAGAGGAAGAGAAAGAGGGCAGGAGAAATAAAGAAGGGGCGGTTTCTCTTGGGGTAATCAACAGCCATCTCTTGGTTTTATATACAGCCGTAGAAGCAGAGAAAGAAGAGAAGAAAGAAGAAAAAAAAAAACAGAGGAAAACCAAAAACAGAGCAAGCGGTTGGACGCTAGAACTAGGGAGAAGAAAAGGAAGGAAAAAAGAGAGGAGGAAGAAGGGAGAGGCAGGTCGGGCACCGTGCGTGAGTTGAGACAGAAGCGGAGGAGGAAACGAGCCAAGACAAATCAGATTGAGCAGTGGATTCGGAAGAGAAATCAGTGATCGCTCTGTACGCGCGATTGGGTGAGTGCGTTTAATTTTCTGTGTTTGATTCTGTTCAAAGCATGAATTATTGTTTGATATATATATTGTGAAGCATGGGAATTTATTTGATATGCATGGATATAGTTGGTGTTGGAATTGAATCAAGAAAAAACAAAAAGAGAAAAACCGAACAGAACCGAACGTGGGAAACGGTAGAAAACAAAGGTGAAAAATCGATCGGATGGGTTGATTTTGTTGCGATCAATTGGGCTAGATCATGGGTAATTGATTCTCTTGGGTGTAGGTAAATTTTAGAATCAAATTTGGATTGAAACTGTAGGAGAAAATGGGAAAAAACGGAAGGGAAAGGGGCTGCCGGAAAAACCGCACAGCCCCCGGTACGCCACTGTTCCGGCCATTTTGGGAGTGCTCCGGCACTCCGATTTGAAATCCGACGATAGATTTGAGTTGCCCATAACTCGTAGGTATTAACCCCGCTGAAAAACGCAAGAAACCCGTCACCGGCGAGTCGCCGTTGACGAAGAAGACAACCTGTACGCAGGCATAGGCTGCTGCGCGGCTGCTGTTTTGCAATTTTATTTTGGCCAAACCGGGTCGGGTCTGACCCGACCCACCCATTCAGATGACTGCCCAACACTTGTACTTCATGGGTAAATTTTTAAATTCGAGTTTAGATAGTGTTTGGTTAGAAAGGAGAAGCTATCCAATGGATGGCTTATATTGGTATACAGGAATTGGAAAACAGAAAAAAAAAAAAAATTTGAAAAATGGGTTGGGCAGAGACTTGAACCTATGACCAATCGGGAAATGATGAAAATTCATGAACCACTGTGCCACTAAGGCACATATGATTTATTTTACTTAAAATAAGATATATATTAGACCCGATTCAATAAATTAAATAATGTAGGAAATTAAATAAATTCGAATTAAATTTCGATGCTTAAATTAGTCGAATGAATAATGAAAACCTACTGTTTTGGACCTTTTGGATTTAATGGTAAGGTCCGTTTCATGAGACAGAGTCTCGAAAAATAAAGTACCCGTAGAAATGTCAAAATGACCAAAATGCCCCTACGTCAAAGGTAAGTCAAACGGACTCCGATTTACTTAAGTAAATAGTGAATTTTTATTAATTCAAACCTACTGGACTTAACGGTGAAGTCCAAATTATGAAAATAGAACCCAAAAAGTAGAGACACGTAAATGACCATTTTGCCCTTGGGCAAATTAAGTCCAAACTGGAAACCGTAGAAACGTAAATGAGTAAAAGAGATATTTAGAGTAGCGAAATGTACAATTGATAAATGAAAGTAAAACTGAGACGTGTTTATTGATGTATAGGCCAGTCAACGGGAAAGGAGAAAGTCCCAGAGTACTAAGACACAGATAAGGTAAGTAATATCTGACCTCTGCATGTTGTACACTCAGCCATGTCACAGTTCTTGCTATACGCATTTGTACTCTATTTATCATATCAGATCCTTTATGATTCCACTTGTGTTATTTTACTTTTCCGTGGAATAGCTTAGTTATGATGCGTAGTATGTCCCGAGCATGGGGACCAGCCTTATATTATTGACCCGAGTATGGGGACCTGTCCCGAGTATGGGGACCAGATTTACATGATTGAGCTCAGTGCTATGCACACAGGGGGTAGCCGGGCCCCATAGTTTATAGCATCTACCAGTTTTGACATCACCATCTATCTATTGAGATTCATAGTGAAATCCTGTTCTAGCTTTGTTCGAGTACTTCCTATGATCTTGTATGTGACCCTTGGTCTATAGCTTGTGATGTCATCAGTCAGACTAGATGTTCCTTTATTGTGATATTCACTGACGAGTTTTGATTATTGTTATGATATTGACTGGCTATCATATCTTTATTATTATTCAGTTCTTTCCAAATCTTGTACACATGACAGAGTAGGGGACTTACTTATTGGGCTTTGTTTAGCTCACCCCTCTTTACCACATTTCAGGGATTGACGCAGAGGACGGACAGTAGGAGGCTTGTGGCTATAGGATGGACATTTTGACAAGTATTGGTAATAGGAGTACAGTCTTGTAGAACTTCCGTGTATTCACGTCCTGGGGACGAGATGATCTATTAGAGATGTTACAGGCTGTATGTTTTTTTTTTATTGCAGAACGATTTGTATTTAGAACAATTCAGTTAATGTTTTCCGCTATGTTTGCATATGATGATTCATGTGGTTATCTATTAGTACACTGATGTGAATAAACAGGATGATTAGGTCCGATTCGGCCAAAGGGTCGGGTCGGATGGTTGCGGTCCACTAATCCGTAGAGGGTGGGTTGCGGGACGTGACATATATAGTTGAGTTGCATTCCCGAGATAAAATGGTTTTAAATTCCACTTTTCTGACCCTACTTTAGGAATGTAATTCATCGTATGATTCAGAAGTTTGCCTTTGGTTAGTCGCATTGTTGGTCGGGAGATCGGCAAGACGGCTAACTGGCATCACATCTTGGGCATCCGCGTAGGGTGGGGTGCAGGATGTGACAAATCTGGTACGCGACACGAGATCAGCATAAGGTGGGGTCTCGGGTCATGATAATGTGTATCAGTATGCATATATATATATATGTGTGTGTGTGTGTTACAGTGTGTGTATGTGTATAATATATTATGTACATATATGTATATGTATATATGCGTGACATAGTGTGTGTGTGTATATACATGCATGTGTGTGTGTACATGCAGCATCTATATATATGTATATGTGTGAGTATATATATATATATATAGATATATGCAAGGTGCAGAAGTGGGGGGTGTGTGTGTGTGTAAATGGGTGAAATGGTGTGTGGCGGTGGAGGTTGTGCATGTGCTTATATATATAGTATTATATATAAAATATCTTACAAATAAAGCAAAAACAATGAAAGAATCAGAAAATGAGAGAGAGGATACAACCGCCATGAAGGAGAAGGAAGAGAGAGAGGATAGAACCGCCATGAAGGGGAAGGAAGAGAGAGAGAGAGAAGGTGGTGGGTTTTGATATTTATGCATAAGTGTGTGTGTGTGTGTGTGTATGTATAGCCTATAAATATATATGCATACACTAAATGCTTAGGAAGAAAGAAAAGAAAACAAAGAGGAAACTAAGGAAGGGAAGGAAAGAGGAAGAAAGGGAGGAAGTGCTGCAGAAATGTGAGTTTCTCTCTACAAAATTCTTGGAATTTTCATTTAGTTTCATAGTTTAAAAATGCATGAATGTACCTTATGATTATAGGAGATAGATAAGGAAGAAGTAAGGTTTTGTTTTGTTAAAGTTAAAGTTCTGAATTTTTGGGTTTTTGTAAAACTTGCATGAAGCTTACAAAAAATTATAGGGTCTTAATTTATGAGGAAAATGGTGAGTTTAGGAAGAAAGGGAGATGAAATAGTGAAGAAATGAGGGAGAAAATGAAGGTTGCAGGTTTCGGGTGGTGGAGTGTTTTAGTGGTTTCAAGCCACTTGAGGATTGGGGATTTGTTCCCCTCAACCTTAAAAGCATGTAGGAAGAAAAAGAAGAGAAAGAGCGTGGCTAGAAAGCCACAAAATAGGAGATGAAGGGGTGGCTGAAAAACCGTGGCTCGCTGGAGCAGCCACTGGTTTTCCCTATTCCGACATTTTCGATGATAAAAACCCAAAACCAAGTTTGGATATAAAGTCCTTAGGAAAATTGGAATTAAACTCCATTGGGCCAACACCGAAATTCCATCGGACAAAGTTAGCCGGCGCTGGAGAAGACGTCCAAAATTGGTCACAGAAGATGAACAGTAGGGAGGGGGGACGGTGCCGTTTAAGCCTATTTCTAACTAAAGCTACATCGTTTTAGCATATGTTGTTTTAATTTAAATATGAAATAAGACCTATTTGGTTACAAGGATATAAGGTTAATTCAATAACCCAAGTTAGGACGAGATATCGTATCCTAGATTTAAACCCCTATCCGTTGTTTGGTCTTGAAAATGTTTGAAAAATAAAAGGGGTTACTACCCCCAAGTTTCAAACCTCAGAACAGTAAGCGTGTGTCATGACCCGAAACCCACCCTGTACGGGTTCCCGAATCGCGACCGCTACCCTCAGGCCCGGGGACCTTAGGGCGAAGGCTCACATAAGTAGCTGTATCGGATGGCAGTGCGACATGTGTTTTGCGGAAGCGTGAAAAACTTTTTCTTTTCTTTTCTTATTTTTAATTTACGCACATCCACCTAGTACTACTGTTCTTCACATTGGTACACATGATTACACATTCAGAGCATAAATAAAAACTCAAAGACTTTATAAACATTATATGTCCACTACCCCGAGGGGGTTAATACATATTCTTACACTGTCTACTAATACAAAATGTACTATTAGAGTTCATAGGGTTTCCCAAAGAAACTACTTAAACACGTCTTCCCAAAAATGGCTAGACTCATCATCAATGTCCTCAAAATCAGTTTGTCATCAGTTACCTGAAAGGGGGGTCCGAATAAAATCCGGGTAAGCTAATCTAAGCTTGTGAGTAATTCCAGCATTTGTCATGGGGTTTCAATTGGTAGTGGTTTAGCACATGAAAGTTTCATAAAATAATCACTACCAATTGCTCGTATACTTCAAACATAGGATATATGCATTCCTTAAAACAGATAGCTTGAAAACATTTAAAGTACTCAAGCCAAACACGTATCTCGTCAAAAAGCTTGAAAACATTTTAAGTATTCAAGTTAAATATGAACTTAAAACATGTACTTCTTCAAGTAAAATATATATTTCAAACACGTAGGTATGCATAATAATGCGGGTAAAACCTGTTTCCATTATTACACATGTCATCTTATCACTTTCGTTAGTAGAATCTGTTTCAAACCGGACTCTAGTTTTACTACAATGCTACAATGGAGATATCCCGTACCAGGGGGATCAGATCTTGTTACCTAGGATTTTGACAGTCAATTGAGTTTCGTGCAACCCAAAATCCCATCATATTTTTACAGATTAATTGAGTTCCGTACAACCCAAAAATCTATGGGTGCTTATGCATAATTTCTCTTGTATTTCAAATACATTTATCACATGACTTCTTCAAATAAGTACTTTCATGAGTATTTAAAACAAGATGTTTATGACTTCATAAAATCTTCGTAAGCAAATTCAGAATATTTAACAAGATTTGGAATTTTAAACTTAGACATGCTGAGATATATTTTTAAGGAAAAACTGTAGCAGAAAGCCATTTACTGAGCATGTCACAATTTTATAGGAACAGAATATTTAAAAGAAGAATCACATAAATACTGAATTTGATATTCAAATGCTTCACATATTTTGAACTTAAAACTTTTTCAAATCCATGGAGTTAAATCTCCACTTCAAATATAGGGTTACTCACCTTGGTCCTTAGGGTCAGTGCTAAAAATGCGCTTTCCCACTTCCTCTGTAGTTCGTAAGAACAATTCATATATAGTCTCATTAACTTTACATAACTACAATATCACCTATTGATGTTTCTTAACTTATGCTTAGATCGTATTAAACCCTAAGACAATTTATGAACATTTCATAAATTTCATATGTACTTAATTTAACTCGTAAATTTTAACCTATAACACAATTTAATGTGTTAGAAATAAATTTCATTTTAACTACACTCTTCTGGTAGCTCCATTAATCTTAAGTTTAATTTATTTACTTCACATGTTTACGTGTCGTGTCTTTCTGTATTTTACCTCGAAATACGAGCCTTAGTTTAGTACCTTGGCAATGTTCTAGTTTATAGCCACCTGACTGATGCTATTTATCAAATTTTATGTCTCTTTATTTTAGACACTTCTTTTGTCGAATAGACTCTATCATTGAGTCTGGAACGTTGAAGAAAGTCAATTTAGGCTTTTGTGGAACTCCGTTTGGGTTTGGTAGCAGTAGGGGTATTTTGGTCATTTAGCATTTTTACGGGTCTTTAATTTTTTGGGACCTCGTCTCGTGACGTGGACCTCACCATTGGACTCAGGAGGTTCGAGATAGTAAGAATACACTAATAACTTGTTAAATTTGGTCAATGGCCCATTTCGTTATTATTTATTTTAATTAATTAATTAATTTTTATTTAATATAATTCATATATATTATGTAACACCCCGACCCAACGAAGTATCATTAATGACCGAGACCTTAAGTAACGAGGTAGGATTGCAATATGGATACGTGAAGTTTCAGTAAAAGTTCCGGGAACCTAGGACGATTGTACATCACATTCATTGCAATCACCAACATGTTTTCGTTGATCCCATTGAGACTGTATACTTTCACTCTGATTGCCAATCTTGAATCAAGACATGAAAAAGAGATTGTTACGTCGGGTAGGTTAACAAAGTGAATATGGAAACATGCTTAATACATGTTACATACACACATTGATGGTGTAATATGAATATGTATAACCAAAATATGTAAATAAATCTATATTTAGATATATAGATTAAAGTGATTAAATATATATACATATAGGTAAGTACATATATATGAAATGATGTAATTATGAAATTACATATTAACTAAAATTATATAGTTATGTCTACAGTTGATATATATATATATATATATATATATATATATAAGACTCAATGTAACTATGTAAGTTAAAGAAATGGAAAAGTAAAGAAAAATTGAAGTATGTGAAAGAATGTAATAAGATTAAGTAGAGAGAAGAGAAAGAAGCGATGGGCACTGCTCTCCAAGTCGCCTCCATGTGAGCTGCTTGGGTAAGAAATGATGAAGGGAGAGGTGGCAGCCAGGTCAGGTGTGCCATGCAAATTCTAACGCCAACAAGTGGCAAGGGTTTTCGACTTCAAGGTCGGTTTAGGAAGAGGTTTTAGAAGAAGAAGTGGTGAAGTGAAGGAAAGAGAATAGGAGCTTAAGACGCAGAAGATAGAGGAAGAAAGAAATTTTGAAAGAGAAAAATAGCCCAACAGGTAAATTGTTGGTTGAATTTATGTTTAAGTTCGTTCAAATTTTAAGCATGCAATAGTAGGGTCTTATTATACATAGCATAAACTTTAATTTACAACAGAAATGAACGAAAATCATGAAGTATTGAGTGAGAAAATTGAGTTACAAGTGAACGAGAATAATCAAAAATTCTAGTGTAGGTCTGAAATAAGTAAAACCAAATCCAAATCTATGTGTTGGAATCTGATTTGGACCTTGCCAATATATTAAAAATGTTAGACCGCGACCCCAGAATGCAAAGGTTAAACTCTAAAACACGGGTTGCAGGGTTCAGCTATGAAATCGAGTTCCAATTTTGGATCATTGAGCTTGGTTTTGTGAATGGGAATAGAATCCCCAAAGCATGAGGGTCACGCAAAACCAAATCCTGTTAGAAATGATCACGAAATAAGAGTTTATTGTCCAGTTGCAGGTTGGAGTATTGTTTTCCAAATCACAACTGTGAGTCCAAACCAGGAACCCAAACCGATTGTAACACCCCGATCCCATGAAATTAATAATTAATTAATAATTATTAATTAATACCGACTTACAGAATGATTTAGGGAATTAATCATGATCCCGACGGTCGCCATAGACCGATTAAATAAAGAAAATGTCTGGAGGGAAGGGTACCTTACCCGAACCCAAATTACTGATTAATTCAGGTGAAATAACGCCGTTTTAATACTAACGGAACCCGAATTAGCTAACCCGGGAAATCCTGAATGATTAATAAATGACACGGAACCTCTGACACTGTAGATAACTGAAATATGAAACTCTCGAAAGAAACCGCGTCGAAAAAGAAGCTACGGAATGAAAGTTATGTAGTAAACACTGAAACTGAATTACTGTGCAGCCAAACGTGGCCTTAACCAAAAATGGTGAAAAAGGGGCCAAATGGGAGGCCAAGGGAATTGAACCCTTGACCTTTGAGAGGGAATGAATTTTTCTCAAAAAGTTTACCAACTGGGCTGCCATTACTTTGTGCATATATATACAACTCAATTGTATATATCTCTAAGTTAACCAAGCCCCACCTCAAATTTGACCAATGGCAACCCATGCAAACCCCACATGATGGAATCACATCACCCTACATCACTCTCTGATTATCCAATCCCCTCACTGCTGAACATACTTAAAGAAATATATGTATAAGTGTCTATACATGTGAGGTTGTTTGTATACTGGTATAGAGAGAGTGGGAGAGAGATCATTGTGCAAGGTAGAGAGAGAGAGGGCTGCATGTACGTGTGTATCCATGGCTTGTGTGTATACAAGCTTGTGCATGCCTATTGTTTACATGGGATGCACCAAAGAGAACTGAGGGTTAAGCAACACACGACTGCACTGGTGCAACATGCACAGAAACCACAACCGAGCCATGGATGAGGAAATGAGGGCCACTCCTTGGAAGGTAAGACATTAAAACTACTCTAAAATTTCCTGTTTACATTTTGGATCTGTTCCTGATATTTTTGAGCCATATAAACTATATGTATGCACTACTGAGAGGCCTGGGATTGTTATAGAACAATTGGGAAGGTCGGACAGCCCTGAAACCCCAAAACTGTAGCAAAAATCCGTCATTAATGACCTCCTGTAACAGGTCTGAAATGGCCCTCACCAAATTGAATTATATTGGTCTAAACATGATCTAGACATTCCTAGGGTTCCAAATACCACTATACGCGACTGAGACTCACACGGGAAGACCCTCAAATTTGACACTATTCTTTTCGGCCATGGAACCCAAAACCTGAGATAGGCTTGCAAACTGAAATTTATAAATGGGGAATTGAAGCCCCTATCCTAAGGGTCACAAAGAACCAAACCGTGTGCGATTTGGTTGAGGAACAAGGCCACACGGCCGAACTGAAATTCTGCGCAACAATCGGTTCTACCGAGCTTAATCCTTAGATTCGAAGCTCAAAATCGATGCCAAATCATTGGTCTCACATCCAGGAATGTTTTGGAATCAAAACATATTGAAAACTGTACCTGAAACTTCACGAATTGAAGAAATCGTGAAACTGTGAATTAGGGCAACACTGAGTTGTTCGTTGGGGACGACAGAGTTGACTCGGTCGAGTTGACCGAGTCGAACCGAGTTGGTGAGTTGACTCTGGACACGTGTCGGCCTGTGAGGATGCCACCGCTTAATTGAAACTACACCGTTTTGGGCTTACCTGATTTGTTTTAAATCAAATCCTGCCTGTTTGGTCCCTCGGATAAAAAATTAAAATCGGATTTTGGGCATAACCTGAACGTGGATAAGGGGCCAATTAGGGGATAACAGGGATATTTAATTCCGGTTTCCTGAAGGGTCAGAACCGGTTGGTTTTTAAATGTTTTGAACCGGTTCACTTGGTAAACCCTTGAACCCTGTGGGTTGAACCCTAATTTAATGAAATTATATTTTGACCCTGAAACTTTCTGAAAATTACGGATTCACCCCTACTGTTTGACAGATTTGCACAGTGGCCCAGACTGTTGAAAATTATACATTTAAGCCCCTGCTAAATTAATAAAATAATAAAATAATTATTTTATTATTTTATTAAATTGGTAAAATTACGATTTTACCCCTGGACATTAAATATGTCAAACGGAGTCCAAATAAATTAAATAAATAGTGTATTTTCACTATTTCAAGCATTCTGGACTCAATGGTACAGTCCAAATTGGGAAATACAGTACCGAAAAATACAGACCTGTAAGTGATAAATTACTGTACTGCCCCTGATGGCACCAGACCCAAATAAAAATAAAAAACAGTCTATTTTGACTATGTCGGGCATTCTGAACTCAACGGTGAGGTCCGTTTAACGAACTGGAGTCCCAAAAAATACAGACACATAAAGTGTAAATGACCGTACTGCCCCTAATGATTCTCAGGGTCAATTAAACATAACAAATAGTCCAACTTAATTATGTCGGACACTCTGGACCCAATGGTGAGGTCCATTTTATGAACTGACGTGCCGAAAAAAATATGACACGTGAAATTACCAAATTACCCCTGATACTGTACGAAGCCCAAATGAAGTCCGATTGGGACGAAACTGATACCGATAGAAACCCGAACACTGGTGAAACTGTATACCCGAATAAATGACGAACCGGGGTCAGAATCTTACGAAACGTAAAATGACCAAAATACCCCTGAGCACTGTAAGTGCAAGATAAAGGTCAATCTGATCTGATAAATTATCGTAAGTATAATTATGAACACTGAAGGGCTAAGTAAGACTCCGGAACTATCAACGCGTAAAACGAGAAATGACCGATGTGTCCCGACGGTCTAAAGTAGATACCAAATGAAGTCCAACGGGACTTACAAATTTATACATGAGATATATGGGACGTTCTGAGGACCATGATAGGGTCCGGGGCAAAAATGACAAAATTACCATTTTGCCCCTAAGACTAAATAAGTACCTAACTGATACCGATTAAAGTCTAAAAGACTTAAAACTTCATATATACGATATATGGGATATTCTGAGGACCGTAACAGGGTCCGGGATAGGAATGGCAAAATTACCATTTTGCCCCTATGGTTAAAATGAGAACCTAACTGATACCGATTGGAGTCCAAAGGACGTAGAACTTTATACTTAAGATATAAAGACTATTCCGAAGACCACGACAGGGTCCGGGACAAGAATGGTAAAATTACCATTTTGCCCCTAAGGTTGAATGAGTGCCTGACTGATAACGATTGAAGTCCAAATGACTTAAATCATAATCCTGATGACTGCTAAGCCTAATTAAAGAATGAAATAGCCTCGAGTGAGACCCAGTGAAAGGGCGACAGGCTACTAGGCTGTCTTAGGTGATCCGATAGATACCTAAGATGACGAATGAGACCTGAATGGATGAGTTCTGATCTGTCTGTGATTGATGATTATTATTCAGGATATACATGGAGATGCCTGATGTACCTGGAGGTTATCAGATTTGTTGGTGCAAGGAGATAACCGTAACAGTTTGTGAGTAACCCTGACTCCTGAACTGGTGTATAAGTTCTGTCTAGATACTGTATTTTGAAGCTCTGTACTGTTTTGAATGTTATACTGTTTAAAAAAAAGCATATATTTAATGTACGATATGCCTTGTCCTGATTGATATTGGTCCGCTTTGTTCCGACATGTTCAGTTCCGATATGTCTTGTTCTGATTGATGTATTGTTCAGTTCCGATATGTCTTGATCTGATTGATGTATTGTTCAGTTCCGATATGTCTTGTTCTGATTGATGTATTGTTCTGCTTTGTTCCGACATGTTCAGCTCCGATATGTCTTGTTCTGATTGATGTATTGTTCCGTTTTGTTCCGTCATGTTCAGTCTTGATATGATTTGTCCTGATTGATATTGTACCGTTTGTTTCCGTCATGTTCAGTTTCGATATGACTTGTCCTGATTGATATTGTTCCGTTTTGTTCCGTCCGTTATGATCTATCCGTTTCATGGTCTGTCCGTTACTGATATGTCCTTGTTTTGACTGACGTATTGTTCCGCTTGGTTCTGTTATATCCCGACCGTTAATGATCTGTCTGTCTTGATTGTTTACCTGTGACTTGAACTGGTGTTTTGCTCCGTCTGATTCCGTTATGTTCCGTCCGTTAATGGTCTGTCTGTCTTGATTGATATATGGTCCAGTTCCGTTATGATCTGTCCGAATTCTTTACTTGGTATATAAGTTACTGCATAGATACTGTATTTTGATGCACTGTACGGTTTTAAAAAGTTATACTGTCTGAATGCATGTTTTTAAATGCAAACTTTTATACTGTATTGTACGCGGCATGATTTTGTCCCGTCCTACTATTGTTTTGTTCAGTCTGTCTTGTTCCCTTTTATGGTCTATCTGATTTTGTTCTGCTATGATGTGTCTGACTCTGGGTACCATTCTGATTATGAGCGGTCTGGCATAAGTAGGCTTGATTTTGTGCCTAACTGATATATTGTTTGTTATGCCCTGTTATATTCCGCCCAGTACTGACCTGTTCTAATATTGAATTAATTGCCTATACTCTCGATTGATATATTGGCATCATGCACTGTTCCGTCTGTTCTGATTTGTTGTTCTGTTTAGTTCAGTCCCGTTTTATTCTACTTAAACTGTATTCAAGTAGATCTATAAAACTGTTATTCTAAAGCGATTGAACTATCCTTGTGATTCATAAACAAGACCGGGTTTGAAACCCATGACAGGGAACCTGTGTTACTCACTGGGCTTTTCGAAGCTCACCCCATTCCCTAACATTTTTCAGGGATTATCTCTGATGGATTAGAAGACACCGTGATATGACATGGTAGGCCGAGTGGCACTTCAAGTAAAGGATCTGACGGCACTGATCTGTAGAGACTGGATTCTTGTGGACTGATTCTGTTATTCAGGTGAGTGATATGATACGGCTAACCTGATTTACATGTACTGGATAGATAATTATGGCTCATGGAAATAAATGGTACTCTAAAGATATTAGATCTGCTCTGTACTATATGCCTGATTTTAGATGTGCTCTGAACTTAGAACTGTTAACTGTTTTGGATTTAGACTTGCTCTGTGGTACATACCTTTATGGTGGATAAGTGAGTTGCATTCCCGTGACACAAAGAAAAAGTTTTAAATTCCGCTGCATCTGACCCTACAGTTGGAGTGCAATTCGTCGGAAGGTTCAGAATTTGCCTTTGGTTGGTCGCGTCGCGACCGACTGGCAGTCACGTCCTCGACATCCGCGTAGGGTGGGGTTCGGGATGTGACACCGATGCCAAATCGTTCTTTGATGTATTAGAAGTGGTTTAGTCACAAAAACTAGAGAGTTTTAGTAGTTCAAAACTCATGATACTGAAAGAATAGAAACCCAGAATTAGGGCAACACTGGTAAAAATCAGTGAAGAAGACGACGAGTTGACTTGTCGTTATGAATCGAGTCACCTGAGTTAACCCGGACATGTGTAAGAATGCGGGATGGCCATTGCTTTAGAAGAACAACACCGTTTGGGTTAAAATGGTTCAGTGGGACTGTGCTGAACCGATCGGCTAAGAAATTTAAGAAGCCGATTTAGGGTTTCCAATTGAGAACCGACTGGTTCAGGCCAAAAGTTATGAAAATTTGATTTTGGCCCCAACAGTTCTACAGAATTCAATTCTGGCCCAAGATAGAGAAAATTATTTCATTTATACCCCTGATGAATAAGTTAATAATTAAATAACTCATTTAATTATTTAATAAATAAAGTAAAATGACTATTATGCCCCTAAGTCAAAATTTGACCAAACGAAGTCCAAATGAAATAAACGAATAGTGTATTTTGACTATTTTGGTCATCCTGGACCCAACGGTGGGGTCCATTTCATGAGACGGGACTTTGAAAAATTAGGACACGTTAAAATATAAATTACCAAATTGCCCATATCATGTCCAAAGCCAAACTAAAGGCCGAGAAGGTCTAAATTGACTTTCTTCGACGTTCCGGACTCAACGGTGAGGTCCGTGTTTTGAAATAAAGTATGAAAAAATATGACACGTAAATATGTGAAGTTAAGAAAGCGACCCTGAAAGTTAATAAAGCCACTAGAAGAGTATACGTTAAGAGATAACGCTTAAGATTAAAAGGAGAATTTAATTACGATCTAAGCATAAGTTAAGATCACCAATAGGTGGTATTCTAGTGACTATGAAGTTAATAAGACTACTTATGAATTGTTCTTAGGAACTACAAAGGAAAGGGAAAGGCACATCAATAGCGTCAACCCAGAAGTATAAGGTGAGTAACCCTGTATTTGAAGTGGAGATTTAACTACATAGATTTGAAAAGATTTTAAGTTCAAAGATATGAAGTGTTTGAATTTCCAAATTCAGTATTTACATGATTCAGTTTTAAATTGTTTTGTTCTTATAAACTCTATTATGACATGCTCAGGGAATGGGTTCTACCACAGTTTTCTTAAAATATATTTCAGCATGCCTAAAGTTTTAAATGCAAAAGTTATGTAAAGTGTTCTGAATTTGTTTATATCAAGTGTTTAAAGGATTTATTATGAAATTACGTACATGATGTTTTAAATGTTCATGAGAAGCACCTATTTAAAGAAGTCATGTATTAAATGTATTTGAATGTAAGAAAAGTTGTGCATAAGCACCACAGATTTTATGGGTTTCTTCGGAATTAAATTAATCCAAAATTTGATGGGATATTGAGTTGTACGGAACTCAATTGACTGTCAATTGCCAGGTAGCAGGATCTAATCCCCCAGGCATAAGATATCTTCACGAAACGTAAAGTGGGAATCTGGTTCGAAACGGATTCTATTAACGAAAAGTGATAAGAAAATGTATTGAAAATGGAAGCAAGGTTTTACCCTCATTTTCACAGTACATATTTATGTGTTTTAAAGTTTATATACTTTATTGACAAAGTACGAGTTTAGTTGGAATACTTTTAATGTTTTAAAGCTATCTGTTTTATGAAATACATATGTTTCGAGTTATATACTCTATTTGACGAAGTACGAGTTTAGCTTGAATACTTCAAATGTTTCAAAGCTATCTGTTTTAAGAAATGCTTATGTTCTATGTTCAAGTTTACGAGCAATTGGCAGTGAATGTTTTACAAACTCTTATGTACTAAACCACTGCTAATTGGAACCCCATGACGAATGCTAGAATTACTCACAAGCTTAGATTAGCTTACCCAGATTTTTATTCGGACCCCCCTTTCAAGTGACTTACGGCAGTATTGATTTTGAGGACGATGATGATGAAGTTTGCTATTTTTAGAAGTTATGTTCAAGTAGTTCTTTAGTCTAGCACTACGAAGTTTAAGTACGAAATTTTGTATTAGTAACGTGGTAACCTGTTATGTATAAGTCCCACGGGGCAACGAAATACGTTTGTATTTATAAAGTCTTTAAGTTATATTATGCTCTGAATGTATAATCATGTGTACCGCTATGAAGAGCGGTAGTATCGGGCGAACGTGCAAAAATTTTAAATAAGGAAAGAAAAGAAAATTTTTTTCACGCTTCCGTAACCATAGGCCTCACCGCTGTCTGATACTATTGCTTATGTTTCGCTTCGCCCAAAGGCTCCCGGACCTGAAGGCGGTGATCGCGATCCGAGATCCGCACAGGGTGGGTTTCTGGTCGTGACATATTATATATTTATTTGTGGGATAAAAATACCACGGAATTGTCCTGTCTCCGTGGATAGCACGTGCCACCCTTTCTTATTGGTCTCTTGTTCGAATCTCTCACAGAGTGCTGTGCACCCTTTTTATTTTCTTTATTTTAATTATATATATATATATATATTTTTCCCCATTTTCTTAACATGCGTATGCGTGACCTAGTGGTAAGGGCTTGGGTTTCCTTGGGGAGGTTGGGCGTTCGAAACACCGGGGCTACAACCCCTTTCTTTTTCTTAATTTAGTTGCGCAAAATGGTGGATAACCCTCCTAAACATGGATAGGTTATCCTGTCCCCATATGGAATATTAAATAAGGCCTCTAACCGAGTGACCAAACAGGTGGAATCAGGGTTTTAAACCCTTAACTCAAAACAATGTCGCTCCATTAATGCGGTGGCAGCCCTCAAGACCACCACGTGTCCGAGTCACCCCCACCCATTTTTAAATGAGTTGTGAGTCGACTTAACATCGTCTTCCCCATCAACCCACGACTGTTGCCCTAATTCTGGTTTCCATTTCCTTCAATTTCGTGGAGTTTAGCTCAAGGATTTCTTACTGTTTTCATTTAAAATTGTTTCTGAAACATCAAGGGTCATCTTGGCATTCATTTTAGCGTTCGAAATGATCTCACTAGTTTGGTCAAAGGTTGGATAACCAAACCTAAAACTCGGTCGTATATGCTTATTTTTGAGCCAAAACTGTTGGGGTTTGTTTTGTTGTGATTCATTTTCCATAGGGTTTCATTCTTCATTCTCAAAGTTAGGTTTTGTACTGAGTTTGAGAGGTTGGGTTTCAAACCCGAAACCTGCAACTCATCTCATGGGGGTCTTTCCATATGTTTCTTAATCGCGGTCACATGTTTTTGAGGTTTTTGTAGGGTCTAGTTAAGATCTCAATACCCCAAACATGGTTTGGTTGCCATCGGTTCAGACCTGCTTGAGCAAGGTCCTCCAATGGTGGTTCCTTTTGGGTTTTCATGTTCAAGGTGTTTTTAAGACCTAATTTCATGCTTGATCAAATCTTAAACACATATTAAACATCATACGTATATAAACAAACTAAAATCAAGTCATATCTATGTATAATCTTAGAGAGAGAAAATGACAAATTTTATGTTTTCACACATTTTTGTTGTGATTTTGTTCTCCTTCACTTTCTGATTCTTCTCCTTGCTCCCTTATCTCTTGGTTTCTTTCTTACAAAGTAAGCATGCAGTGTATGCATTTGCTCTTATACACAATTCCACCGACCTTTTTCTCTCATCAATCTCTCTCTCTCTCTCAGCCCTAATCTAGTCCCCATTTTTGGCTTCCTTTCCCATCTCATAAATTTTCCTTTTTCTATTTTCAGTTTGCATTAAATAGGGGTGGATATTTGTAGTATATATGTATATTATATATACACATACACACTAACTCACATGTGAACACACACACACACATAGCCGACACTCACACACACTATTTCACAGTTTCACACACACACTTTGATATTTTGTATGTTTATGTATATATATATATATAATTATTCATGAGTATGTATATATATATATACTTGGCTATATACACTCCCAATACACTTTTAGAATGTGTATTGCATGTGTCCATATATACATAAATATTTATGTTTATTAATATATCTTTGTGACACACACACTTCATATTCACGTAAATTAGAAATTCTTACACTATTGTTCAAAATCTCGTAATGTGTGCCATATGACTCGATATTTGGGGTTAGGGTATTACAGCGTGTGGGCACTTAAACCCCACACGTGGACCACCGTGCCATTGAGGCACGTGTGGTTACATTTTACAATAAATAATATATAATATTAATTAAATTAATTAATTTAATTAATTAGGATAATTATTGAAATAATTTTTGGAGTCCAAATAGATTAAAAGTACAGTGTATTCCTATTATGTTGAGCATTCTAAATCCAATGACAAGGTCAATTTCGCGAGACGGGGTGCCAAAAAATTAAGACCCGTAAAGGTGCAAAATTACCATTTTGCCCCTAGTGATGCCCAAAGCCAAAATGAGATCCGTAAAATCCTAAACCTATTTTCTTCAACTTTCCGGACTCAACGGTAGAGTCCGTTTTCCCAAATAAGACACCTAAAATATTGATATATGAAATTGACTAATTTTAAGGCATTAGGTTATACATAATATTGAGCTAAGAACTATCTACTGATTTATAGGGACTTCGAAAGGAAAGGAGAAAGTGACTAATTTCTGAGATAGAATAAACTGTTAAAAGGTAAGTAAACCCCTGACACTTTAATATGCAGTATTCTTAGCCATGTCGATGTTATCCTTTAATATTGCCAAATTGTACTTTTATACCTACTTGACATTATTAATCCCACAAATTGATGATTGTCCTATCTTGTGGAAGTTATTGAGAACCTGACTGTCATATCTTGATTATGATTACTTGTACTGTAATACCCCGACTCGATTAATTAATAATTAGTTCACTAATTATTAATTAGAAACAAAATAAAGAATGATTAAGAAAATTTATCAGGATTTCCCGATAATTACGATGGACTAATAAAATGATTTAAATACATCAAGAGGGGATGATGAGGACTAGATCAATAAAATAATAGAGTGCCACAGCTTTGATTTGTGAAATTAATACATGAAGAAAAATAAATTCTAAATTAGAGACGGTCAAGCAGGAATGTAATAAATGCCGCGAACAATGATATGATGGGAAATCATTGAGTAGAATGCAATGGTGCAAAATTAGCATGACGCCCAGAGGAGCACGTTGATCGAAACTAATATGATAGTTATGACAGATTATAAAGATTAAATAGAACACGATGAGACATATATAAAATGAAAATAGTCACATTAGAAATTTAGTGCACACAGTCGAAAGCCAGGCTAGAATACCAAAGGGCTTTTAAAGTAATTAAGGCACAAATAAAATCAAATAAAACGGCCTAAACGCCAAACGAGGCCTAAGACCAAAAACATAACAAAAATGCCAAAA
Organism: Nyssa sinensis; assembly: GCA_008638375.1. NCBI lineage: Eukaryota > Viridiplantae > Streptophyta > Magnoliopsida > Cornales > Nyssaceae > Nyssa > Nyssa sinensis. The sequence continues at coordinate 2,281,457 of CM018049.1, forward strand.
ATGCAATGGATGAGTTTTGAACCCTTGACCCAAAATCAATAAAGCATTTAAGTCCCAAAAAAAAAAAAAACATTTGGGCTACGAACCATTTTGTGATATATATTTCATATGATATATAAATATATATGCAAAAAGTGATCAATCTAGAACAAAATAAATAAATAAATAAAATAATCATGAAATATATATATGTATATATATATATATGTATATATATATAAAGCTGCTGAGTAGCATGGCCCTAAATATAAAAGTGTAGGTGTGTGTACATGTGATAGAGAAAGTTCTGGAAGGTAGTACAAGGACAGGTGAGTGAAAAACTGATTTGAATGTGTATATATATATATATATATATATATATATATACACATACACACACACATACCAAACCATTAAGCTGCTCCAAAAATATACACACACACACACAAAGAGAGAGAGAGAGAGAGAGAGAGAGAGAGAGAGAGAGAGAAAGCTACTATGAGTGAGGAAAAGAAGAAGAAGAGGAAAGAAGGAGATCAGAGGCGAAAAGAGGTAAAATTTTCTTCCATTTTCTTCTCTGTATTTTATTTTACAGTGTTTACTGCCTTTTTAGAAAACTGAAACAAAGTGCCCAAAGAAACATAGGGTTTAAAAGAGTAGGAAAAATGATGAATTTAGGAAGAAACGGGAGATTCTTTGATGGAGAAATGAGAGAGAAAGGTGGCCAAAAATGATAGGTGGGGGAAAAGTGTCCTGTTTGAAGCTGAAAACAAACCCAAATGAATTATTAAGGTCCTTAGAGTCATTTTGATATAAAATACGTCAAAAAAAGCTATCAAAATAGCAAGAAAAATCAAAAATAAAAGTCGCCAGAAAGCTAGCTTCTCACCGGAGCAGCCACTGGAAGTGCCTGTTTAACGACCGTCGGGTTGCCCAAAGTTGGGTTTGGTCAGAGAAATGGGATCCTTGAAAAAAATGGAGCATTTCCATTTTTTTAGAAGTCTGGAACCCCACCGAAAACCCTCGCCTGCGCTAGAGAAACGTGGGGAAGACGGGTCCTATAAGTGTAGTTAGGCCGGATCTTGCGTCGGGCGGGGCAGGACCCGACCGAGCATATACAAGGAGGACACAGCGATGTCGTTTGTTGTTTGGGTTAGGTTAAAATTAGACTGTTTAGATACGAAAGTAATAAATCAGCAAATCAGAATTAGGGTAACCTAAAACATGGATAAGACTGATAGTAGGTATATGTTATATCGGTTCCCTAAAGGATACTGAACTGGCTGGTTCAAGAGAAAGTTGGACTAGTCTAGGGTTTTCATTTATGAACCCACTGGGTCAATGAATTATGTAAAATAAAGAAAACCAAAACTTTGTGAAATTGTGATTTGGCCCCAAACTTTTGAATAATCCCGTTTTGGCCTAAGATTTGGAAAATTAATTCAAATAAGCCCCTGAAAAAATAATAAAGTAATAAATTTATTTATTTAATTATTTTATTAATTGGGTAAAATGACTATTTTACCCTTGGACATTAAATAAGTCAAACGAAGCCCAAATAAAATAAATAAATAGCGTATTTTTACTATTTTGGGCATTCTGGACTCAATGGTGGAGTCCAATTGGTGAAATTAAGTCTTGAAAAATATAGACACGTAAAGTATAGATGACCATATTGCATCTAATAATGCCCAGGGCCACTTAGACAAAAGGTAGCTGCCTTAATTGTCCAAACATTCCGAGCTCAATGGTGAGGTTCGTGAAGCCTAAATAAATCCTGAAAAATATGAACAAACAAACTGGGATAATTTTAAATACACCCTGATGATTAGTTTTGTAATCAAATGGACTCCGATGACTTTGAAATTTTGTACCTTAATATTTTGGGACATTCCGGACCTAGTGACGGGATCCGTTTTATGAAACAAAGTCCCAAAACAATAGACACATGAAATGTCCAAATGATAATTTTACCCTTAGTATTCCAAAAGCCAGATAAATGTCAAGGGAGACATAGCCTGACTATTTTGGGCTCTCTGGACTCAACGATAGAGTCCGTATTAGCAAACAAAGTACCAAAAAATACTACAAGGACCGAATAGACTCAGAACGGAGTTAGAATACGTAAACTGTGAATGGAAAAGAATGGGACGTTAAAAAGTGTAAATTACCGAATTGCCCTTAAAGGGATAAAGAAGCTATAAGGCCCCAAGGAACCCTAAATGGGAAATTGAAAACCCGTAATTGAATAGACTAAGTTCAAAGAAACTTAAAACATTTCATAATAATGTTTGGGATTAAAATGGGTACTAATTCATTATGCAATATTTTTGGATCCATGATTATAGGATCACCTAAACGTTGGAAATGAAAAGAAGCTGTATGATAACAATAGTGGTGCCCCTATGAGAATGCGATGCTAAGAAACCAAGGTAAGTAACTCCTATGCTTTAATATGGGTTATTCCTAGTCAAGTCACATTTATTTTCAAATGCTGCCAAAACTTGTACTCTATTTCTTACCTAATGAACTTGATTTCTCCGATTTGATGTCAATTGACTTGTAATTATTTGGTTATGCTTGTACTTCAGATTTGATTTGCTTGTTTATATAATTTGTGAACTTATTTGTTGATACTTTAGCATAGTTATACCATCATGTATACCATGTCATGATCTTGTGATAGATCTTGTTGATGGAAATCGTGTTGTTCCACACACTTATGTCTCGTTGATTGAGATTTTGGCTATTTCATATAATTGTACATCCTGTGTGAAATTTTATTGATCATGATATTCGGTAAGTGCCTAGGGTTATACTCAGTCACATGGCCCATCTGTTCACAGATTGCATGGTGGACCCTTTGGGGTCTTGTGTGTCTTTTGGGGGCTTGAGATGAAAGAGCTCTAGTGCTATTCAGTAAGCCCGGGAGAATGAGGCAGACCTGAATGTGCATTTCTGGGTGTATGCTGGGCCCCGGTTGTTTACGCATATGTTCTGTTAGAACTCGCTATTGATATTTTTGGCATTCGTTGGATGATCATATTTTATACCCTGTGAATGATCATATTGTTGCAAGCATGATATACTTTTGATTGTATTTGTTTGTGGCAGCAAATCATCATGTTAGGCTAGATCCCATTTTGCATGATTTGTCATCACTTTCCCGTATTATATTGTGGGATAAGCCTTTTGGACCCTTAGGTCATTGTTGCTTTATCTTGGTGACTGGCTATATGATATCTTTTTCTTCTATATTCTTGTGGACTAACCCTGACCCATGGTAAAGCTAGGAATTTACTTACTGAGCTAAGTTATCTCACTCCTTACTTATGACCATTCTTTAGGTGGCCCTGTGAGGGATGAAATGCAATAAGATAACTAGTGGAGCTAGTGAAGCACAAATAATTAACACTAATGATATGAACTCCAAGTCAAAGTTAACTACGTACTCTGTAAGATTAAGTTTAAAATTGTGTATTATAATATTGCATCATTAGTGATGAGGTTAGCCTAGTATGTTAGATTACCATGATTAAATTATACTTGGAGATATTCTGATCGTTGGTCATTGGAGATGAGTTTTTGATCAGGTGAATTGTATTAGTGTAACTTCCACTTTAAGTAACTCATTGATATAGAATAGATGCATTGGGACATGACTCATGTATATTGATACTCTAAAGATATTTGGTGACTCATTCTAGACGTGCTCTGATGTGTTGGATAAGTTGCATTTCTGAATTAAAAAGGTTTTAATTTTCGCTGCTTTGACCCTCCATTTAGAATGCAATTCATTGTAAAGTTCAGAAGTCACCTTTGGTTGGTCGCATTGTCGGTGGGAAAAATTGGCAAGGGGACCAATTAGCATCACGTCCACGGCATTAGTGTAGGGTGGGGTGCCGGGTCGTGACATGTACGTTTTGTACGTAAGTAAACCCCGATGCTCTAATATTTGATATTCTTAGCCATGTCAATGTTATCCTTTGATATTGCCAAATTGTACTCTTATACCTATTTGACATTATTGGTCCCACAAATTGATAATTGTTCTATCTTGTGGAAGTTATTAAGAACTTGACTATCATATCTTGATTATGATTACTTGTACGTTTTGTACGTAAGTAAACCCCAACGCTCTAATATGTGGTATTATCAGCTATGTTATTCCTTTTCCTGCCAAGGTTGTACTCTTATACTTACCTAATGTTATTAGTTCCATAATTTAATGTTCATTCTATCTTATGGACTTTATTAAGCATTTGACCGCTATATCTTGATCATGATTGCTTATACATTTTATATGTAAGTAAAGCCCCAAACTCTTGCATGTGGTTGTTCTTAGCCATGTTATTCCTTTATACTGCCAAGATTTTACTCCTATACATACCTGATGTTTACTAATTCACAATTTGATATTTGTTCTATCTTGGGGGAATTATTAAAAATTGAATTACTATAAGAAGATTGTTATGTTCTTACTACAAGTAAAACTCAATCTTTTATATGTGGTAATTGCTAGCCATGTCATAATATTATTCTTTTATACTGCTAGATTTGTACTCCTATACATACATGATGTTTATTGATTCAATAATGTGATACTTGTTCTATCTTGTGGATATTATTGAGAATTTGATTACTATATCCTAATTATGATTTATTGTAGACTTTGTACCATGCTTTGAAAGGTCAACTGTTATGTTCTCACAGCTGAGAAAAATGATATTTCACATATAAACTCTTCGTGAAATTATGATCATGATACATTATGAGTACCCAGAGTTGTGCTCAGTCACAACATCCATCCGATGCTTTTACTGGACCTACAGGTCAAAGTCCATGAAACTATCCAATGATTTGAAGTGGTAGTGAATCTAGATATGGTTCGAAGAAAGAGTGAATCTGGATATCATTTGAAGTGGTAGTGAATCTAGATGTGATTCGAAGTGGTAGTGAATCTGGATGTGGTCCGAAGTGGTAATGAACCTGGGTGAGTACTTTTACTAAGGATATGCCAAGCCCTAAATAGAATATGCATAAAAATGTTTATTGATGTCATATCTTTTATTAAACTCATAGAATGGTCATATTTTCCTTATGAATGATCATATGTTTTAAAAGCGTATCCATTAACTTACGATTGGTTATCTTATGATTGTGGCAGTATGACTATTGTTTGACCAATTCCCTATTCATGACCTCATGTGCCCTATATCATTGATATTCACTTATTCTTGATTTACTATTGTGACCTTCTATCTCTTGATTGGCTATTGTGGCATCCTATTAGCTATAGTGACATTCTATTCTATTAGCTATTGTGATATTCTATTTTATTGGCAATTGTGACATTCTATTCTATTGGCTATTGTGACATTATGTCTCTTAACTAGCTATTACGGTATTCTATTTCTTGACTGGCCAATGTGGCATACTATTTTTTGATTGGCTATCATGTTACCATATCCTTGCTTATCTTGGACTATGTTCTTTTCTATACTAACCTGACCCATGGCAGAGCAAAGGAAACTTATTTGCTGAGATTTGTTAGCTCATTTAGACTTACATGTTTGTTTTAGGAAGGGACGTTGTATGCAAACCATAGGAGCTTGCAAGCAATAGAAAGTATTTTGAGAAATACAATAGAAATGATATCTTAATTTTCCCATATATTCACCACCTAGGGGTGATGTAAATGTTGGTTCTGTTTTTGATATGTATATAGAACCTTATTATGACTTCTACCGTATAATTGTTTAATTTTTATATTACACATTGTTATCACTGATATAATTAAAAGAAAAGTAGGGACGGCCAGAGGGTTGGTCCCGTGATCCCCAATCCGCATAGGGTAGGTTTTCGATCATGACAATATATCATGTCCTCCATGAACTTTGACCTGTTGATCCAAAAGCATCTATGAATCAGATGGACGTTGTGACAGATCACAACTCCAAGCACTCATATTAATAATACCATGATCATTATAATTTCACAGATGGTGTGCATATTTGTGGAATAACAAATTCTCGGTAATGAAAGGCATAGAAAATTTTCAATATCCAAACAAAGTATATAAATAAACAAGTAATCACATGAGGATATTGACAACTAAATTCTTAACAAGTCCACAAGGCAGAATAGGCATTAAATTGTGGAATCAATAAGTATTAGGCATGTATAGGAGTATAAATTTGGTAGCATAAAGGAAATGACATTGTGACATGGCTGGGAATTATCACATGTTAGAGTTCGGGTTTTACTTGCCTTGAAATGTTTCTCCTTTCCTTAAAGGGTATTAGACCACATTTTCCTTTCCTTTTGATATCCCTATAAATCAAGAAACATTTCTTAGTTCAATATTGTGTATAATTTTACTATGAGTTTATTTATGAATCTAGGTCTTGTTTGGCAAAATGGACTCCACCATTGAGTCCGAAACGTCGAAAAAAATTAATTTTGGCTTTTACGGGCTTTCATTTGGCTTTCGGGTATCACTAAGGAAAAAATGGTAATTTTTGCATTTTACGTGTCTTAATTTTTGGGATACCACTCTGTCACATCCAGCACCCCACACTATGCGGATGCCGAAGATGTGATGCCAATTAGCCACCTTGCCGGTCTCCCTACCGACAATGCAATCAACCAAAGGCAACTTCTTAACCTTATAATGAATTGTATTCCAAATGTTAGGTCAAAACAATGGAAAATTAAAACCCTTTAAATTATCATTCTGAGTCAAGAATGCAACTCATCTAAACACATCAGAACACGTCTATAATCAGTCATCTAATGTCTCAATATACATCAGCCATGTCCCAATGCATCTATTGTATATCAATGAATTCAATAATATAGTTCCACGAACCTGAATATCATGATTCAGTCCACAATACTCGAAGTTTCCATAATTCATTGCCATCAAATCCTTGCTTGGGATGCCTCCAGCTTACTAGTTTCATTTCTTCGTGCCTTTTAATCCAATGGAGATAAATCCTAAAAAATGTTAAGATAGAGTGAGCTTAAACAAGCCTAGTGAGTAACATAGGTTCCCTACCATGGGTTTCAAAACCAGTTCTTGTTTATAAAACACATGGGTAGTTCAGTCATTTTAAAAGTAACAAGTCCAAATAAAAGGCATGATTAAATGCAGTTCAAGTAGAACAAATCAGATTAAAATAGAACAAAACATATTAGAACATAACATAACAAAACAGATCAGAATAGAAAAGAATAGAATGTCAATATATCAATAAGAAGTATAGGCATATCATCAAGTATGTTTGAGCCTTTCCTAGCTGCCCTTAAGCGGACACTCATGGGGCCTCTACCCTCTGAGTTTTGCTCATAAAATAGATCAAAACGGAACATAACAGAATTGAGTGAAACAGAACAGAACAGGACAGATTGCCAATCGGGCATATCATCAAGTATGTTTAAGCCTTTCTCAACTACCTATAAGCAGACACTCGTCCTTTCCCAGCTACTTATAAGCAGACACTCATGGGCCCTCTACCCTGTAGGTTTGCTTTTGGCCTACACCTGTCATACCGCTCAATCCTGTAGTGGGCCCAAGATTCAGAACATAACAGAATTGAACAGAACTGAATCAGAACAGAACAAAACGGAATCATGACGTGTAATGCAATACAAAGTGTATACATTTAAGTAATACAATATATGAAAATGCTATGATAGTTAAAATATCACCAAGTCAGAAGTTTCAAGTTACTCACAAACTTTTACGCTTATCTCCATTTACAGATGTTTTCTAGATCCTTCCTTAGGCATATCCTTGTATTTCTTAAATAATCATCATCAATCACAAAAATATAAGAATTCACCCATTCATGAATTATTCATCATCTTAGAAGTCTATCAGATCACCTAATTAAGTCCATTAACCTATCACCCATTTATTAGGTTCCAACTTAGGCTATTGAATTCCCTAATTAAGCTTAATAGCTTTCAGAATTATAATCTAAGTTATTTTGACTTTATTCGTTATCAATTAATCACTTATTTAACCTTAAGGGCAAAATGATAATTTGCCATTCTTGCCCCAGACCCTAGCTTGGTCCTCAGAACATTCCACATATCCTTTATATAAATTTTTGAGTCTTTTGGATCTCATTTGGTATCTGTTTTAAATTACCGGAACACATCGGTCATATCCCATTTTATACTTTTACTATTCCAGAGTCTTATTTAGACCCTCAATTCACATTATTATGCTTATGACAGTCAATTATATCAGATTGGCCATTTTTAGGATTTATTCAGCCTTTACTTTATATTTCCTATGCTTAGGGGTATTTTCGTCATTTCACATTTTATGAAATTCTTACCCCGAATCATTATTTAGTCATTTATACAATTTCACAATTATTTGGACCTCCATTGGTATTAATTTTGTCCAATTCGGACTTTATTTGGGCTTCGTATTGTATTAGGGGTAAAACAGGAATTTCACTTTTTACGGGTCTTAAGTTTTTTTCTTGAATTGTGTCCCCTAAAACGAACCTCTCCATTAGGTCCAAAATGCCCAAAATAGTTGAAATATATTCTTATTTTATTTTATTTGGGCGTTGTAGCCATTTTTACAAATTAAATATATTTAATTTGTTTAATTCCTTTATTATATGCTAGATGCGGATTAAGGATCGATACCTTAATTCGCATATAGTTTTATAGTAGCATTATTTAATAACCTGCATAGGTTTCGACCAGATACTACTAGGTATGCCCGGTATACGTAATCTGCATATACTACTAATAACTCGACCCGATTAGACCGAGTAATCACTTTAATGCCACTTTTATGAGCTTAATTATATATATTAAGTTATTCAAAATTTTAAATTGAAACTAGTAGGCCGTAAATGTTAAAATTTATACACAAACAGAAAATAGGCAAAATAAAACAATGTGTGAATAAAACAAAAATTAATCAAATTTGTCGATAAATACGAAGTAAAATTGGTCGAATAAAACAAGAGATACTATGGCAAAAAGTAAGATTTACTATGTAAAGATTTAACACGCAAACATCAAAAGCAAGGCAAGAATACTAAGGAATTTTTAAAGCAATTAAGGCATAATTTCAAAATTAACGAAAAATAGCTAAAATGCCAAACGAGGCATAAGTAATAAAACTGGGGAGAAATGAGGCAAAAAGGGAGGCTAAGGGATTTGATCCCTAGACCAATAAGGGTAAAGACTTAAAGTACAAAATCAATGCCACCTGGGCTACTAGCACTTTTGTGCTATAAAATGCATAAGATACATACATATGCCCAAATAAGTTTCAATTCTGCACGCTCAAAATTTGAGATGGCAACACACTATTGGACACCACCCTCCTTCACCAATCATAGCACATGCAAATATATACACACACACACACACACACACACATATATATATGCATATAAAACTAGACTAATTGAGTACATAGGCCTAAATGACTACTCTAAGGGAGGGGGTTGCGTGTGGGGCTGAAGTAATGAGTTTGTGCCTATAATAGTATGCATGTGCATGGCTGAGTAGACCTAGGAGTGTGCGTATGGTTTGTGTGTGAGCTTCATGTAAGCTTGTAAAGAAAGAGTGAGATAGAGAGAGAGAGTAGAAGAAGAAGAAGCTGAGGAAGAAACTGGAAGAAAATGAGCCCAACAGAAGCTCAACAAAGACTAGGGAGTAGAGAAAGGCCATTGAAAGGTATTCAAAAACTCATATTCGAATTTTTCCTATTTGATAAAATTAGCACTGTTTTAGGTTGTTTAGAGAGTTATATTGGCATGCATGTTGTTGTAAATTAAAACAAAAAAGATTTGGGGTAACATTAAAGTGCTTTGGAGGTAAGAAACCTAGGAGGCCAAGAAACCGCCATTGATGAAGCTTGAAAGCTTACCCAGAAATCAACTTAGGTCAAAACCAATTTGGTGTTCGGGGATTAAAACTAGACCCTCATAGGATCACAATAAAGCAAGAATCAACAATTTTGGCCCAGAAATAGGCATTTACTAACCACTTGAAGGTCTAGGTGATAATCGGTCTCATCCATACCATAGGGTTAAACTGAGTTTTAGAAACATGGAAATGAAGCCCTTTGTAAATCATGAAAAACAGGCTAAGAATAGGCCAAAATAGTCTAGTGATGAGTGAGAAATTCGAAGTGATCGGAGAGTTGGGTTTTGAAAATAATAGGTTATTTGATGGAATTTGGGGTTAAAATGATGCCTAAGGCTTCTAAAATGGTTTTGGGACAGATTAGGATAAAAAAGGGGTTTCAAAACCACAAGAGGAAGCATTTTAAAATTCTAAAAAATGCAGTTTTTGGCTTCAGGTGCTGAAGGGGGTAGCTGGAGCTTCGCTAGAAAAACGATGGAAAAGATGAACTATTCAGGATTGGGTTCGAGTTCAGGTCGGAACCCGCTCGATTGCACATATGGGCTTAATTGACATGGTGTCGTTTTAAAGTAAAGTTTTTTTTTAATTTAAACCTGAATGGTTCTGTTTGGCAATAGACATAGTAAATCCTTGATTTGATACCCTTGTTTGAACTCGGGATATCCTATCCTGGTTTAGAGGCCCTATCCATTGTTTGGCTTTGGAATACAATGAAAAAAAATAGGGATCGCACAGTTTGTGGGTTTCGAACCCTTAACTGAATGCGTGTGAGGCACTTAACACAAGTCTGTGAGCCGCTGTGCCACTGCCCTACTTGTTTAAAATTTGACCTAAAAAAATATATAATATAATATTATATTATTGAATTAATTATATTAATTTAATTATAAAAAATAGCCTTGATACCCGAATAAAACATAAAGATAGTGTAAACTGACTATTTTGGGCATTCTGGTTATAATGGCGAGGTCTATTTTATGAGACAGGGTCCCAAAAAATTAAGACACATAAAATAAAAAAATTACCATTTTGCCTTTAGTGATACCCAAAGCCAAATGAAAGCCCGTAAAAGCCTAAATCGATTTTTTTCGACATTCTGGACTCAATGGTGGAGTCCGTTTTTCCAAACAAGACCATAGATTCATAAATAAACTCAGATTAAAATTATACGCAGTATTGAACTAAGAAATGTTTCCTAATTTATAGGGGCATCAAAAGAAAAGGAAAATGTGGTCTAATACCTTTTAAGGAAAGGAGAAACGTTTCAAGGTAAGTAAAACCCGAACTCTAACATGTGATAATTCCCAGCCATGTCACAATGTCATTTCCTTTATGCCCAAATTTATACTTCTATACATGCCTAATATTTATTGATTCTACAATTTGATGCCTATTCTACCTTGTGGACTTGTTGAGAATTTGGTTGCTAATATCCTCATGTGATTACTTGTTTATTTATGTACTTTGTTTGGATATTGGAAATTTTCTATGCCTCTCACTTTTGAGAATTTGTTATTCCACAAATATGTGCATCACTTGTAGAATTCTGATGATCATGGTATTATTAATATGAGTGCCTAGAGTTGTGATCTGTCACAGCGTCCATCTGATTCATAGATACTTCTGGACCGACGGGTTGAAGTCTATAGAGGACATGATATATGTAAAGAGCTCTAATGCTATTCAGGAGCCTGATGGTGGGGTAGACCAGGATAAGTGCTTCTGGGGCTATGTCGGGCCCTAATTGTTCCAGCATCTATTTTGTTAGTATTCATATCATTTATTGATATTCTAATGTTTCACTCTCTGATTATTGATATGCTTGCTATACCTATTTTTGATTATTTGATGATGTATTCATGTTTATTGATACGCTTAATTGATGGTACATTTTGATTACTGATATGACTTGCAAGCCTATCATTTGATCTGATTTGGCTATTTGTGGTACCTTATTAATTGTGGTAGCTAACTATTGTATAAGCTAAGTCCCCATTGTTGAATTGTCGTTTACTTGTATCATATTATCATGGGACGTGCCTATTGGACCCTCGGGTTTTTTTTGTTGTTTCACATTTTTGGTGACTGGCTATTGTATTACCATATCATTTGCTTGTCCTTGATTACAGTCTTTTTCTGTACTGACCCTGACCCTTGGCAGAGCAAGGGAATTTACTTACTGAGCTAAGTTAGCTCATTCAGATTTATATAGTTTTTTTAGGAAAGGATGCCGTAGACGGACAATAGAGGGTTCCCTACGAGCAAGCGTCATTTTTGCTACAGATCTGTCTTTGTAGAAATTTAATGGACATTTTTGATAAAGTTGTAATAGACTATACTAGTACTGTCTTAATTCTGCCATGTGTCCACGTGCTAGGGATGTTTTATATTTGTTTTAAGGATCTGTAACTTAAACACTATACTCATTTTGGTCTGTAAAACTTCATTATGCTTCCCGCTGCTTATTTATTTAATTTCACATTATTATCATTGATTCTTAATCTGAAATTATTAAGGACAGCCTAACGGTCGGCCCTGTGATCCTTAATCCACATAGAGTGAGTTTCAGGTCGTGACAAGTTAAATTTTTTCTGTCGTCTCTTCTACTATCTTTGGGCCAAACAACTTTCTTTCCCCTACTTCTGTCCAGCACAAAGGAGATCGGAACTTCCTGTTCCATAGTGCCTCATATGGTGTCATACCAATACTGGACTGATAGCTATTGTTGTACGTAAACTCTACTAGTGGTAGTTGTTCCTCCCAGCTTCCCTTAAAGCCCATGACACTAAAATGTAGCATATCCTCCAAGGTCTGAATCGTTCTCTCAGACTGTCTATCAGTCTTTAGGTGGTAGGCAGTACTAAGACTTAGCTCTGTGCCTATTGCTTTCTGTAGGCTACTCCAAAATTGGGACACAAATTGTCACGACCCGAAACCCACCCTATGCGGATCTCGTGTCGCGGGGCTGACCCGAAGGCCGTCCCTACTTTTTCCATTCCTGTATCATAGTACTAATATGCAATGTACTAAAAATTTTAAACAATGAACAGCGGAAGTCTTTATCAATTACAGTAATCCAGCGGAAGTCTTTAAAATAAATTTAACAGCGGAAGTCTATTAAATACATGACATGGTTCTACATAAGACAAAATGAGAACTAAACGTAACCAGCACCCGGGGGTGGTGAATACATGGGAGAACTAACATAGACTGATACAATACTTCAAAATGTCCCCCTACGCTCTCAGACTCCTACTAGGGTCTTGCAGCGTCATCACCTGAAATGGAGGTAAATGGGGTGGAATAAGCTACAAAGCTCAGTAAGTAAAACAGATCTCCAACACTGGTATCGATGATCAATGTGAATCCATGAATAAGATAATGATAGCCAATCATAAGGAAGAAGATGTTGTGATAGCCAATGAACATAATCGCCACGAGAGCCAATGGAAACAATTGCCACGAGGGCCAATGAAAAGTAATCACAATACACAATCAGGAGTAATAGTGTAAAATGAAAATATAACAACAATGAAGTACTGCCACAATGAACCGATCACAATCAAATCAATCAATACAAGTCCTTCAAGACTTGAAGAATCATAAGGAAATGTGCCATTCAATCAATCAAGTTCTGTCAATCATAAGAGATGCTGTTATTCTGTTTCAGGGCTCGGCAGACCCTCGATCTTTTGGGGCCCGGCATACTCCCCAGTCAATTCCAGTAAATTTCCATTTGTCCGTTCACGGACTTGACCCGTAGGTCCCATTCAATCAGATAGCATCAGATGGGTGTTGTGACTGAGCACAACTCCCGTGTCCATAAACATGTCATGATCATAGTAATTCCATAGAATATAAAAATGGAATATCATTCATTCATTGAGGATACAGTAGTAGGCCTTTCAAGGCATGGTTCAATACGATAACAATGATATAATCAGTCAAGCAATGTCCACGAGATAGAACAAGATCTCATTGTGGATAGTAATAACATGAGTTGCTTTCAAAGCACAGTTAAACATGATAACAATGATATACCAGTCAATCAAATGTCCACAGGATAAAGAATATCGAATTGTGGAACACAAGAATATCAATACATTTAAGAGTACGAGTTTGGCAGTAAAAGAATAAACTTGGCTTGTGGAAACACCACATGTAAGAGAGAGTCATCCACTTACCTCTATCGTGATTCTATCTTAGAAATCCGTGAGTATACCTTTGCTTTTCGAGTTCCCTATATATCAGTGAATACGTTTCAGAATAAATGCTATTCATCAAATTTTATGCCTTTCTATCATAAGTATTTCAAATAATATTTTAGACTTTACCATTGAGTCCGGAATGCCGAAGAAAGTCGGTTTAGGCTTTTGCGGAATTCCATTTGGACTTTTGCACTAAAAAGGGCAAAATGGTCATTTTGCACTTTTACGGCATTTTATCCTTCGAGGTCTCATCTCATAAAACGAACCCCACCAATGGACTTAGAACGTCCGAGATAATAGGTTTTGACTATTCATTTGTATCGTTTGGACTTCGTTTGACCCAATTTTGAAATAGGGGCATTATTGTAAAATTAATATTTAATTAATTTTTTATGTTTGGGCAACAGTGAAATTTCTTAAAATATTTGGGGCCGGTTCACAATTTCCAAAAGCTGCGGTCTGAACCAGTTGGTTCAGACCTAAAAACCCTAAACCGGTCTACCCCTTCACTGAACCAAACGGTTCAGTCCATTCAGAGAACCGGATTCCAATATCCTGGTTCCTACCCTTATCCGTGGTTGGAATAAGCCCAAACCCAATTTCCATTTCCTATCCCCATAGCCAAACAAGCCCAATTCATTTAAATTTAAAACCCAAACGACACAGTTTTGGCTTCGTTTTATTTCCGGTCGGGTACCGACCCGACCCGATCCGAACCCGGATCCGGTCTAGACTTAACCCGAACAGACCCATGCTTTTCCGGTCATCTTCCCCACTGCTCCGGTAGGGTTCCGGCGTGAACAATCGTCTTCTCTGACGACTGTCACATATTTTTCGGTGGTTTTTCCCCCCATTTTGAATGCCATTCTTTTCCATTTTTTATGTAGATTATATTTCTACCTTTAGATTTCAGTTTAACCTTTTAGTTCTTCACGAAATAGGGGTTTAACATTTCCGGCCGAATCTCCGGCCAAGTGATATTTTTCTATTTCGTGACGTTTTGATCACGGTTTTGGTCCTAGCATTTTTCTAGCTTGTTTCTGTAACTCATTAGATCATTTTTAGAAACTTTAAAACAAGTTTTAATCATGATATTCATGGAACCCGAGATTATTCCATCAACCTGCAACTCGTTTTTTCTCCTTGCTTTCTAAACCATTTAACCTAATTCTTTTTGCATTTAAAAGCTAATATCATGCTCATTTAGACCCTAGATTTAGATCAAACATTCATGCTTCAAATCTCAAAAACAGAACTAAATGGCTTACCTGGGTGTTCGGGTTTTTGCCCTGTGTGACGCTCCAAACTTCCCTATTTTTGCTCCTAAGCTCTTTGCCAACCTTTCTCTCAATCTCAGTTTTCTTTTTTTTTTTGCCTTTAAACCCACACCCGTATGTACATATATAGAGAGAAGGGTTCCACCGCCTCTCTCCCTTTTTCTCCTTCTCTCTCTCGGTTACTCCCCCTTCTATGGCCCCTTTCTTTGACTGAAGCCTGATGTTCTCTCTGCCAAATGCAAACTTTGCATTAAATGGCTTGGGAGACTTGTGTTGCACTCATATATACATATATCATATTATATATATATATATTACACACATATCTCACCTAGCCGACACACACACACACCTCACATTCAGTCCACCTGTATACTGCCCAAGGGCAGTTCTCCCTTTTCCCTTTTCTTTTCCTTTTATTTCTTATGCTTATACATATATACACAATTATATGTATAATACATCATATTATATATATATATATATATAAATATATACATACACACCAAATACATGTTTTTATACATGTATATACATGCATATGTAGGGGTGCAATCCCATTTTTAATCGTATACACATACACTTATTTTAATTGAGCTATGTATCTATGTTCACGTATGCATGCATGGAAATACGTGCATGCACGTATTTCGATGCAATGCCCTGTGGTGCTCGGGTGTTACCCAGCCTTGGTCATTCATTTCCATCATTCACGGTTCCAGTCATTCAGTTCCATGAAAATACTATGATATACATATCTTACCGTTCAAGTTACATGTGTTAACCGACCTACCTCGGTATACGTGACGTATCTCGGGTCGGGATATTACATTCTTACCTCCTTAAAAATAAGTTTGTCCCCAAACTTAGCATATACTACTATGAAAATAAGTGCGGGTACTTGGTGCGCATATCATCTTCTCGCTCCCAAGTAGCCTCTTCCATCCGGTGATTTCTCCATAGAACTTTGACTAATGGAATAGTCTTGTTCCGTAGTACCTGATCTCGACGATCCAAAATCTGAACTGGATGCTCTATGTAACTCAGATTTTCCTGGACGTCTAGCGGTTCGTGCTCGATCACTTGATCTGCACTCTGTATACACTTCCTTAGCATCGAGACATGAAACACATTGTGAACATGTGCTAACTCCGATGGTAAGGCAAGCTCGTAAGCTACGGGTCCAACCCTCTTCGTGATCCTGAATGGCCCAATGTATCTGGGCGCAAGCTTCCCTCTCTTGCCAAACTGACTACTCCCTTCATGGGTGATACTTTCAAGTATACATAATCGTCTTTTGCAAACTCTAAGTCTCGTTGGTGAACATTCGCATAGCTTTTCTGTCGACTTTGAGTTGCTAATAAATGCTGTCGGATCAGTTGTATATTTTGTGCGGTCTGTTCCACTATCTCTGGCCCATAGAGTTTCCTTTCTCCCACTTCTGTCCAACACAGTGGTGATCGGCACTTCCTGCCGTACAATGCCTCATATGGCGCCATACCAATACTAGCTTGATAGCTATTATTGTACGTGAAGTCGACCAATGGCAACTGATCTTCCCAACTCCCTTCAAAGTCTATGACACAGAAACGTAGTAAGTCTTCTAAAGTCTGTATCGTCCTCTCCGACTGGCCGTCGGTCTCGGGATGATACGCAGTGCTAAGACTCAGTTCCGTGCCCATAGCTTGTTGTAGTCCCTTCCAGAATCGTGATACGAACCGGGGGTCCCTATCAGAAACAATCAATACTGGAACTCCGTGAAGTCTAACAATCTCTCTGATGTATAACTCGGCTAGTCGCTGAAGAGATTGTGCCGTCTTGGTTGCCAGGAAGTGAGCTGTCTTAGTTAATCTGTCTACGATAACCCAGATAGAGTCACTTCCCCTGACTGTCTTTGGCAATCCTGACACAAAGTCCATCGTGATGTGTTCCCATTTCCACTCAGGAATGGGCAGTGACTGCAGAAGTCCTCCCGGCTTCTGATGTTCTACCTTAATTTGCTGGCACTTGGCACATCGTGCTATGTACTCAGCTATGTGACGTTTCATCCCGGACCACCAATAAGTATCCTTAACATTGTGATACATTTTGGTGCCCCTTGGATGTAAGGCAAATTTTGAACTGTGTGCCTCATCAAGAATCTCTTTCCTGATCTCAGGCACGTCGGGTACGCGACCCTATCCTGATAATACAATATTCCATCTCTCACTGTGTACTCGGAATCTATGCCTGTCTCGATTCCTTGAAGAAGCTTAGCCAACTTCTCATCCTGAGTCTGCTGTCCCCTGATCTTGTCCACAATCGACAAACCGACTGTGACGTTGGCACATAGTGCCTTGGAACTGGGCAGAACTATCTCTATTTCCATGTCCTCTAATTCTCTCAGTATTTCTGTCTGTGTTGTCAACAGGTAAGCTAAACTTCCTGATGACTTTCGACTAAGAGCGTCAGCTACCACATTTGCCTTTCCTGGGTGGTACTGTATGTTGACCTCGTAGTCCTTCAATAACTCCAACCAACGGCGTTGTCTCATATTGAACTCCTTCTGTGTAAACAGATATTTGAGGCTCTTATGATCGGTGAAAATTTTGCACGTGGTCCCGTATAAATAGTGCCTCCATATCTTCAAAGCGAAGACAATGGCTGCTAGCTCAAGGTCATGTGTCGGATAGTTCCCTTCGTGGGGTCTCAACTGTCGTGAAGCATAAGCTACCACTTTTCCATTCTGCATTAACACACACCCTAAGCCCTTGAATGAAGCATCACTGTAAATCACAAACCATCAGTTCCTTCTGGCACTGTCAATATAGGAGCTGTAACCAGACGCTCCTTCAACTCTTGGAAACTCTTTTCTTGTTCCTCTGTCCAAACAAAAGGAACACCTTTCCGGGTCAGTTTGGTAATAGGCGTAGCTATTTTGGAGAAGTCCTAGACAAATCTCCTATAGTAGCCTGCTAACCCCATGAAACTTCGCACCTCCGTGACACTCGTATGTTGATGCCAATTCATGGTTGCCTCGATCTTCTGGGAATCAACAGAGATTCCCTCTTTACTGATCACGTGTCCTAGAAATGCTACACTGGGAAGCCAGAATTCGCATTTCTTCAGCTTAGTGTACAACTTCTGCTCCCCTAACTTCTATAGGACTCTCCTCAGATGTACCTCGTGTTCTTCCTGGTTCTTAGAGTAAACTAAGATGTCGTCTATAAACACGATCACGAAGTCATCCAAGTATGGCTTGAACACACGGTTCATCATGTCCATGAATGCAGCTGGGGCATTGGTCACCCCAAATGGCATAACAAGGAACTCGTAGTGTCCATACCGTGTCCTAAATGCTGTCTTCTGAATGTCAGTGGGTCTGACCTTCAACTGGTGATAACCGGACCTCAGATCGATCTTCGAGAACACCTGGGCCCCTTTCAATTGGTCAAACAAATCATCCACTCTAGGCAGTGGATATCTGTTCCGGATGGTAACTTTCTTCAACTCACGATAGTCGATACACAGTCTCATAGTTCCATCCTTTTTCTTCACGAACAATACAGGTGCACCCCATGGCGACGAGCTGGGTCGTATAAAACCCTTGTCCAATAATTCCTGCAACTGGAGCTTCAGCTCCTTCAGCTCTGCCGGTGCCATCCTGTATGGAGTCTTGGATATCGGTGTAGTGCCTGGCAATACGTCGATACAAAACTCGATCTCTCTGTCTATGGGCATTCCTGGAAAATCATCCAAGAACACTCCGAGAAATTCCCTAGCAATGGGAATCTTCTCTAACTCAGGCTGCTGAGAGTCAGTGTCTTGAACACTACATAAAAATCCGTGGCATCCCTTGCGAAGCAGACGCCTTGCCTGGATAGAGGAAACGAAGTAGGGTGGGGAAGCCACTCCTGTCCCCTCAAAGTCAACTGTCGGAAACTGTGGATTATGTATGAGAACTCGTTTGGCCATACAGTCTATCGTAGCGTTATTGGCAGCCAGCCAATCCATTCCAAGGATAACATCGAATCCACAAATTTCCAAAGGTATAAGGTCAGCTAATAAGTGTGTATCCCCTATCTGTATCCCACAATTCCTATACATGGTATCCCCCAACAATGATTTCCCCGATGGTATAGAAACATTCAGTAAATACCCTAAGGGTTCCGTTACTAGGTTCAATCTAGCAGCATATGTAGGGGATATAAATGAATGTGTAGATCCAGTGTCAAATAAAACATGAGCAGGCTGTGAGCATACTAAAAGAGTACCTGCGACTACAGAGGTTGTAGCCTGCACATCTCCTGGTAAAAGGGAGAAAACTCGTCCTGCCTGCTGCTGGACGTTCCCCTGTCCACTCCTTTGGACTGGAGGTCTATGTGGTGCTACTCTAGTGGTTGGTGCTTTAACCGAAGCAGTACTGGGCGTGGCCTGATCCTTCTGAGGGCATTCTCTTGCAAAATGTCTCTCCTGGCCACAGTAATAGCAAGCGTTGCTGTCCTTGAGACATTGGCCCTTATGGATCTTATTGCAACGAGAGCACTTGGCTGCCCCCTTTTTAGTGTTGCCTTGTTTCTTCTGACCGGACCCTGTCGCCTGTGATGTGGCTCCAGGTCTAGTAAATGTAGATCCATGTTCTGAAGTAGAAGGCCCTTGCCTCTTTTTCTGATTGCCGCCCTGCTTCAGGTTTCCTTTCCTCTTGGCGAATTCCTCGCCACTCCTTTCTATGACTCGAGCTGTCTCCACTACATTAGCATAAGTGGCCAGTCGATGAGGTACCAGCCTATCCTTGATAGCCCATCTCAATCCTTCCTTGAACTTGCGAGCTTTCAGATCCTCGGTATTGACAGCACGTAGAGCAAACCTAGCCAATTCAGTAAATTTGGCCTCGTATTGCTCTACCGTCATTCCCCCCTATTGTAGTACCATAAACTCTGCAACTCTTCGGTTTCGTACTTCTTGGGAGAAGTACTTCTTGTTGAAGATATCAGTGAATCGTTGCCAGTTCATGCCTGGCTCTTTATCTTCCTCTATCATCCACCATTTATGTGCCATTCCTTTGAGCATATAAGTGGCGTATGCCACTTTTTGGACTTCAGTGCATATCAGGATTTTGAAGATCCTGTTCATCTCTAATAACCACTCCTCAGCTATAGTGGCTCCTCCTGTACCGTCGAATGTCGGGGGTTTCATTTTCTGAAACCGCTCATATAAGTATGCAGCGTCTCGCTCGTTTCCTTGACTATTTCCTGCATTGTCGCCTGCATTGACAGGCTGCTCCTGTTGTACTGGCTGTGCTGGTTGGCTAGCACTAGCCTGAATCTGTGGCAGACTTTCAATGATAGTCCGCATCATTCTTTCCAGTTGTTCTAAACGATCCATGGGTAACGGACCTTGCCTCGTGTTAACCATGACTGTGAATAGAACCAGTGAGATAACCAGTGAGATAACCAATGAAATAACCAGTGAAAGAACCAATGAAGTAACCAATGAAACAACTAGTCAATGTGTAAGACAATAATAAATGTCAGTCATATCTAACAGTCTTAACTCTAGTCCTATCTCCCATGACTCACAATCGAACCTATAGCTCTGATACCAAGCTGCCACGACCCGAAACCCACCCTATGCAGATCTCGTGTCGCGGGGCCGACCCGAAGGCCGTCCCTACTTTTTCCATTCCTGTATCATAGTACTAATATGCAATGTACTAAAAATTTTAAACAATGAACAGCGGAAGTCTTTATCAATTACAGTAATCCAGCGGAAGTCTTTTAAAATAAATTTAACAACGAAAGTCTATTAAATACATGACATGGTTCTACATAAGACAAAATGAGAACTAAACATAACCAGCACCCGGGGTGGTGGTGAATACATTGGAGAACTAACATAGACTGATACAATACTTCAAAATGTCCCCCTACGCTCTCAGACTCCTACTGGGGTCTCGCAGCGTCATCACCTGAAATGGGGGGTAAATGGGGTGGAATGAGCTACAAAGCTCAGTAAGTAAAACAGATCTCCAACACTGGTATCGATGATCAATGTGAATCTATGAATAAGATAATGATAGCCAATCATAAGGAAGGAGATGCTGTGATAGCCAATGAACATAATCGCCACGAGAGCCAATGGAAACAATTGCCACGAGGGCCAATGAAAAGTAATCACAATACACAATCAGGAGTAATAGTGTAAAATGAAAATATAACAACAATGAAGTACTGCCACAATGAACCGATCACAATCAAATCAATCAATATAAGTCCTTCAAGACTTGAAGAATCATAAGGAAATGTGCCATTCAATCAATCACGTTCTGTCAATCATAAGAGATGCTGTTATTCTGTTTCAGGGCTCGGCAGACCCTCGATCTTTTGGGGCCCGACATACCCCCTAGTCAATTCCAGTAAATTGCCATTTGTCCATTCACGGACTTGACCCGTAGGTCCCATTCAATCAGATAGCATCAGATGGGTGTTGTGACTGAGCACAACTCCCGTGTCCATAAACATGTCATGATCATAGTAATTCCATAGAATATAAAAATGGAATATCATTCATTCAATGAGGATACAGTAGTAGGCCTTTCAAGGCATGGTTCAATACGATAACAATGATATAATCAATCAAGCAATGTCCACGAGATAGAACAAGATCTCATTGTGGATAGTAATAACATGAGTTGCTTTCAAAGCACAGTAAACATGATAACAATGATATACCAGTCAAATGTCCACAAGATAGAATATCGAATGTGGAACACAAGATATCAATACATTTCAAGAGTACGAGTTTGGCAGTAAAAGAATAAACTTGGCTTGTGGAAACACCACATGTAAGAGAGAGTGATCCACTTACCTCTATCGTGATTCTATCTCAGAAATCCGTGAGTACCCTTGCCTTTCGAGTTCCCTATATATCAGTGAATACGTTTCAGAATAAATGCTATTCATCAAATTTTATGCCTTTCTATCATAAGTATTTCAAATACTATTTTAGACTTTACCATTGAGTCCGGAATGCCGAAGAAAGTCGGTTTAGGCTTTCCGGAATTCCATTTGGACTTTTGCACTAAAAAGGGCAAAATGGTCATTTTGCACTTTTACGGTATTTTATCCTTCGGGGTCTCATCTCATAAAACGGACCCCACCATTGGATTAGAACGTCCGAGATAATAGGTTTTGACTATTCATTTGTATCATTTGGACTTCGTTTGACCCAATTTTGAAATAGGGGCATTATTGTAAAATTAATATTTAATTAATTTTTTATGTTTGGGCAACAGTGAAATTTCTTAAAATATTTGGGGCCGGTTCACAATTTCCAAAAGCTGCGGTCTGAACCAAAAACCCTAAACCGGTCTCCCCTTCACTGAACCAAACGGTTCAGTCCATTCAGAGAACCGGATTCCAATATCCTGGTTCCTACCCTTATCCGTGGTTGGAATAAGCCCAAACCCAATTTCCATTTCCTATCCCCATAGCCAAACAAGCCCAATTCATTTAAATTTAAAACCCAAACGACACAGTTTTGGCTCCGTTTTATTTCCGATCGAGTACTGACCCGATCCGAACCCGGATCCGGTCTAGACTTAACCCGAACAGACCCATGCTTTTCCGGTCATCTTCCCCACTGCTCCGGTAGGGTTCCGGTGTGAACATCGTCTTCTCCGACGACTGTCACATATTTTCGGTGGTTTTTCCCCCCATTTTGAATGCCATTCTTTTCCATTTTATGTAGATTATATTTCTACCTTTAGATTTCAGTTTAACCTTTTAGTTCTTCACGAAATAGGGGTTTAACATTTCCGGCCGAATCTCCGGCCAAGTGATATTTTTCTATTTCGTGACGTTTTGATCACGGTTTTGGTCCTAGCATTTTTCTAGCTTGTTTCTGCAACTCATTAGATCTTTTTAGAAACTTTAAAACAAGTTTTAATCATGATATTCATGGAACCCGAGATTATTCCATCAACCTGCAACTCGTTTTTTCTCCTTTTCTAAACCATTTAACCTAATTCTTTGTTGCATTTAAAAGCTAATATCATGCTCATTTAGACCCTAGATTTAGATCAAACATTCATGCTTCAAATCTCAAAACAGAACTAAATGGCTTACCTGGGTGTTCGGGTTTTTGCCCTTTGTGTGACGCTCCAAAACTTATTTTTGCTCCTGAGCTTTGCCAACCTTTTCTCAATCTCAGTTCTTTTTTTTTTTGCCTTT